>JAJKFI010000049.1:4249065-4291934 GCA_029204185.1 Lerista edwardsae | reverse complement strand
AGAGAGAGAGAGAGAGAGAGAGAGAGAGAGAGAGAGAGAGAGAGAGAAAAACCTGGAAAAGGATAGAAAGTAGCAATGAACAAGCATCCCACAGTTTATCCTGAAATAGATTTGCACTTTTGTGCCCATTCTCAGCTCATATCTACAAAAGCTTAAGCCTTTGTATGCTGTCAGTTACAACCCAAACTTATCTTGGGCTTACGTCACGTGGACTGTGGCTGCCAATGTTCTTATGGGTCAAGGGTCAAAGGCCCTGCATCATGACAGTGGCTCACAGTAGCCCTGCTAAAGCAGCTAGGTCACGGGTGAGGGTGGTTTGTGGGAGTGTCGTGGGCGGTTCAGTGCAGGGAGCAAGCTGGGAAGAAAACAAAAGGTGGAGGAGCTCACCTTGCACACCAAAAGTCAATCCCCCTTTCCTCGCCCAAAGTACCCCGAGTGGTCCTCAAACTTACAGTAGCTAAACAGCTGGCATAAGTCCAAGGGGACCCCTTGAAGCTGAGTCAGTGAGTCACAGTTGTACAAAGATTTCTACTTATCTCTCCAGAACTGTTGCTCCCCCCATATGTCAAAAAAGTTTAATTTTTGCAAGTGTCAATGACTTGCAAAAGTTCCCACTAGAAAGAATCTTTGCAAGTGAGCAATACGAGCATATTGTTGAAGGTATCTAGTTGCAGTGGTGTCATCTAAATGATTTAAGAACAGGTACTCACTTTTGATTGGCACGTGTCGGGACCCGCCCACCGGAAGTGACGTCATAAGCCGGAAGTGATGTCGTGGCAGGAAGTGACATGAAAAAAGCCCTTTTTGAGACCTCAGACAATTTTAAACTGACCCAACAGTTGCAACACTATTCCACAGCACCCCCAGAACACATTAAGGAGGCCTGGCATCATGTTAAAGTGACCCAACAGTTCCAAAACCCCAGAGCAGCTCATTGTTCAGTGGCAAGGCAAGGCAAGGCAAGGCTCCGCTCACTGCCTTCCTGCCTGCCTGGCTCTGAGAACACGCAGGCAACTCAAACGTGCAGGAAATTCAAACGTTGCAGGGGGCGGAGTCGACGAGTGGGCGGGCGAACGGGCGGGGCCAGCTGTAATCCTAGGAACCGGTACTCGCGTACCCCCATGTACCCCCTGCATGACATCACTGTCTAGTTGTCTTGTGTGCTTCCTGAGGCATCTGGTGGGCCATTGTGAGATACAGGAAGCTGGACTAGATGGGCCCTTGGCCTGATCTACCAGGGCTCTTCTTATAGTCTTATGTTCAAACTTTGCAGATCTATTCATATGCATCTTGATTCTGTGGTGCACCTGAGCTTGTAAATATTCCAAGTTCCCCTGGTAAAATGCTTGCAAATTCTCTTATTTGATGAGAAAAAGAAGTGGCAGAAGCGGTGAGCAGATCGCTCAGCTGCCCTGTTGCATTTGGGGCTGCCTTCAATTTGGGGCAAGCAGCTGGAAGGAACTGGTGTTGCCGTTGCTGTGTCAGAGCCCATTCCTATGCCAATTTCCAGGGCCTATGCAGCCATAATGCAGCTCTGAAGTAAGGGAACAAACATTGTCCTATGTTGAGGAGGCCTTCATGACTGACTCCCCACTGCAGGATGCAGGGCATGCCCCATTGGCACAGCTGCATCAGTCTTGAAAAGTTGGATGGGATTGGGCCTTTAGTGGGCAGCCAGTCTGGAAAAAAATGCAGTGAACCCCAAAGGTCCTGCTGAGAAATATCTTTAATTCATAAACGCTCCACAGCACGTTGCTGTGCCTCTGACGCATTCGGAACCAAAATTACTCATCCTCGGAGGCAATCATCTTTTTCGTAAAATTATTTCTCTCTTGAGTGAATAGTTCTCCTTTCCTCAGGGAAAGCATTTGTCACAAACAAGTCAAAACACTTCAGTCACAGCAATATGATTTGGAGTGTCTCAGGAATTAAGTGTGGGGTGTTGTTATTCCCCATACAAATGGGGTGACGTCTCCCTTCCTGCTCACGTTGGATCGGCTCAGGAATCAGCCAAATTGTTTCAAGCCCCATGTTTTAAAATCAATTTTGTTTTTTCTCTGAGCTAATCTGGATGCACTCTTTCAGTCCAGCCTGTGTGGCCGCCCATGCGGCTACATCACACCAGGCCCATCTTCCCTGTAAGCACAGTAGCAAACAGGAAGGCACTAGGACCCCAGGAGGCCTCACCTGTGCGCCTTCAACCTAGTCTAGTTCACACAAACGGGCAGGAAAAACTCAGCAAGACTGTCCCAATGGCGTTTGGTCTCCAAAAAGGCGGCCGCTGAAGCTCCTTTCCCCTAGTGTTACCTGACCAACCTTTGATTCCCCTTTTTGTGCAGAAGACATGCATGTGTACATGTGGACTTGGCCTGCCAGGAAAGATGGCCAGTAGCAAGACTGTTTCCTGGACTAAGGGCAAGAGATTCACAATAGCCATATTTTTGATTCACTGGGTCATCAACCGCCGCCACTCCCTAATTTCAAATGAAGTGTGCCTGCTCCAAAATTCAAATGTGGTCCTGCACCTAAGGAGATGTGCAGGGGTATTCTTTGCCCAGTGCCCACATGTACAAAGCAGGGAACGGGGCCAGCATCTGAACGGTGCCTAGATTGCCAAAGATGGGTGATAGCGCACTAGGTACGTGGCTTCCATCCTTAACATTTGGTTGAACAAACCAAAACAAGGGCCCCCAATTCTAACAGTCCTCGCTAACTCCAACACTTTTCAGGAGGCATGGGCAGCCACCAGGGGATTCTCAACTTGCAAAAGAGGATTGTTCATGCACAAAGGATCCTATTGGATCTCAGAGGTGTCCTTAGGGTGGGTGCCACCCAGTGCAGTGCTCACTTGGAGGAGCTTGAAGTTCCAGAAGTTCAGGGGTGATATAATCATGTTGCTCCTGACCACCATCGCATTGCTTTTAATGCAAAAAGCCCGCCTTGGGACCTCATCAGTTCAGCCATTTTTGGCCTGCTATGGGCCAGTCATTTCATGTTCTTGTTGATGGGGGGCAAAAACACAATCATCAGCAAGAGTGTTAGGTGGTTGGTCCAGGAGTGGGCCAGAGATTGACAAATGGACTCTCAGGCAGTGTGGTGTCAAACCCCCCCCCCCAAGGGTGACACCACACTCCCTAGTTCTGTCACTGTAGGGTTCTATGGGTGAAAAGTCTATAAAAACTCTGGGCACTAGATTCATGATTGTTAGCCCACTTCTTGTCTTGCCTGGAACTTCCTAATTTACCTTGAACTTGTGTGTTCCTGCAGTGCAAGGCCCAGCTAGCATTGGGCCCTATCAGTGGTATTATGCTGCCGGAACGCTGGGCGAAACATCCGGGTGATCGACAGCCCGCCTGTTGCGTTCCGCAGCGTTACACTATTTGCGTAACCAATTACGCCGCTTGCGTATGCTACGCAAACGGCGTAACGCTGCGGAATGCAACGGGCGGTCGGTCGATCACCCGGATGTCCTGCCCAGCATTCTGGCAGCATAACACCGCTGGGCCCTATGTTCAGTATCCATTGCAAAACATGCTAGTATCTACTTCTGTTTAAAGGGAAAGGGTTTGTGGTAAACCAGAATTCAATGGCTCATAACAGCTCATCTCTCTTTTGAGGTGAGCATTTACAAGTTACTGGTGCTCTTTTCTGGACACAAGCCCAGCAAATTATTTCTTGGTACCTTTTCGGGTACCTTTGGAATTTGCCTTTTTCTGTATTTTTTCCCCCTTTGGATTGGTGTAGCCTAACAGCCCAAATTCTGCCCAACTCAGCTGTCCCTAATTTGTTGTCATTTGTCATTTGTTGTCATTTGTTCACATATCAGAGGTGGGACAACTGACCTCCAATAATGCAGTCAGGGTCTACTGGGGAGGGGGGAGAGAGAGAGAGAATTTCACTGCATTCGTTTCTGAAACCTAGGGAGCTGCAATGCTCACTTCTATTTTACATGTCTTATGTTAATTTCTGAATAATTCTTTTCTCATTTCACATCAAATATTTTCTTGAAGTTTTAGCCATGTCCTGTCCCTCCTGTGCAGCAGATCTTGCGTATGTTCACCCAGAAACAAATTGCATTCAATTCATTGTGGATTCTTCTCAAGTACAAGTGCACAGACCTGCTCTTTATACTCTTGCACAGATTATTGGAAATAAGTCCCACTTATTCAGTGTAGCCCATGTCTTAAAAAACATGTGGAGGATTGGAAGACAACTTCCATTAATGCATACGCTGATGGTCATCTTAATTCTATGTGCCACTTGACTTCTTTCCAATGAAATTCTTTGGTGATCCACCTTTCTCTTTATTTTGGTTCTTTCTCCAAATGACATTATCCATTGTCCTTTTCACCAAGCCCCTTCACTCCTTTTTTAAAACATTTATTGGAGAACACACACACACACACACACACCCCAGAAGGTGACCTCCTCCTTTTGTTGTATCCTTTTGCTTTGATTCCTGGTTTAATTCCCAATAACTTCCTAATTGATTCTGAAGAAATTACACAATTATAGCCGGTGAATGGAGTCAATTCACTGATTCCCGACCGACTCTAATTTATTTCGAGATTGAGAAAAGAGACACACGGAGTTATTAAGCCACATAACCAACAAATGTCAAGCAGTAGCACAGACTGTAAAGAAATTCCCAGAGCAATAGAAGTTACAATTACAGACACCGTAAATCAAAGGCAAGGAGCAAGCAGCACATAAACAACCAACGAAGTCCAACACAGAAGCAAAAAGGGAAGAGAACACACCTGAAGAGAATGGAGGCAGCTGAACATCTCGCAGCAGCGGAAAGTGAAAGCACCTTTCCATGTCAAGGAAATTTGAGACACCATTCTCTAGATCTGATTCTGCCATGCTATTATTAGTAAGTAGTTCAATCTTTCTAGTCAAGGATATTTAATGGAATATATTCATGAACCGGGGGGGGGGATGAAAGCCACCTCTGTTTCTCACGTTAGATCTAGTTCCTGATAAGACATAACTTTTACAGTTCTTGGTACAAACTATCTGAAAGGTGTACTTTATGGTAATCTGAATAGTCTACAAATTCTCCAACAATTGTTTCCTTAAAGTATTCTAAGACAATTTAGCAAAGGGATTATAATCTTCAGACACAGAACACAAAAACAAAAACTTTCAGTGCTTCGAATTTTCTCTCATGCTCCAAAAAGCACCAGGAATTGAAAATTAATTATTTAGTTCTGTGTCATATGAGCAGCAAAGACTTTATACAGACTCATATATTATACTGGCTTTAAAAATTTGGCTCCATGGACTTATGCTTTGTCTTGGTGTTTCAGCTTGAAAATGGGCTGTAATGTCCATACTGCTCTAATGTTCACCTTTCTTCTTGAATGTAATCAAAACTTATCTCATCAGATCCAGTGTCACCGAGTTTCACAGATTAACTGGCAAATTATAGCTAGGGAACCTCTGCAATTTGCAGACACATCACTATGGGCAGAAGATTTAGTCGAGAGGGTTAATGCCTCTGTTTGCCTGAAGATCTGAAGGTCGCCTGTTCGGGACTACCAGAAGTCTCTGTGAGTGGCAGACCTTGTAATTGCGACTGATTAACAGCTGAGCTGTCTCCGGCTGCCTTGTGTGAGGGGGAGTTGTGCCGAAGTCAGCTGCTTCTCTGGTGGGAGCAGGGAAGCCACTTATCAGCCAGCAAGAAGACAAATGGGTGGCCAGCAAGAAGGACTAAATCCAGAAAGATCCATCTGTATGTGTGTAGTTCTTGGAAGATAGAACGTTTCTGTAAAAATTGTAAAAACCTTCGGGTTTCTGAATAAAGTCTGCCTATGTAAACCGCCTTGAGTTATAGTCATTAGAGAAATCTGGTGACCTAAGAAAGGCGGTATATAAATCCAAGTATTATTATTATCATCAGATTTTTCAGGTTTGGACAAATGCTTAGGAGGAAATTAAAGCGTTGATGCCATTCCTCTGCATACTTTTGACTGAAATGTGAGCTGTTTGTGTTAAGCTGGGCAACTTTCCAGGCCTGATAGTGCATGCTGAATGTGAATGTGGTGCATGCTGATTGAGGACCACAGCTGGGGGATGTAGGAACGTACATATAATGAATTCACTTTGCAGGACATTGCAAAGATTCGGATGCTTCTCGCATGAATTGCTCTCCTGCCTATGCAATTAAGCTAGAAAGCCCTGGTCATGCCAGAAAGTTAAAGGACTGTGCTCTCTCACACAGCATGTACGACTGAACTGACCCCCAGCCTTTCCAGGTGGAAAAGGCCCCTGTCCAAAACCCTAGAGAGCTGCTAGGGGTAGCAAACAGTTCTATAAAACTGATATGGCACTGCTTTCCAACGGCCGTGGAAAGGCAGGGAGGGGGAAAATTCAGTTGCATCTATCTGATTTATCTGATAGCTATAGATAGGAACACGGGGGTTATCCCATCAAAATGGCAACATGAGACCAAAACAGTCAGGTTTGTCTCCGGAGCTGACTAAAAGCCCAATGCTATGGTGCCAGTCCCCAGTAGAAGCAGTGGTGCTGAAACAGCTACCACTGCCTCCTATGGGCACTGTGGCAGCCTTAGGAGGCAACTTGGGAGAAGGGGACATTCGATTCGTCCTCTTCCCCCAAGTAAGTTTCCTGAGCTGCCACCGGGCCTCAAGTCTGTGCTGGCTATTTTGCTGGCGCAGACTTGAGGGCCTCCGTGTTGGGCCAGGTGACCCGACATGGAGGATAGGATCTGGTGATGGAGGCCACTGCCAGTTCCACCCCTCCCCGCCCCTCCTGGCCCACTTCTGCCCTTTCCCTGCCCTCCCCCTGCCCCAAGAGTGCTCACCATTCCCAGCAGCGAGACTTACTGCCGGCAGCTCCACCAGAGATCCTCCTGGTTCTGGCACCTGGCACCGGCCCAGCACTGGTGGTAAACCCTTACCGCCAGTGTTGGAAGTGCCTTACGGCACTGGCACCAGCAGCAGGGGCTGACCACCAGCACTGTTGTTGATAGGGTTGGGCGGGCCTTATGTTTGTCTGGCAGTCTGCAAACCAACTTTTGTTTGGAAACATATTTTAATTTTTCCAAGTGTATAAAAACATAGACTCGGGTAGGTAGGTGGGGTTTGAGTTAGGAATATAAACTCTCCCACTGAGCTGACTTTGGAATTAAATGGGAGTAGAGAGCTACTTCATTCCCCCCCCCGACCACTCTCTCTCTCTCTCTCTCTCTCTCTCTCTCTCTCTCTCTCTCCCCCAGTGTGTCACATCCAGTAATGTTTTAATCAGTCATGCCATCACTTTCTGTGAAAGAGTGAGTCAATACTCAGGTCTGCTCCAACTGTGATTTCCTGCAGTGCTATCCTTAGGTGAGCAGAGAAGCTGCAATTAAATCAAATGGCTTGGCTCAAAGACCCTGTGAAGGAAGTCTAAGAACAAGGGTGGGAATTCCCAGGAATGGAAGCAGATCATTATAGGACTCTTTGAAAAGTGTGATTAAAATCAGAGCTAATAACAGTTTCTCAACGGGCCTTGGAAAGTCTTTTGTCCAAAGTTTACAAAGTTGAAACTTTTTGCTTTGAACCACCACACATGCTGATAACCTCCTCGCCTATAATAAGGAAGAATCCTTCAGGAAAGAGAAACTGTTCAAAGTCTGAAGACCCCCGCCCCTTGCCCCTTTGATTGCCAATGGCTAGGGCAACTCATCCCTAAATAAACACAGAAGCAGGGCAGCTCATCCCTAAATAAACACAGAGATGGAGGCAGACAGCCAGCAGTTGGGCGGGGGCTATCCAGTGTTTTGCACAGAGTGCCACATGTATGACTATATGCCTCTGGGGCATAAGTCATGGGTGTGTCCTCGGTGCAAGGAGCTCCAGGCACTCAGGGAACGCGTCTGCTCCCTAGAGGCCTTGGTTGCAGACCTGGAGAAGCAGAGGCAGGCAGTGAGGGTCCATGGTGAGACATCCGGGGACTTGCAGGATTCATCCCACCCTCAGAAGGGCAGCTCCTCAGCTGCTGGGGAAAGGAGTCTCAGGGCTGGAGGACGTCAGCTTGGAACAGAGGGAATCTATCCCCCAGCGGGGGGCCCTTCTTCCAGCGACGAGCCCGCATCCAGTCGCACTAAGGATGCTCCTCGGCGGGAGGGGGGTTGCGGTCTCCTTGTTGTGGGCGATTCTATAGTTAGGAATATAGAGAGGGGCGTCTGCGACGGATGTGTGGACCGCATGGTGACTTGCCTGCCTGGTGCGAAGGTTGTGGACATCACGTCTCGTCTAGATAGGCTGGTTAGGAGTGCTGGGGAGGAGGTAGCGGTCGTGGTGCATGTTGGCACCAACGATGTGGGGAAATGTAGCCGGGAGGTCCTGGAAGCCAAATTTAGGTTGCTAGGCAGGATGCTGAAGGCCAGGACCCCCAAGGTAGCGTTCTCAGAAGTGCTACCCGTTCCACGTGCAGGGCCAGCTAGGCAGGCGGAGCTCAGGGGTCTCAATGCGTGGATGAGACGGTGGTGTCGGGACAAAGGGTTTAGATTTGTTAGGCACTGGGGGACATTCTGGGATAAGCCAGGCCTGTACAAGAGGAACGGGCTTCACTTGAACCAAAATGGAACCAGGCTGCTGGCGCTTAATATTAAAAAGGTGGCAGAGCAGCTTTTAAACTGATCCCTGGGGGAAAGCCGACAGGAGCCGAGTGGCGTCCGGTTCGGAACTCCTCATCCCTATGGGAAGAGGAGGGTGGAGGAGTACCAAAGAGTAATGGAGGAGTAGGAAATAGAACTTCTAAGCTGAGTGTAAGTGACAGTTTGTCCAGTAAAAGGAGAGGAGGGGAAAAGGGATCAAAAAACAGTCCCTCTTTAGAGAACCCCGTATATAGGTGTTATTATGCGAATGCACGAAGTCTCCGAGCAAAGATGGGGGAATTGGAATGTTTGGTGGCTAGGGAAAAGATTGATATAGTAGGCATAACGGAAACCTGGTGGAATGCAGAGAACCAGTGGGATACTGTAATCCCAGGCTATAAACTCTATAGGAGGGACAGGGAAGGGCGTGTTGGCGGAGGGGTGGCCATCTATATCAAAGAAGGGATAGAATCCAGCAGAGTAGAAACTGAAGGTGGGCCGGACTCCACCATGGAGTCACTATGGGTTAAACTACCAGGCCGTAAGAGCAATGTAATAGTGGGGGTGTGCTATCGTCCTCCTGATCAAAAACTTGAAGGTGACCTTGAAAAGAGGAAACAAATCAGGGCAGTGACCAAGAGAGGCAGGATTGTAATCATGGGGGACTTCAATTATCCTCATATTGACTGGGTCAACTGCTGCTCTGGTCAAGAAAGAGAGACCGGATTCCTTGACGAGCTGAATGACTGTGCCTTAGAGCAGCTAGTCATGGAGCCAACCAGAGGACAGGCGACTCTGGATTTAATATTGTGTGGTACTCGGGACCTAGTTAGGGATGTAAGTGTTACTGAGCCATTGGGGAACAGTGACCATGCTGCGATTGGTTTTGCCATGCATGTCCAGGAAAGAGTGCAGAGCAAATCTGACACAAGAACCCTTGACTTTCGAAGGGCAGATTTCCCTCAGATGAGGAGACTAGTTAGACAGAAATTGAAAGGGAAGGTAAAAAGAGTCCAATCCCTCCAGGCTGCGTGGAGGCTGTTTAAAAAAACAGTAGTAGAGGCCCAGCGTATACCGCAAAGAAAGTGTATACCGCAAAGAAAGAAGGGTTCGACAAGGTCCAGGAGAGTGCCTGCATGGCTGACAAACAAAGTTAGAGAAGCTGTAAAGAGCAAAGAAGCTTCCTTCCGTAAATGGAAGTCTTGCCCCAGTGAGGAGAATAAAAAAGAACATAAACTCTGGCAAAAGACAAGTAAGAAGGTGATACGGGAGGCCAAGAAAGCGTTTGAGGAACGCATGGCTAGCAACATAAAAGGGAATAATAAAAGCTTCTTCAAATATGTTAGAAGCAGGAAACCTGCCAGAGAGGCGGTTGGCCCGCTGGATGGTGAGGGAGGGAAAGAGGAGATAAAAGGGGACTAGGAGATTGCAGAGAAATTAAATGAATTCTTTGCGTCCGTCTTCACAGCAGAAGAACTTGGGCAGATACCACAGCCCGAACAGCCCTTCCTAACGAAGGAATTAAATCAGATACTGGTTAATAAAGAAGATGTTTTAGATCAAATTGACAAACTACGTATAAATAAGTCACCAGGCCCAGATGGTATACACCCAAGAGTAATTAAGGAACTAAAGAACGAAGTTGCTGACCTCTTAACTAGAGTATGCAACTTGTCCCTTCAAACGGCCACAGTACCAGAGGATTGGAGGATAGCCAATGTCACGCCAATCTTTAAAAAAGGGAGAATGGGGGACCCTGGAAACTACAGGCCTGTCAGCCTAACGTCTGTTCCAGGTAAGATGGTGGAAAGCCTCATCAAAGATAAAATCCTAAAACACATAGAGGAACAAGTACTGCTAAAGGAAAGTCAGCATGGCTTCTGTAAGGGTAAGTCTTGCCTCACAAACCTTTTGGAATTCTTTGAAAAGGTCAATAGGCACGTGGATGTGGGTGAACCTGTGGATATCATATACCTGGATTTTCAGAAGGCATTTGACACGGTCCCCCACCAAAGACTGCTGAAGAAACTTCACAGTCAGGGAATAAGAGGGCAGGTCCTCTTATGGATCCAGAATTGGTTGAGGGCCAGGAAACAGAGAGTGAGGGTCAATGGGCAATTTTCAGAATGGAGAGAGGTGAAAAGCGGAGTGCCCCAGGGATCTGTCTTGGGGCCCGTGCTTTTCAACTTATTCATAAATGACCTGGGGACAGGGATAAACAGCGAGGTGGCCAAGTTTGCGGATGACACAAAACTTTTCCGGGTGGTAAAAACCAGAAACGATTGTGAAGAGCTCCAGAAGGATCTCTCCAAGTTGGGGGAATGGGCAGCCAAATGGCAGATGCGTTTCAACATAGACAAATGTAAAGTGATGCACGTTGGGGCAAAAAACCAAAACTTTACCTATAGGCTAATGGGTTCTGAGCTGTCTGTGACAGCTCAGGAGAGAGATCTTGGGGTGCTGGTGGACAATTCAATGAAGGTATCGACCCAGTGTGCGTCAGCAATTAAGAAGGCCAATTCCATGCTTGGGGTCATTAAAAAAGGGGTTGAGAATAAAACAGCCAATATTATCATGCCATTGTACAAATCAGTGGTAAGGCCACACCTGGAATATTGTGTCCAGTTCTGGTCGCCGCATCTCAAAAAGGACATAGTGGAGTTGGAAAAGGTGCAGAAGAGAGCGACAAAAATGATTACGGGGCTGGGGCACCTCCCTTATGAAGAAAGACTGCAGCGTTTGGGGCTCTTCAGTCTAGAAAAAAGGCGCCTGAGGGGGGACATGATTGAGACATACAAAATTATGCATGGAAGGGATAAAGTCGATAGAGGGATGTTCTTTTCCCTCTCTCAAAACACCAGAACCAGGGGGCATCCACTAAAGCTGAGGGTTGGGAGAGTTAAAACAGATAAAAGGAAGTACTTTTTTACCCACCGGGTAGTTAATCTGTGGAACTCCTTGCCACAGGAGGTGGTGATGGCATCTGGTCTTGATGCCTCTAAGAGGGGATTGGACAGATTTCTGGAGGAAAGGTCCATCGTGGGCTATAGGCAATGATGGATTGTGCAACCTCCTTGCAAAGGTGGTGGGCTACTGGTACCGGGTGCAAGGGAGTGGCAACGGGATGCAAGCATCTTGTTGTTTCATGCCTCCCTGGGGCGCCTGGTGGGCCGCTGTGGGATACAGGAAGCTGGACTAGATGGGCCTTTGGCCTGATCCAGCAGGGCTCTTCTTATGTTCTTATGTTCTTATGGCAGTCGAAAACAGTAAAAATGACATATTGTGAAATAACACCAACATGGGGCTTCTAAAATGATAAAATGCTATATCCTGATTAACAAACTAACACCAACATTGACCTATTAAAGCGGCAGTGGAGCATCTGTGTACCGTTCTGAGTGCTGACTGTGTTTCTAATCCCCTAATTCTACACACAGCTCTATGGCTTTCTCCTAACTGGCTACAGAATCTTCTGAGCATGCCCAGAAACTGCCAAGGAAAATGTATGAAGTAGTAAAGAAAGGGAAACTGAGCTGCACTGTGCATTTACTCGCAAGTAGGTGACTGTGGCTCAGTCCATTTTGAAGTCCATGTCACCAGAATGGTCCCAATCCGATGAACACAGACTCCAAATGTCACTCTAGAAGTAAGTGCCTCCTCCTCCAAACCAACAAATGTATTGAGCCCTATGGAAAGTCAAATTCAGCTACATGGTCATGTTTACTCGTTAGTAAGCAAACATGCCGTGATCCAATTAGCATGGAGCAGAACATGGGCTCAACAAACACTCCAGAGGGCTCCCCCGCCCACCCCAGCATAGAAAAAGTAAAAGAGAGAAAGCCTGTTTTATGCCTGCGGCTAATGTCTGCTAACAGTCACAGGCATTAAACACATTTATATCACCTATATGACAGTGATTACACTTCATAAAAATGCTTTAAAACTGATTAATATGTTAATTTGGGATAAAAACATATAACACCGCTTTCAGCCCCTCACTTTTTTGGATAACATTGCTATCAAATTAAAACATTTTACACTGCCACTACCAATGGCATTTAAAAAAATTCTACATCCCTTTGAGCGAAAATGTGTTATGATTTAGGGTGCAATCCTAACCTAGAGTTAGGCTGGCACAGTTAGGCCAGCAAAGTTTGGTCGGAGCAAGGGACACTGTAAAGTATGTTTAGACCACTCTTGGAGACGGAGAGGCCAGCACACAGACATGCACTCCAAGAGACCTATCTGACAGTGGTGTCATTCAAATGATTTAGGAACAGGAACTCACTTTTGATTGGCACTTGTCGGGAACCCGGAACCAGCCACGGAGCCTGTTAGGATCCAGAACGCCCGTTCTGGTCTGTTCCCCCTGAATGACATCACTGCTCTCAGACTCCAAGAGAGATTCAAACGCACTTTACAGTGGCCTTTGTGCTGGCCAAACTTTGCTGGTGTGACTGTGCTGGCCAAATTCCAAGTTAGGATTGTGCTCTTAGTCTAGACTAGGGCTCTCCAAACTGTTTGGCAAGAGGCCCGCATTGTAAGTCTGACAAGGTATTGAGGGCCGGAAAAAAAAAAATTAAAAATCAAGTAAATAAATTAGAGACAGAACTTTGATAATGAATACATTTTAGGCTGCCTTTTTTTTGCGCCCGATACATTCCAAAAGCATTTTTTGAACTCAGAATGCAGCAAAGTGAGGAAAGAGTTGGGGAGGAGGTCAAGCCTCCTTACAAACATCAGCTCAAGCTATCCAAAACCACAGTTACACACAGAACTAATGGAGAGGAGTGGAGGGTTAAGGACAAGCAAAAAAAAAAAAAAAAAAAAGGCGAACAACTCCAGACACATGGTTCTCCACTCACTCACCACCCTTCCCTAGCCCCGACTGACCAGGAAAAAAGGCTAATGCCCCCAGGCTCACTCACATGGGTCCTTTACAATCCTGGAGGCAGAGTCTGCCCCACATTGTTCTTGCAGAGTTCTGCAAGTCTTGAAAGAGCTTTGCAGGCCAAAGTTGGACTTTGCTGTAGTGTCTCAGGGCCACAAAAGTCCCAGCGGGTCAGAGAGTCTCTGCAGGCTAGTTTGGGAGTCCTCACAGGCTGGATTTGGCCCTCAGGCTGTCATTTGGAGACCCATGGTCTAGACGTATATGGGGTGACACCTTCATATACTGTACGTTGATTGCTCTTTTTGTTTTTCTTTTCACTATATACTTTTTTAGAGCAGTGGTTCTCAAGCTTTTTAGCACCAGGACCCACTTTTTCAGAATGACAATTGGTCTGGGACCCACCAGAAGTGATGCCATGGCTGGAAGTGTCAGCATTGTGATGCCAGAGCCTGCTGCTTTCCTGAGAAAGCAGCAATAAGTTGGGTTATTTCTCAGCCATTTTACAGTAGCAAAGTGAATCAGAAAGAAAAAGCCTATTTACAATCTGGACATAAGCAGAACAACCACACAGCACAACCCCTTTCTAGCATCCCATCGTTCCATATTTTCAATATGGCTGCTCTAGAAGCTTCGTGACCCATTCAAAAGCAGAAGCTGCTCTAGAGGCTTCTGAAATTAGCTCGCGACCCATTGGTGGGTTGCAACCCACAGTTTGGGAACCACTGTTTTAGAACTCTTTAAATGTTGGCATCTTTAACTCACAGAGCAAACAAGACAAGAAGAAGTCATATTTATTAAGGGAAAGATTAAAAGTGATCCTAGCAGCAGAGAGAATTTAGAAGACTAAAAGCTGAAATAGACACAAATGAAAAGATTAAAAAAAAAGCGCAAAGAGACATTAAAAATGGAACAAAGATAAGGCGGAAAACATAGGCAAGAATTAAGTGAGAATGACTGTGAAAGAGTCCTTTTCAGCCACAGTGGGGGGGGGGAGGGGAGGTTCAGAGGATGCCACGTAATAATAAAAAGAATCAAAGCATCCTATGCTAAGTGTATAGAGGGCATGGAAAAGAAAAGCTACCACTAAATCATATCAAAACAGTAAACTGAATTTTCAAACCATCGTGGCAAATTAGAAACACATGTCATCAAATGAGCATAAAATAATTACTCCATAATTTGGAAAGCATGCTATTTAACAGCTATGTGCCTTGGGACATGTCGTGCAAATTACAGTTTTCACAACAGAATGTCATTAAAGCTGTCAGATACTAACTGGTTTATGGTGGGCATAAGCTTTTTCGTTGGCAGCCAACCATTTCATCAGATGTGTGAACAGGCTGGGGTCACTCACGGGTACGGAATGTGCCATGGAGAATAAATCAAACATGTCGAGAACTGAAGCAACCACAGTGCCAAAGACACCTCTGGGCAGTAATTGACTGAGAAGTGGTGACATCATGAACATTCATGAACATTCCAACACCTGAAAGAATGAAGCACTCAGCAAGAGTTCATCCTCTGTGATGGAAGTGAAAGGAAAGATAAATCCTTCACACAGACTTAGGAGTAGCATGAGGCAGGAAGGAAGCTGTGAACTGAAAATCTAAGTGGGAACACACCCCACATTCAGGAGGTAGAAAAGTAAAGCTCAATATTTCATATTCTCGAAAACTTGGTGCATCCACTCAAAATGGCCACCTTGTAGTAATTTATCTATGTCTACGTTATAATGTGCAGGAAATGTATGAAGTGTTCTGATAACATTATATCTAGTGTCCTCTCACGGACCCCCAGAGTAGCCAACACTGTGAAGTATAAGAGCGGAAAATGTCATGACCAAGGAATGAAAACGAACAGCCAAATTTGGGCTTGTTCTGCTAATGTTAACTGCCTTACGGCAGTAAAATACTACTGTGTTTTAAAATACATTCCAACAGTCCATGGAGTCATGTGCCCCTGGAGTACCTATAGGAAGGTTGGAGTCTTCTCCCCCCCCACACACACACATACTGGAGGCTTGTTGCAGACTCGCCAACCCGGGTAGGATGGTAAAGAAGGTGGAACAGGGTGGAAGGACTGTGGGGGAGGGTGGAACAGGATAGGGGGTGGGCGGAAAGCAATGGGGCAGTGAAGGGAGAAGATTGACTCTGGGAAAGTGGGCTCAGCAGCTGTGGTGGCTGCAGCATCCAAATCCCCTTCTCAGACCTGATCCCACGGACTTGCTCCAGCAATTTTGCTAGCGCAGGCTCCAGTAGACCTTTCCACTCTGTGGAGGCTTAGGAGATAAGCATAGAAGACGTCTGTGACAGCCCCGCCAAGCAGGATATGCTGCAAGCCACTTCGGTATGGTGGCATTGGCCAGAGGGGAAGGATCGGGCTATGGGTTTACTGGATATTACAGAAGAGAAAGGGGGAATTGACATGGAGCTTCTGGAGTTGCCTCTGCGAGGCGGGTAGAAGAGCAGACTCCGCAAAACTATGGGGATTAACTGGAGACATATTTCATAAAGACTCTGTCAGGATAGGACTAGCTCCACCTCAGGTAAAATCCAGGTTGGAACTACAGCCGAAGCATTACTGGAGTGTATCCAGAACCTGCAGATTTTCTGTAGATCTGTTCTGGAAAAAAAAATACATAGGAGGTTAAACACAGCACAACCCAAGATTCCCCTTTGCTGCTGAGGTGGAGCCGTAGCTCAGTAATAGTGCAGATAGTTTGCCTTTATAAGTTCCAAGGTTCAATGCTTGGTAAAGTCAGGCAGGATTGGGGAAGACCTCTCCCTGAAACACTAAAAAATGGCTGTCAACAGTACGAAGATGGATCGATGAATGTTCATTCAGTCTAAGGAAGGGCTCGTCAGACTACAGCCCATGGGCCGAATCCTGCCTCCAGCGAAAGGCCTCCCTTCCGTGAGCAGTGCTTACCTTTCTGCCACATTGCTGCTTCTCTTTTCACTGATTTGGCCATAGGGATGCTCCAGGCAGTCTCATCTGCCCAGAAATCCTGGTGCAAAGCTGCTGGGGCAATAGATGTGATTGCCCAGAGCGTCCCCATGGCCAGATTGGGTGAAAAGAGAAGAGGCGGGACAGAGGAATGATAAGAGCTGCTCAGGACAGGGAGGGGTGTTTTTTTGGTGCTCCAAAGGTCTCCGGTTTGGAAAACACTGGTCTTCTCTGTGTTCAGTGGCATAGGTGTAGGGGGGTCAAAATGCTAAGCATTGATGGCACATTGCTGCTGTGTAAGCAACCCCCATCATCACTGGAGCCATACCAAGCACAAGATCAACATTTTGGCTCCCCCTCAAGCTATGCCACTGCCTATGTTCATGCTGTGAACAAAGGAAGCTAGGCCTAGGTCTGACTCCATTTTTGCAATTGCAGGCCCAGCACCCCCCCCCCAACAGCTGGTGGGAGAGGGCCCCGGAATGACTGGTATTCGTTGGCCAGGAGAGTCAGATAACTTCAGAAGGGGAAAGCTTTGCTGGCCCCAGAGGCGGAGCATGGGTGTAGCCCAGGGTGGCGTGAGCCATGGGCGCCGGCAGCGGTGGGGCGCCATTGCGCGGAGTAAACTGTGAGCTAACCCACACTGTTTGGCCCTCCCTCCCTGGTGTCCGTTTTGCTCCAAAATGGAGCTATTCTGGGCGTAGGGAGGCATGGCGGGGCAACGCATGGGGGCGGGGTGACGTGCAGGGGGCACGGTTTCATCATCCTGCCATGGGCGCACTCGGCGCTCAGTTCGTCTCTGGCTGGCCCCAAGGACAGCTCATTATCTGTACAACAGTAGCTTTGAACCTCTGGTTGGGAGCAGGAGGGAACCAGGGCATTGAAACCCAAAGGAAAATAGAGGAACAACCGCAGGAGGAGGGAGGGGTGTGGGATTGCTTGTTGGATTTGGCACTCAGCTCAAGATACCATTATGGACACCTGGCCTCACAGGTAGTCTGTGAGCTGAGCATCCTGATCTACTGGTTGAGGAACCAGGTGAGCGATAGGGCTAGTTAGAGTTAGGCAGATAGCTTTACTATTTTGCACTGGGTTCATCAAGTACTTTCAAGCTGTGTATTTCTTGGGCCTTTGTAGTGTAACCATTAGTCTAAATAAACGTTGTTATGCTGTATTTTAAAGACCGGTGTGCCTTTTCTTCTGGGAACTCAGGTCAGCTATTCCAGTTCAGCCACTGGGCTTAGCTACCAAGGGGGTTACCTAGGAACTTGATTGGGCACCAGCAGCGTCATGCTACCGGTATGCTGGGCGGGAGGAATGGGTGAGCGGCAGCCCGCCTGTTGTGTAACGCTCCGTTTCGCCGTCTTCCCCGCCCCTGCGGGGGCAGGGAACACAATGAAATGGAGCGTTACACAACGGGTGGGCTGCCACCCACCCGTTCCTCCTGCCCAGCGTACCGGTAGCATGACACCGCTGTTGGGCACAGGTGGTCTCCTGGACCACTGGGGGTTTGCCGGTGGTCAGGAGGGAACTGGCTCCACCACCCATGGTCTCAGGGGTGTCTGGGGGTTGATGCCAGATCCCAGGGACCATGACAGATCATCAACCAGCTGGAGTGCAACATGAATACTGTCCATTCTGCACATCAGAACATGGGTGGCATCCATCCCTGGATGCTAAATCCACACTGAATTGCAGAGAGCTGCATTAATATGTTACCAAACACTCTGGAGAAGAACTTGGTGACTGCATTCATCTCTGAAGCCACACTTCATTAACGGGATTCAAATACGGAACATGTGCAGGAAAAAAATGGATTTGAGTAAGGTGGCTGGTATCCTCATCACTCAGCAACCTCGTCCTGCTCGCCCACAGTTCTGTTTAGGGATAAAGGTTTATAAGCAGAGGGTATGAAATCCAGGCAGACTTGACTCTACACCATTTGCATTAGGGAAACTAATCATTTTTTAAAAAGCTGTTGAAGAAGATACACCTGAAATGGCATGCAAGTAGGGAAGATGAAAGCCCCAACAACAACAACAACAACAACAACAACAACAACAACAATAACAACAACAACTGGTTACAGTATTGAGAGAAGCCTTCATGTGAGTTGAAGGAGAGCCACCGAGAGCCACTTCCAGTTTCAAGAGGAGACTGAAGAATCCCAATAAGTAATGCTCCACACGGAATAAACATTACAAGATAGACAATTATTTATTTGAGAGCTATAAGTAGCCCATCTCTTTAAACAGATTAGATTTCAGTGACAAGAATGCACATTTGCACTTACTCAAGAACCACCGTGATTTATACTTCATTACACATGTTAAAACAGGGATTTATATTAGCACTTCCAACAATATTTTTACACATTGTACCATCAATTACAAACAGTAATTCTCACTTGTTCCTTGGATAAATGAAGACCATCTAAACAATTCTCTGGAAATCAGACTTTATACTGTGTGTGTGTGTGTGTGTGTGTGTGTGTGTGTGTGTGTGTGTGTGTGCACCAAACTTGCTGAGTTTATTGTGTGTGGTGTGTTTCGTTTTTATTTCAGAATGATCCCAGTTACTACCAGGGATGTGCTTATATCACTGACCCCGAGTCATGGGTTGAGTGGCAAGTCAGCAACCCTACAACTCAACTCATGAGTCATAGCAAGCACCCAGTGTGACTCAGCATGAGCAAAATGTTGAGTAAGAGTCATTTCGAGAAACAAGTTGAGTCATGAGACAATGGCTTCCATGAACAAACATTCACAGATGGTAGTGGTGGTGGTGGTGGTGGTGATGTGGTGTGTGTGTGTGTGTGTGTGTGTGTGTGTGTGTGTGTGTGTTGTCATTTTATACTCCCCTGTTAAAATTAAGCCATTCATTCTTATATATCCTAAAGATATGTATCCCTGTCTCTTGGCTGCCCCACCTTCCGTTCCCTTCCACAGCATCATACAGAAACACACACACTCACACAAACACCACCAGTGATGTCATTCAGGGGGAACGGACCAGAATGGGCGTTCTGGATCCTAACGGGCTCCGTGGCTGGTTCCGGGTTCCCGACAAGTGCCAATCAAAAGTGAGTTCCTGTTCCTAAATCATTTGAATGACACCACTGCACACCACTCAATTGGCACTGTGGTTGCAGTGAGAATGTGCACAGTGGGGCTGCCAGTGCAAAAGGTTGGTGACCAAGCATGTGCACCACTGAAGTGCCCAACCTTTGGTAGGTGGTAGGTTGATGCAATGGGTGGGCTGTGGGTGGGAAGGGGGAGGATTGGGGTAAAAGGGGGAAGAATCAGGCCTGGCACTGGGGCTGCTGGGAGACATGTCAGTGGCAGAAATGGTGTCACTGATATCCCATGCCCCCGACCTGTCCATGCCACACTCCCTTGAGTCCAATCAGACTAGTGCTAGCCAAAGAGCTGGCACAGATCAAATTGACCTACTGGGGATCATGTCAGAGTGGATTAGGTATGAAGGAGCAATGTCTATGTACCTCTCCATCAAGCTACGGTCCCTGGACAGCCCACAGGATGCAGCAGAGGCTGCACTGCACCACTGCTCCCCACAGATTGGCCAAGGATAGGGTTCGGCCATGTCACTTACAGAAAGAACTAGACTGGTATTTGAAAACCAAGAACACCGGCACTTTTCACAGCCTCATTCATGAATGATGCACCTCCTGAACAAGGTTACTTTTTATCTAAGTCGCAGAGGAAACACTAACAATGCCTCCCTCCTGTGTATCAGAAAATCAATGTGTTTATTAATACCAATTTCTCAGAGTTCAGTGGGATATCTGACGGATGCACAGGTTTGTGAAATGTATAAGCGAGTGAAGATGCAGAGAAGGAAGACGACTGATGGTACCATACACAAACAAATAAAAAACACAGACAAAAAAAAGTATCTTTTCCTGTGGCGTGTACCGAAGTTCGCCATTGGAAGAATGAAAAGTAAAGGAGAAGTGCTGTATGGACAAGAGTAAGTATTAAGATACTGGGTGAAAAATTGCCACCTGTCTATTAACAGGTCTGAAATGGCAAGAGAATATTACAGCCGTTCTAGAACATTTGCATCGATTACTGTTTTGCTCCAGGGCCCCATTCAAGGTGCAGGCTTTGCCCTTTTGCTTTCCTATAGTCTGAGACCTGACTCTGTTAGGCACTACCTGGTCCATATGAACTTCCCAGGCTTTAGGATTAGCCTGCTACAAGTTCCGTCTTTTGAAAAACTCATAGGTTAATAAGCAGAGGCAGATCTAAGGGAGGGCAAATCTCTAAGTTTTGCAAGAAGCCTTACCTTGCAGTGGAAATCACTCCTCTCCTGCACCGTTCTAGCCAATCCTCACAGGGAAAAGCAACATCTTGGCATTGCTTACTGGCTACAGCAGCAAGGGAGAGGAGGGATTTACATGACAGGGTAAGGCTTCTTGCAACACTTATTGATTTGCCATCCCTTAGATCTGCCTCTGTTAATAAGGCATCCCATTTTTCTCTTTAAAAAAAACAACAACCCACACAACTCTTTTATTTTCCCAGGCTCTCTATCTGGAATAGGTGATGGTGGTTGTGGCGATTGCTGTTTTTACAATTGTGAGATCCTTGAGGTTCAAATGGACCTAAATGGCATTTAGGGAAAAAATGCTTTCCAGAAAAACTCGGCTAGACTGGTAAATCCTAGGGTGCCAGTCCCCCATAGGAGCAGCGGTAGCAAAACGGCCCCCGCTACATCCTACGGGTGCCACGGCAGCCATAGGAGGCACCTTGGATGTTTGTCCCCTTTGCCCTGGAAAGGGTGTTGGGCCACCAATGGGCCTCCTCAAGTCTGCACCGGCTATTTTTCTAGCGCAGACTTGGGGGCCTCCATGTTGGGCTGCACAGCCTGATATGGGGGATCAGCAATAGTGCCAGGGGCCTGGCGTTGGCCAGTGGCGGCAAGCCCTTACTGCTGGTGGTAGAAGCGGCTTATGGCACTTTGGCAACCCCAGCACTAGTGGTAAGGGCTTTAATTTGCTTCAGAAGCTGTTGTTGCAAGGAAGCTGGACTGGATGGGCCTTGGCCTGATCTAGTGGGACTGTTCCTATGTTCCAAAAGAAAAGCCCTGCTAGCTCCAACCAAAGGCTTATGTAGCATCCTGTTTCCCACATTGGCCCACCTCTGGGAAGCTACAAGCTGGTGAGAAAGGCAGATTCCATCATTCCATAACTCTCCTGCACTTGGTATTCTGAGGTTCACTCAGAAGTAGTGCATAGCCACGATGACTAGTAACCATTGATGTAATGTTGCCCTCCATAAATGTGTCCAATACTCTGGACAACGTATAAAAAACAAAGAAATAAGAGATGCAGTGAGCTCCCTTATACCCAGCGGACCAGTGGTCTCTCTAGCTCTGTATAGTCTGCAGTGATCTCAGACAGGACATTTTCCCTGCTCTATCTGAAAATATCAGGAATGGAATTTAGGACCTTCTGCCTGCAAAGCAGGCGTTCCACAATTGGGCAACATTTCCTCCTTGTTCTTGGTCTTTTATAAGAAGCAACCCTAGCCTTGATGTCAGTGGTTCTCAAACATGGCCTCTCCTTCTAATCATGTCCGTAGTAATTATGGGTTATCGGAACAGAAGGCTGAAGCATTGTGGGGCATCTGCATGTCACTGTCCACAGTCCTGCAAATGTGGGCTCCTCACCTTGGCATAATCTCATTTGCAAGTGCAAGTCTACTGGAATAATAAATTGCACTTAGCTGCCCAGTAGCCAGAGCCTCAGGACACTCCTTTCAAACCTCCTCTCCAGAATGTTTCTTCTACCAATGACCTAATGCATGCAGACTTTGCCAAATATTTTGTTAGTATTATTATTATTATTATTATTATTATTATTATTATTATTATTATTATTATTATTATTATTAGAGTGCAACCTTCACATGGACTTTTATGATGACCATACAAATAGGTGCATCAGTGCTTACCCAATACAAATGCTGGAAAAATAGTGTACAAATCAATGTATTTCATACTTTATGAATTGTAAGGCAATTTTGGAACATATCTAGGAATAAATGCTTTTGAGAAACAGACAATTGGGTAGGTAAGTGCACTTTAATTTCCATAGCCACTCATGTGGAAATATCTTCAAACAATGGCAGAATGACAAGACAACAAGTGGTGTGTGTGTGTGTGTGTGTGTGTGTGTGTGTGTGTGTGTGTGTGTGAGTCTGTACAGATTGTACTTGCCATACACCAGGAAAAATATTCTTGTCATTTGAGATGTTTCCACTTGACTTGGCCTACTCAAAAACTTTGCTTACCAAATGGGGTCCGTGGGTCAGCTGGGCTAATTATAACTGCAACATCCAAATCCTCTTTCTCATCCGCCACATCACTTGATGCAAGGATCTGAGTATTCTGAAAGCCTGCTGGGGAGTTCTGACCTTGGAATATCAAAACAACTGTCAATCATGGGTGACTTATTTACAAACCTCTCCTCTCCTCATCTTGTGGAATTACTAGACAATCAAATCAACACAATGTAATTGTATCCACTCGGGCGGGGAACCCTTTTAGAGAGAAAAAGCTCTTGATTTTGGGGGAAAGTTGTGCGTGCGTTTTCCCCCATTAAAGGCACTTTGGCTCTGAAACTGAAGTTCAGCCTAAATCTGATGATGTTAGCCTGAGATTGCTTGGGACGTCTGAAAAGCACAAGTGCGCGTGCGCACACACACACACACACACACACACACACACACACACACACACACCAGAGATGGAAAGGGCAACTGGGGTTTCCACCCGTGACCCTGCACTTTCAAGACCAATATATGGCCATAATAGAGGAGGGTCCACACTGGTTGAGTTGGGTTGGTCCCACACAGAACCCTTCTAAGGACAGTTCTGCATGCATGCACACACAAACAAGCCCTATTATGTAAAAATCAATGTAAAGCCAGTAAAAAGTAGCAGTTACCCCTGCCAGAGGCACTTTTTCAAGTGGTGTCCTCTTATATTTAGCAGGGGGAGAGCAATTGTCCCAATTGTCCCTCTTCGCCCCAGCACAGTGTCTTTCTCGTGGCTGTTGCTGGTGGTGTTCTCCATCCTTTTAGATTGCGAGTCCTTTTGGGATAGGGAGCCTTTTAACTTTAATGTTATTATTTGCCTGTAAACCACTTCGTGAACTTTGTGTTGAAAAGCGGTATATAAATACTAGTGATTGACTGATTGTTTCAACCTCCTCAGTGGTTTTCCGCAAAGGAGGTGCCTCTACTGCTGGTAACCCCCCTTTCCTCTTCCTCTTCCCAATTTGCCTTCCCCCCCCCGACTCCAAGGAGCCCACACAGCACATCGCCACTTTGCACAGGAAAATAAAGAGTGATCCTGGCCACTGTAGCTTGAGAATGATTTAGTGTGTTTGGAGATGGTTTGCAGAAGCCGTATTTTAAAGAGTTCCATTTTTAAGCAGTTATATTGGATCTCTTTTGATATGAGAAATTGGAAAGCGTTTTTGACACTTCAATTTTGTAACAAATTTATATCAAGAACGTGGGTAGACTTTGACCAGGCGCAGGCAGCATCTCAATATGAAAGGATCACAGAGATCCAAGATGCCACCTGTGTTGTCATAAGGAAATAATAAAGATGTGCAGGGCCAACTTTGTGCCATCAAGGAGTTCGACTGTAAAACAATGCTGAAGGGTGCTGGAAGTACCTTCCAGCAAAACACACATGACAAGAATTGACTTTATATTGGATCAGAAGTCTTAATACCACAAGGTTTGGGGGAAAAATTGAAGGCAGTAGACTCGTGGTGGGAAGGGAGAGAACTTACAAAGTTTGGTTAGGAAAAGCCTTGCATAGCTAGAAACTTTTGAACTTCTTCAAAGTGCTTTTTCCTTGTGACAAAAAAAAAAAAGGTTTGGAGGAAGGATTACCTGCAGTTATAAGGATACTTCTGGCACTTCTGGCCATGACATCACTTCCAGTGAGTCCTGGACAGGTTGTCATTCTAAAAAGTGGGTCCTGGAGCTAAAAACAATTCCTTCTATACTTGCCATTCTGCTGAACTTACAGTGGATATTTGTGGCAATATTCAAAGCTCAACTTTTATGTCTTCTTTGTCAGGAAGTAGGCCATTACGGGCAAGCCTCTGATAGAATTAGGTGAGGTTTCATGCATCTTTAAAGTTTACTATTATTAATTAGCTTTGAAACTAAATAAGACGTAGGACTCATCTGTAAACACTGTCAGCATATTTGAAAATATGAAAAATTGGGCTCTATTAATATCATTTTGAGATAGCGGCTGACATGTCTTCAGCATAAATAATGACCTCCTTTGACTTTTTTTTTCCCCCCAGCTCAGTTTAAATTAGGGTGAACAAAAAGCGGTTGCAAGCAGTCAGCTTTAAAGATTATAGTTTCATTAATTGAACTTCTTAGCTAAGAGATAAACATAAGAGAGGCAAGGATGAAAATACTGGAAAACCATAAGAGGGTGACAAGAAACCACAACTAAGCCACTGAAGTAATCTAGAATTGGATGCGTTATAAAAAAAAATCCCCCCTCTCTCAAAAAAAAAACAAAAAAATCTGGTCTATATGCCCCATATCCATTGCCACTTTAGATCAGGCATAGAGCCTTGGCTTTCCCTTTTTTTGGTTCCTTCTTTGCCCCCCCCCCCAATATTCAGTCCTTTACCATTTTACCAACATACAGCTCTTTCTCCCAGGGCCCACAACAAAAATTCTGGTTGATGCCATGCTGATCTCTCACCTTGGTGATCTTAACCCTCTTGTCTCTGACCTTCCATTGTCTTGTCTCAGTCCCTTCACCACTGTCCAACATCCTGCTGCCAAGATCATCAAACTGACTCCGCACTCCAACAATAAATATCACGCTCTTCCTTAAATCTCTGCACTGGCTTTTGTACATTGCATTGCCTTCTCATCTTCAAACCCTCCATTACCTCAGCTCCCCTTGTTTTCATTTTGTATTCTGACAAACACATCATCCCTGCCTAGGGTTACCAGATACAAACTGGGACAGAGTGCCTATACCTTTAATCATTGTATAGAAGAAGGAATTTGGGCAAGTGCAGCTCATCATGGAAGGGTTTCAAAAGCTGCACCTGCCCAAATTCCCTCTACTATACAATGGTTAAAGGTATATGCACACTGTCCCTGTTAGGATCTGGTAACCCTATCCCTGCCCATGATCTCCATCCTTCTGGCTCCATCACCCTCAGCCAGCCAAAGGTGTCCTATTTTCTCATGACTCCTTTCCTTCCTTTCTTGCTGCCCCTTCAGCCTGAAATTGCCTCCATGGAGCCACTTTTGTTCTTTTCTTAAATCCCTCCTCAAAACCTAGCAATGGTACAAAGCAGTGGTTCCCACCAGTGTTTTCACAAAGCACATAAAGAAGCCATTTTGAAAATACGGAAAGATGGGATGCTGGAAAGGGGGAGGGCTCTGTGGTTTTTTGCTTGCTTAGCTATATCTTTTCATATCCAAACTGAACCCAAGTGTAATTTTAAATGATGTACAGTCAATCCTCTTTATCTGCGAGGGACAGAATTGCTACTTTCCTCATTATCTGCACCTCTGTCCTCATTATCCACTATGCAGAGACCTTCTAAAGGATGCAGGGACCTTCAAAATGGCACCTGTGACCATCACTGGTCCCTTTAAAATGGCTGGCAGAAGCATCCACTGGTCACAAGTGCCATTCTGAAGATCCCTGCAGCCTCTGCAGGATTCAGATATCTTTTGGCAATTCCTACTGCGCTCTGCTGGTTTCCTGAGGGGTTCTGCTGGCTTTTTCTGATGGCAGATAAGGTACCCCTTGCACCTAACCCTATTGATCCTGTAGGACCAATGATTTGTTATCTGCAAATTCTTCATCTGTGAAGATTTCCAGGAACCTCACCCTAGTAGAAAATGAGAATTGACTGTATATTATACTGAAGTCCCTTTCCTTCTCAAACATTCATGCTGACCAGACAACTTTTCCAGTATTGTGAATACCGGAAAATACATTTTAATACTTGAACAGACTATCATTTTCAAATGCGTTGTTACAAATTCAAGAAGGATCCCTACCATGTTTTTACAATAGAGACAACAAGAAGGACGTAATAGTAAATTATTATAGGTGAATAAATGTCTACAGGCTAATTAAAATGTAATACCATTCACCCATGGTTTAATCAGAGTATAGATAACCTTTTTGAAGTATAAATTTGGGAACTCAAATTGCTTCTTTGATTTTTCATTACAGATGTCCTTGTTCATTGTTCAATATACCAATGTTATTCAATAGTCCCCAGAAAGAGGAATATGCTTTTCTTAGGCTAATGAAGTGATTTTCTCTCTTTCTTTAAATACAGGGTTTTTTTTTTTAATGAAGAAGAGTGAAAGATAGAGCACCATCAAATAGTCCCAAAACGCACATCAGGAACAATTTCAAGGTGACCTTCACTAACCATGTCCTATGGGAAGCATAGCACTCTAAACCAAAAGGCAGCGTAAAAACATTCAATGGCATAACACAATTGCTTCAGTCCACTGCTATCTACCCACATTAATGTGCTATGCATGCATGTTTTGCTGTGTGCAATAATCTGTAAAGCTAAGGTTGCCAAATGACCACAAAAAAATTGGCCTAGCCATTGCAAATTTATTTTTTTATTTGAAGAATTTAAAACCCGCCTTTCCTATGCCAAAGCAAATATCCAAAGCGGCTTACAGAGAACAAAACAAAATACAATGTAACCATAATAAGACATAAGTAAAACACATCAAAACAACATATTAAAATAACAACAACAAAATTAAACATTAATGGGAACACTGAGTGTGAACAGGAATGAAAGCTAGATCCAATTCTTCATATTAGGACATACTGGAGAGTGGGAAAAACAATTGACCGGGGAATGAAACAGACTATGACAATATACCAGAGAGACAGAGGGCAGACAGCCACACGGTCATCCAAAGGCTAGACTAAATAGGTATGATTTGAGCCCTCTCCGAAAGGCCATGAGTGACTGTTTAGTTCTTAGTTCTTCTGGTAGGGAATTCCATATTTGTAGAGCCGCTACAGAGAAGGCTCGTCCCCTAGTTGCCATCCCTTTAACTTGGGACAGAGTGGGCACTTGAAGGAGAGCCCCTTTAGATGATCTAAGAGGGCAAACAGGTATGTATGGGAGAAGGTGGTCCTTTAGGTAGGCTGGGCCTAAATCATGAAGGGCCTTAAAGGTCAGTACCGTCGTCTTAAATTGGGATCAGAAGTGAAGGGCTGCAACTTCTGAAGGAGTGGTCCTACTGAGTCAAACGATCTAGCCCCTGTTACCAAGTGACTACACAGTAGTCACAGCCAAGTGATTGATACTACTACTGTATCAATCAAGTGACTACTGTAGACAAAGGAGTATGGATCAGGAAAAAAGTTGGTAACCATAATCCCTGGCACACAGATAATTGGTATTGCTGGAGCTGAGACTGGAACTCCACCAATTGTCTGTTGGGGAAGGAAAACATGTTGAGGCAAATACTATGGTCCTTTTCCTAAGTGGATAACTGCTCTATCAAAGCTCCCTATTCCAACTCCAACTGTCTGTTTGGTGGGTGTAGACAAGGGACTGATTTTTTCACACATAGTTCTGGGTTTCAGATGATGTCTTGTCATCTCACGAGACACAGTCCAGGGAGAAATTCCACAAGGTCTGTATCTAACCACACGTGACAGCATATTTACTCTTCCTCCTTTTAGAACACAACAAAATAATAGTTTGTTATCGGCACACAGCTTGAATACATTTGTGACCATGATCATCACACATGATCAACAACCAGAATAGAATTAACAAGGTTCAAAATAAACATTAGTATCCAATACACCTGCAAGGCCATTTTAGAAAGTTCCGAAACTGTATTTTTTATTACCAAGGAGTCCAAAAAACAAAATGTACGTAATACTTTGCTGGACATGCAAGTGACAAAAATACACATTGTCACCTCTGGCACAGACAAAAAGGAAGCAGGGTTGAAAAAGCCCTAGTGATTGATTTTGATGCAGGAATGAATTTCCCTTATGCGTGAAGCACTAGTTTTGCTCAATTAGGGGAAAAGAAGATCAGAATTGTGTATGCACACACAACCTTACAAAGTCACAAAAGGGAATTATAAAAATTGATTTCAGAACTTATTTTCATGGCAATAACATTTCATAATAGATTATTCGTATTAAAAGAAAGAGGTAAATAAGTAGACTCTAAAACAAAACCTAGAGGAAATTACTGACGCAAGGGTCTTTATCTAACTGAAATATTGGCAATAAAAGTAGGTTTGCCGTTTTGCATATAAAACGCAAGAACAATCCTGTTTACTGAAAATTGCAAAACTTGCACAACATGTTAATAAGTCAGAGATATTTTTGTAAGTTAATTTTTGTAATCAAACTGTACCTGTTCATCTTTGAAAATGCATAATAAGAGAAACATCCAAACCTCCACCCAGGTCAATTTAATAAATCTAAATTGCTACTCATTTGGTAACCATTTTTAATTGTCTTTTTCCCCTAAGCTGTGTTCTATTATCTGTTATAAATTGAAGTAGAAAAACAGCTGTCAATGAAACAGTAAACAAAAAAAGGAAGGAGGAGGATGTCTTTGTCCATATTGCAGATGCAGAACAGGACTGTGATTTTCTAAACATATTGTGAGTGTACCTGGAAAATTGGCTGGTTTTGTTATGTGGGAGTGTTAGCAAAATTGTTCTACCACATTCCTATTAAGTGGTAAGACAAAAACTGTTGAAAGTGTTAGCCAGAAAAAGAAAAATGTAGAAGGTGGGGAAGGAATTGCTCTACTCTAGCTCCTAACATGTTAGGGCAATGCTTTCCCAACTCCTACAAGGAAGTTGGGAGCATTGTAAGTGTATGCAGGGGAGGAGCTATGGCAGCAATGCAATCCCCAAGATTGTGCTGCCGCAGGGGTGGAGGGGATTTTTTCTACTTACCCCTGCTAGTGCCAGCCTCGCGTGTGTGGGGGGAGCCCCCCCCCTGCAGATGCCTCTGCAGGGCTCCCCAAGCCTTGGGAACAATTTAAACAAGATCAAAAATAACTTCCTGGTTTCAACTGAAACCTGGTTCTGGCTTCAAACCAGAAGCGGTTATCAATAGCTTCTTTCTTTCTTTCTTTCTTTCTTTCTTTCTTTCTTTCTTTCTTTCTTTCTTTCTTTCTTTCTTTCTTTCTTTCTTTCTTTCTTTCTTTCTTTCTTTCTTTCACTATTTTGGAGGCTTGGAAAACCCTGCAGAGGCATCTGTGGGACTCCCCACAAACCCCTCCCAGAGGCTGGCACTGGCAGAGGTAAGTAGAAAAAAAACTCCCTGCCCCTTTAGCAGTGCATTGCTGCCTTCTTCCTGCCCCTTAAAGGGACAGGGACAAGTGCTTCTCTGGCTGATGGGTCGTGACTCACCAGTTTGGGAATCACTGAGCTAGAGTATATATAATAAAGTACAGTGGAAGGAGTTCCTGGATGGATCTGGATCCATTTTAGTCTGCTTTCCAGCTGAGGTGTTGGGTGGAAATGGCCTTGGTTGCTCTACTTGTGGGAGAGTGCATCCCAGTTGGTTCTGAAGGACTTCTTGGCATCTTTCAGTCCCATTGACCATGGTATCCTTCTGGGTTTCCTAAATGGGATATCACTTGGGAGGCACTGTTGTACAATGATGCCAGTCTTTTCTGGAGGGCAGGTCCTAGAAGGTGGTATTGGTGGATTTGTGCTTGGCCCACCAGTCATGGGACTTATGGTCCTGCAGAGTTCGGTTCTGTTCCCCATGCTGGAGAAGGTCATTGGGAGGTGTGGGATTATTTGCCATCAATATGCTGATCACAACCAACTCTTTTCCATCTGTTGGTTGGGAAGTAGTGAAGGTTCACAGATGGTTCACTATATGAAATTGATAATTGGCCGGTTGAAAACAAAGACGTTGAAATGAAGTGTGGACAAGACAGAGATGCTATTGGTCAGAAGATCTGTGTCACAGGAACTGGTTTTCCAGTTCTGGAGGAGTAAGTAAAGTAATATAGTCACCTGTGCAAAGCACCGGGTCATACTGACACATGGGAGTGACATCACATACAGTACAACTAGGCAGACTTAGTTGTATGGAGTGGTTTGCCATTGGCTTCCCCAGTCATCTTTATCCACAGCAAGCTGGGTACTCATTTTCCTGACCTCAGGAGGATGAGGGCTGCGTCAACCTCAGGAAAGCCTGACTACTACCAGGATCAAAAGGTCATGGAGAGAGCTTTGGACTGCAGTACTGCAGCCCACCACTCTGTGCTCCACAAGGCGTTTTAGCACACCCTTCAAAAGAGCACGTTTGCAGCTTGTGAGTATTCTTGAACCTTGCTTTGCACCTGAAAGCTTAGGGGTCAGTGATGGCTAGAAATAAGCACTTTGTTCTCGCCTAAAGCTCATTAGCTGCAAATGACAGAAGAGAAAATATGCAAATTTTGATAATGTTTTCAAGATATGGGAGAGCCCAGTCATCACACAGGCCATCCTTTCAGCAACTCCACTTCTGCACAGAAGTGCTCCCTTTGATATTTTCCCTACTGTGCAGAGCAGTTAATAACTGAGCCATACATAACCACTGCCATCTGAAAATGGGCAATGGCCAGCCCACTCTCAAGGCAATGGAAGGTACTACTCATATATCACAACTACAGCAGTCACATGGCATGTTTACATAGAATTGCCATGCATGACATGCATGACAGAATTGCCAGGCAGATTGTCTGTGGACTGACACATGGCACTTGCCCAGGGTGCCGACCTGCAGCCTGCGGATTGTATTCGCCCACACGGCCCTGTTTGGCTCCAAAATGGAGCATTTGCAGATGTTGGGTATGTGGCGTGGCGAGGCAGTGGTGCTAGGGGCATGGTGGGGGGGCAATGTCATGACGTCACCTCGCCCCCGGCACGATAAGAACCAATTATGGCTCTGCATGGCTCCATTCTACGGAATGCTAGGTATTCTGCTAAAATGGTAACAGACATTCTGGAAACAGATTTACAGCACAAGCCTATTTATATCTACTCAAAAGTTAGTTGCATTGTGTTCATTGAGACATACTCGTATTAAAGTATGCATAGGATTGCAGCCTTAGACTCCAAATCAAGGCCTACTAGAAATTCCAACCTTATCTGAGCATGCCTGGGATTGAAACTGGGAGTGCAATCCTAACTTGGAGTTAGGCCAGCACAGTTAGGCCAGCAAAGTTTGGCCGGCACAAGGGCCACCGTAAAGCCTGTTTGGACCACACTTGGAGTCAGGGTGGATGATGCATGGCCGTGTGCTGGCCTCTTTGACCCCGAAAGTGATCCAAACATACTTTATGTTTTCCTTTGTGCCAGCCAAACTGTGCTGGCCTAACTGTGCTGGCCTAACTCCAGGTTAGGATTGCAGCACAAGAGTGGTCCAACCATACTTTATGGTGTCTCTTGTGCTGGCCATATTTTGCCAGCCTAACTCCAGGTTAAGATTGCACCCTGGGAGTGCGACCTTATTAAACTTCTTTGAGATGCTGTGTCTTTCTATGTGGTACTAATAAAGATATTGCTATATAGTGACTTTTTAAGGTTCTCTCTTTCTGTTTCCCAGACAAAACGCTGTCTGCAGTCCAATCCTGCAAAGTCATGGTGCCAGAACTGCTGCTGCTGTGTCCAGTGCAGGAAACAAAGCTGCTGGAGACCCCTGAGGTAAGAGATTAGGATTCATAAGTGTAACTCTAAATTCAAGATGCTTAACATTGCATGGCAGAGCTTTTTCCTCTAGATGGCTTAATAATTCAGAGCTATGATTTACCTGGTATATTATATTATATATTAGGAAATAAAATTCTATGCAATGTAGGAAATTCCATTCAAATTTTTTACAAGCTGATCAGTTCAGCTATGCTTGAGGGTAGAGAGTTCATTTCAGGAAATGTTTAAAGGCCACATCCTATCCAATATTGCAGCCGTCCCAATGGGGTGTGTGCTGCATTCTCAGTGGTGCAATCCTAACCTGGAGTTAGGCCAGCACAGTTAGGCTAGTAAAGTTTGGCTGGCACAAAGGAAACCATAAAGTATGTTTGGATCACTTTCGGAGTCAGAGAGGCCAGCACACAGCCATGTACCATCCGCCCTGACTCCAAGAGTGGTCCAAACGTGCTTTACAGTGGCCCTTGTGCCACACAAACTTTGCTGGCCTAACTGTGCCAGCCTAACTCCAGGTTGGGATTGTGCTCTGAGTGGGCAACAAAATCTGTTGCCACTCCACCTGACAGTACTGTGCTCGTATGTTTAAGACATTTTCTCCCTGCCTAGTTCATGTCAGGTATTATAACAACACAGCAAACCTCCAATAGTCCAGCAACCAACAGTTATATTGTGGCTGCATCAGTGCTGGAAAGTTGGTTAGGATGGGGATGTGAGCCACTACAGTACCAGAGCCCAATACCAGAGCCAACCTAAGGGGGCGGAAAAAAACTGCATAAAAGCAGCAGAGACAGGAAAGTAAAGAATGGAAGGCTCTGCTCCCCGCCCCACTGCCGGGTGCTCCTTTTTTAATGAAGAGAAAGCAAACTGCGCAGTTTTCTGCGCAAACTGGGCAAAGACATATACATATGGTTGCACCACACATCTAGTTGGGCCTTTTGGCAGAAGATAGCTGAATTTCAAAGCAACTATTGGTCACCAGTGTCAGGCTAGGCTGCTGGGTTGAAAGTGACAGCTGTTTCTGTCTGAAATCTGAACACTCTGGTCCAGCCAGTTTTAAAGAAAAGCCTCTTCTTGACTTCCCAGTCTCAAGAAGTAACTTCAGAATATCCAGGCTGCTTTTGAATGCATATATTGTAAGAGGGAGGGAAATCTAGCAATATAAAATGCTATTAATTAACGGGAGGATGTCATGCTCCAAAGCATATGAAATTAATTTGTTTCATATATAAGCCGGTGGATTTGTGATAAGGGATGAATGATTGGCAGAGGGGTGCCAACACGAAGAACTCAAGCACAGTTATCAACAGTAGGCAGTGCACGTGGCTGCTTGGCTGCAAAATTCCAGAGCTCTGAGATAATCTAGAAAATTCTCTGAGTCGATAAGCCACTTGGCTCCTTGACCAATAGTGGTGAACCACTGTCAGGAAGTGCAAATAATACTAGGCCAGAAGGACCAGTGGTCTAACTCCACAGAATGTACCTTCCTGTGTCCATCTGAGATGTGGTGGCAATTGAGCGCATGCACGCACACATGCACGCACGCAGACACACTATGCAAGAAGATGCAAGAATAGCAATACCTCCCATTACATCCATTCCTTCAGCACTGTTTCACTCAAGCAGTGATGGCTCAGACCCACCACTGCATGCACCCTACCCCCCTCCCACACACAAAAAAGTCTAGGCAAAAGAACAGCCTTCTTAGCGGCTTACCCTGCTCCTTTGTTGCAGGGGTCTTTAAAAAAAAAAAAAAGGAAAGTTCAGGTCTTCCTGTTTTATCTAAGGACCACAAAAGGAAGTGTGGTGATCACTGCTGAATTCACGGTTAGTTCAGGCGCAGGCAGTAGGGATCCACTTCCATATTATTTATTTATTTATTTATTTATTTATTTATTTATTTATTTATTTATAGATTTTTACCCCGCCTTTTGTGCCCGAAGGCACCCAAGGCGGCATTACAAAATATATATTAAAAATACAGCATAACAATTAACATTAAAAACAGTTAAAACAGTATTAAACAACAATAGCAAACAAAATAAAAACAATTTAAAAAACAATTTAAAAACAATTAAAAACAAAACAAAACAAAACACAAACCCCGTGGATCATAATAACCAGCCGGCCAACCTGTCAGCAGTTAAAAGCTTTGTGGAATAAACAGGTCTTCAGCCCCCGCCGAAATGTAAACAAAGAGGGAGCAGTTCTCAATTCTAGGGGAAGGGTGTTCCAGAGTTGGGGGGCCACCACCGAGAAGGCCCTCTTCCTGGCCGCCGCCCCTCTCACTTCTCCTGGTGGCGGCACAGTCAAAAGGGCCCCCCCCAGATGATCTAAGAGTACGGGTTGGATTGTACTCCATTCACTTCATCCCTTATTGTGCTGTCTCTTTAAGGGCACAATCCTAACCTGTGCGGGAATAGCATAGGCCACCAGGCCTGCACTGTATCCAATGCAGGTTGAAACTGTGCTGGAGCCCCCATGGGGCAAGGCACATTTGCGCCCCAGCCCCAGGGTGGGTGCCAGCCACCCCAATGGGCTTGCTCGGATCTGAGCCCCCTATATAGCAGGCACAAGTCCAGGCAAGCCATGCGGCCCGAATTGGGACCACGGGGCACAGGGACAAGGGCTGAGATGTGGCTTAATAGGCGCGTCCAATCTCCACCCCCTCCCCAGACTTGGCCCGCCTCCCGGCCAGCACACAACCAGCACAGTGAATACGGCCAGCGCAGTGGCGCCTCTCCGGCCAGCTGCTTCAGCGCTAAAGCATTGACACAAGTGCTTGCATCGGCACTGTGGACCTTCCACTTGCGTCAGCCCTAGGGCATGCTTGTATTGCACTGTAAGTGAAACAGGAAGTTCCACCCTTGACATAGAACTTCACAAGGTAAAGAAATAGATTGGTATCCATAACAGGCTGGAGGGAGGGAGCAGCCAACTTGGAGTGAAGAGCATCCTACATCTCCCCCCCCCCACTCAATATGAGCCACACCATCCACTTCAGGGAAGGGCTGGCCTTGCACTACAGTGCTTTTCATCCTAGGTGTGATTGATAACTAGTGTAGCCATTGACCACTGTATATTCCTAATAGCACGGGACCAATCAGTGCCAGTTTCCTGCCTCATTGGCAGCTATTTCTCCCATTGTATTGTTTAGTGCAATGCTCTCCGCAATATTTTGCCATAGCTTGAAACAATCCATTCACAGTTTGTCACAGGATACCCTGTACATAGCACTGTTCGTATTAGTGATGGGTTAATTCAAATGGAGGCGGAAGAAAGCAAATTGATATGTATATTCAGTGCTAGGCTACAAGGTGGCTCCTCTGTGTGCTAATACAGAGAAAGCAAGAAGCTTGTCTGCTAATTCAAGATTTCCGCCCCCCCCCAGCCCACACAATCCTAAATTTTAGCATCCTGCCATGCCTCTCCATGCTGCAAATGCAGCATACAGCTCTCAGAGGTGATTGACAGTTACGTCATCGCCAGTCACTTCCAGTGCAGGAGGCTGTCACAGCCTTTTACAAGGCTCTGGCTAGCTTTCTGCAGCACGGAGAGGTGGTGCACAACCTCCCTGAGCTTCCGAAGACTGGGGTCAGTGCTAAACCAGAAGTTCAGGGTTCCCAGAAGGCCCCCCTCAGAAGGCCAGGGAGGCCATGCATGAAGATTGGCCAAAGCCTTCAGAAGGCCAGCTGGAGCCTTCTAAAGTGAACTTCCTGTTTAGCACTAAACCGGAAGTTCACTTCAGAAGGTTCCGGCAGGCCTTCTGAAGCGGAGGGCTTTCTGGAGACTGTGCACAACCCGATGGCATCGTGATGTGCAGTTTAGGAACCACGGCCCTAGATCATGCTTATAGTCCTGATGGGGATTAAACCTTAAAAACTGGATTCCCCTCTTTACACGCACCCCACATACACATTTTCAAAGCATGGTTATATCGAGGTGTGTGACACTTTATTTTAAGCTCGGTCTGGGTTGAATTATCTGCCACCCAAAGAAACTGTCAAAAGGATGTATTTTAAAGTGAAAACAATAATTCTGATGCTACGCAAGCCGGGTAACCGTGCTTGCCTCCACATGTTCTTGCTGTGATTTTTCTATTGAGAGGTCATGGATGTCAGGAAAACTAATTAGTAAGAGGCTATTACAGGTTACTGCAAAAATAACTTCACTTTAATCTCCGGTAGAGGCTCAATAGATAGTTGCAGAGCTCAGGGATCAGCATAAAAAATGATGGTGAATAAAATGATTGAAAGGAAGGCTTATTTTCCAACTCTGCCTGTTTAGTGGTTTGAGCTAATTGGCCCAATGATAAACATTATTAGTCATATTGTCCTTATTGTATCACTGCTTGTTGCTCCAGCCTCCATTATATTTGAAGATTAATGCTAAAGTAGCTAATTGTAGTGAAAGACACCCATTCATCATGGGTGATCTCACCTAAATATATCAGCAAAGTGGAGTTAACAGTGTAACCACGTCATCAGAAATTTATTATCAGAGCTTGCAAATTGCTAGATGGTTCTTCACATTTCAAAAGATTAACACTATTAAATACCTTCCAGAAAGGTGAAAGGTTTGATCAGATTGGATGGGCCCACAGAAGCAATTCTGAAAGGGTACCCTTTTCCCATAATTGAAGAAAATCAAAGACAAAAATTGCCCATGCCGTTTCTATGCAATACCTTGACAATTCCCAACAAAATCGGGTCATCTCCTTCTGTCAATTTAAAATGGTGTTTACTGTTACAATTAATCACAGGTTGGGGACTTGTCAGGGGCCCGTGCCCATCAGAAAGCCTATCCAAGTAGGCCGCCCCACCCCATCCCGCCCCACCCCCTCTCTCTGTGTGGTTCAGGTTTGGATAAGGGTGGTTAATTCAGGCTCCTGTGGAAAAATGTGCCTATCCTATTTCAGGATTTCTCAGAAATAGAACCCATTTCAATGTGAATGTGGGCGCAATCCTAACCTGGAATTAGGCTGGCACAGTTAGGCCAGCAAAGTTTGGCTGGCACAAGGGACACTGTAAAGTATGTTTGGACCATTCTCGGAGTCAGAGAGGCCAGGACACAGATGTGCGCCATCCTCCCTGACTCAGAGAGTAGTTCAAACGCACTTAACGGTGGCCCTTGTGCCGGCCAAATTTTGCTGGCCTAACTGTGTCGGCCTAACTCCAGGTTAGGATTGTGCACTGTGTGAGGGAAAGCTCATTCATTTCAACCAAGCTATTTATGTTTCAGGCTCCGGTTTCAATCCCAATAACAGATCTGAAACCTGGTCTGGGGGAAAGGTAGAGGAGGAGTCGAATAGGAATGACGGTATGAAAGCAAAAGCACCCTCCTCTCTGCTAGCAATTGTGCAGCCCCAGCACTGTTGGACAAAGGAGGATTGGGAGATAGTGGGTTGCAGTGGAGATGGCAAGTAGAGCTCTGCCTGCAGTCCTGGCAAATAGCAAAAAGCAAGGGCTGGGAAGACGGAACACGGGAAAGCCAAACTACAGGGTATGGCAACCTCAAAAACATTATGGAAAACTCCAAGGTTTTTGACTTGAAACCAAGAGCAGCAGACCTGGCATCCCAAAGCTCACCTTGTGGACCACAAACAGCCCTTGTTTGAGCCTTCTCCTTGGTAATCGACAGAGAAAAGCAGCCACTTGAAGTCAAGTGCTGTATATTTCATAAGTCTGGAGCCACGGTGGTGCCACAAACAAGGATTTCTCATTGTGACACGCAGCTGCTTTTTGCATTACTATTAGCAACAAGAGCTTTGACCTGTCAGATCAAAGGAACTGAGGCATAGGAAAGAGTCAGGTTTACTGAGAGCTGAATTGTTTACATAGCGCTCCTGTTCCTTGTCAGTTTGCGTTTTGCCTTGTCATTTCAACAAAGGGATGGAGGGAACAAGTTTTTCTTCTGCCTTATGCATTATGAACCAAAGTTCGCTCTGATGTTGTATATCATGTACACTGCAGAGGGTTTCAGAGCAGCGGCCCGCGGGTGGAAAACCAAGGCGTAGTTTGATCTTACAGAAATCCCAGCCAAGGCCTGCCAAGGGGTTCATTCATCATTAAAATGCTGAAGCAAAATTAACGTTGGGCATGCAGGCTCATCGGAAGAGTGACAATGACTGCAGTCTTGTGGCACACAGAGACATGGCTTTTCTCAAGTTAGACGAAGAAAGCCATTGACCCACCACTTAAACTGGTAGAATCCTGCAGAATTCAAATGTGAAGGCAATCTCCCCCTTAGGCTGCAGACTTGAAGCTCTTTTCTGCGCAGCAAGCATTCCCATTGACCTCAATGACTCTGCCTTCGAATGTGCGGTTAGAGAATTGGATCCTAAATAGCCTGACCCTTTTAGCCACTCACATTAGAGAACCCAACGGAAGCCTCACTATCCGTGCCACAGTTCCCCCCCCCCCCGGGCCCTGCTTTATGACTGTGTCTCCCAAAGCTCATTGTGACACTCATTCGGCAAGGGGAGAAAGAGAGAGCAAAGGACTCCTTCTATTCCTGGAACAGCCAGTTGGCCTGCTGGTAGAGCGGGAGCTGCTGAAGTCCAGGTTGGATGAGATGCTTGGGAGCTTGGGACTGATAATTCAAGCAGCACCCCTTGGGGCACAAGGGACACAGCTGACCTGGAAAGAAGCTTTCCTGAACAAGCCCAGTTCAAATAAGAGAAGTATAGAATCAGACATCGGTGGGCCAGATCTGCGTCTCACACTTTGTTTACACCTTTTTCTTTATTACCTGCTTTACACCACTGAGAATATCCGTTCTAAAAGGCAACACTTTGAGGAGTGCAGTCTTTGCACAGGCTTGTCTCTATTTTTAACAGGGAACAACAATGATTATAAACAGAACTTGCTTGCATGATTCTACAGCTTGTTTATCCAAGAACATGACATTTGGTATCGTCCAACAACTGAAGTGCAGCAGGAGGAAATGTAATTATTTGACATCCTCTCCCTCTCTCTCCCCAACAGACATTGTCGGTTAACCCTTGCAAGCCAATTTAAACTGTGCAGTTAAACTAGCATCAGAAAGTTCTATTTCTGTGGTTTGTCTCTCACTCTACTACCCTGAATAGTAGAAAAAATGTATGCCCAGATTTGCCTGCTGAAGATTTGCCAGCCACACACTGCCACATTGTAGGAGATGCCAAGGCCTAACCATGGTGAACAAAACCATGATTCTTTTTCCTTAAATCTGCATGTTTCCTATAACTACCTGCAAACTATGTTCTCTCTCTCTCTCTCTCTCTCTCTCTCTCTCTCTCTCTCTCTCTGTGTGTGTGTGTGTGTGTGTGTGTTATCAACTAATTTATAATGCAGCACATAACCCCTGATTTTATTTTTAAATCTTTTGTACCGAATCGTTATTGTGTAACCTTTCTTCTTTCTCTTGAATCTCACAGCGAATAGCTTTCTCCCCCTTTCTGCCCCCAGTTGTATAAAGAATCCAGAGAAGGAAGGGTTGCAAAATACTTTTTGGCTGATAGTGGTGGTATCTGCTACACTGTTCTCCTAGCCCTTTGATCTTTTTTTAAACCAAACCCAAAAGTGATATTTAAAGGCCTTAAATATCTCTTTAAATGTCTTAAAGCCATCATGTCTCCACAGGCCTGAGGACATCCCGCAGAGTGTCACCTCTGGAGGGTTCAGGTTACACTGACTCCAGGGGTTTGGAACCCACTGAAATCTGCACATCCCAAATCTGCCAATATCACAGGTCCACCTGTGCTTTCCTTTTGAGTGGGAAGGATCTTTTCTTCTTGGTTGGGGTTAAATGTTGTTTTATGATACAATGGATAAAAGATGGATGATGTTACAAAGAAGTGCCAAATATTAAGAGAACCTTCTGTCATTCTAAACATTTTCCTATCTCAATAAACCCATCAACATGCCAGAAGATGAAAAAAGCCATCAACATGCCAGAGGAAGAAAAAAGTGAAGCACTTTTTCAGGATTCACAGCTGAATAAGATCTGCTTCATCGTAACGCCGAACAACTGATAGTTCTTTTTTGGCACTCAATACATTTTGTTTGTCCAGAGAGTGCCAGAAACAAATTTGCATTTCATAAGAATAAAAGCAGTCTCACTTTAGCAGCGCACGCAGTAGAATCTATTCCCATGGCAACATGTAGAAGGCCACTTGTTACAGTCATATTTGTATTGGTTTGATGACCTTCAGCACTGCTATTTTTCATAAGGATATTGATCTGTACTATGAAAAATCTAAGTGCAAAGGTCTACATGAGTTTTCTTTTTTAAAAGAACTTGAGACATTTATGAAAGATATTGTCAGCCTCAATTTGATGTCTTTTGGGCCCGGTTTTCACCTTCCCCTTGACATCATGTACATGTGGGGTTTTTTTCCTGAAGTATCATAAATGGGTGCAACAAAGGATGGTAGAAGCTTCCTCTGTCTGATAGACGAACCTGCTTTGTGCCAAGGCTAGCTATTGGTTTGTCTAATGCATGGTCATATATTTGGAAGCCCCTGTGCATCATGTGGCAGCAGAAACAGGCATTCATCTACACATTTCTTTCCTTTTGATGTGTCAGACACTGGCTTCAGGAGTGGCACGGCCCAATGTGGGGCATTCCCTCCCACTCAACAAGAAAAGTGCTTGTGGTGCCATGCGTAGTACCTGGAAATAGTTGGTGGTGACAAGGTGACATTTCATGTATCTCTATTTCCAAGTCATGATGAATTACTGGAATTTGGGAATCCATTCAGACTCATTTGTTGCAGGTTGAACCGCTGTTGGTGGAAGCTTTGAGAAAGAAAACAGCACGTGAAGAGATTAACAGGAAATTATACAAGATGGCTTGACGGACTTAGGGTCAGCTATGATGAATGCCATGGGGAGAACCAAAATCAAATGCAATTATGGTGAACAATAATCTAAAAGTGAGAGGTTGATTGCTACCAATTTTAACCACTGCTGTTTTAGCAGGACGGAAGACTAAGGATTCTGTTAGAATTCACTGAAACCTGTTATCAACGAGGTGAGCTTGAAATTGGAAAGCAATAACTTGTTTCCAAATATTCTAGACTCTCTAGGACCAAGAGTTTTATTCTGTAGAAATAAAAACCCTTTCTGTTTCAGACAAACATCTAATAGGTTGTGTGTGACTTGGTTCTTAATATAACCGTTATAAATGAAATATAAAAATACTGTACTATCATATGTGTATCTAAAATTAGGAGGTGTTTTATAATTTACTTAAAGCTTATCATAGCAATTTATTGAACTACTGCATAGAGACTGGTACCAAATGACTGATGTCCATGTAGCCTTACAGAGTAAGGGGGATGTGTACACACATTTTTGTTTTCATCCAGGAACCAAATGAATGATACATGCAGGTGATGATGTGCATTTCCAGTTGTAACCCCCTGAGGTGTGCAAAATACCATTAGTATTGTTATCAGAACTAAAGAGCATGGATAAAACAGGCTGCAATCATATACAGCCTGTATGGGGACTAGACTGTATATAGCCTTTCTTGGGACTAGAAATTACGTTCAATGAGACTTACTTCTGAGTAGACAAGCATAGGATTGCACTGTCAATCTCCTTGAAGGACAGCATCTAAATGGAAGAACATTGGTGGCTCAACATGTTAACTGAAAAATAACAGGATTGGATTGGGTAGTCCAATCCTACCCCAGGATGGGCTGCTGAGGAAAGATTAGGTACCATCAGAAGACCAGAGGTGACAGTGCAGCAACTTTGCCACCATATACCACCACACCCACTACGTCAGCAGTAGGGGTGGGAGGTGGGCAGGGAGAGGGAGTGAGTGGAAGGATTAGGGGCATAATTGGGAGGAGAAGGAAAGGAACTAGGGCAGGGAGGAAATGAGACTGGGTCAATCCAAGTGACAATGGTGCTCACCAGATCCTGTCCCCGCCATTGCAAACCTCCCCACTCTTTTCTTCTCCTCGGGTATACACAACAGAAATAAGTGGTGTAGGTCCAAGGCAGCCCATGGGCAGCCCCAAGATTTACACAGAGGTAAGAATTTACCTCTTGTTTGCCCTTGGGGTGTCCTCCCTCCTGGATGCAGTACATGCCTTTTTGGTGTAGTTGTGTCATTGCTGCTGGCAGGGGATAGGATGGGGTCCATCAGTGCAGTTGTGCAACCACAGCAAGTTATGCAACCTGTAGGGGGACAGCTCCAAAGGTCTCCTCCAGGTAGCATTTGTTCCTTTGTGTAGGAGTAAGCCCTCACTGCCCTGCTGGTCTACTGAAACCTGCACAAGCAATTTTGCTGGTGCAAGTCTAAGTGGAGTCTGAAAGGCAGATTTGAGGGCCAGGAAGTGAGATCAGTAGCACTGTTCTCATTGATACTGCCCCTTCTTGGACTCAACATCCCCCAATCTGCCCTGGCCTCCATACTACCTCATTGCTTTCCCTAGCAGGACTAATACCAACTTCAGTCAGGGTAATATGGATAGAGAAAAGGGCACCTGGGACACCACCTTTCACCAGCACTACTGTTCTCATCCATGTCACCTACCCACCTGCAGCATCTTTGAAGACAGCATCAAAACATTAGGAAATGAAATTAATGTCCTTACATCCCAATCTTATCTAACACACACACACACACACACACACACACACACACACACACACACACA
>JAJKFI010000049.1:4217486-4244126 GCA_029204185.1 Lerista edwardsae | reverse complement strand
TAATAATAATAATAATAATAATAATAATAATAATAATAATAATAATAATAATATCATCCCAGGCCCCCAGCTAGGCCTCACCACACACACCCTTCACCAACTCAGAAATACACCAGCCAAAGAGCTGGCTCTTTGAGGACCATAGCATGATGGAGCAGGTAGATGAAAAGAAATTACTTACCTTTCCATCGCCATCTGGGTTATGGCTGGCCCCTGCCAGTGCTGCTGCACGCTATGGGCCAGCCCTGGATAGGATTGGGCTGCAATTCATTTCTGCACCATTCCTACCTTTCAGCATTGCCCATGTTACTGGGCTTTCAGGTTAAAAGCCACCCTGAACTCCTTGGAGGTTGGGTGGTACAAAAACATACAACAAATAATACCATGAAGGAATTTATACTACACAGAATTCACTCTCCAGTTATATCAATGGTGCAAGTCATTGAACTCATTCTACAAGCATGTTCTGCCACAGGCTGAAATCCAATATACACTTTCCTGGGCGTAGGCCCCATTTAAAAGAGTTGGTCTTACTTTTGAGTAGACACAGACCTAGAACTGTGCTGATAGTGATTTAGCTAAGACTTGAGGGCATTGACCTTTCTCACAATCTAATGAGGTAAATTATTTTTACAAACCCTTTTCTTTTCTTGAAATCTCATTATTTTTATTGGAATTTTTCCACAGAAAGTGCTACGGGAATTCAGTGGGTATGATTATATCCTGTAATGTTTAAGGCCCTTAGTAATTTGAAATGTTTTCCAAATGGAAGAAAGAAAAACTTTATTTGCTGTATGGATGACTGATACCTCCTTCAAGGCTTCGGACCTGCCCAAATTGTGATACTCCAAGCCCAAACCAGGCCACTAGCCACATGCAGGAGTTGCCATTCATCAGCCCACTGGGCCAAAACTGTTGCATATATAGAGAGCAGTGGTTCCCAAACTGTCCTTGGGTGAGTTGCAAGTCAATTTCAGGAGGATCACAAAGCACCTAGGGCAGCCATATTGAAAATATTGGAAGATGGGATGCTGGAAAGCAGGAAGACCGTGTGGTTGTTTTGCTTACGTCAAGGTTGTAAATAAGCTTTTTCTCTTTCTGATTTACTTTGCTATTGGAAAATGGCAGAAATATAATCCAAGTTATTGCTGCCTTATTAGAAAAGCAGCAGTCTCTGGCGTCACAATGTGGCACTTCTGGCAGGTTCCAGACAGATGGTCATTCTAAAAAGTGGGTCCTGGTGCTAAAAGGTTTGAGAACCACTGATGGAAAGAGCTGGCTGGAAATGGATGCCAGTGAGAAGGAGGTGTTCCTTTCAAAACCACTTTAGACTAATTAGATTCCCTTTGTCCAGAAACTAGCAATAACCGCATGCACACAAACCACCAAACCCCACCAGCACTGCTAAGCAACCATCACCACACAGCAAAAAAGTCCCAGCCCATGTACCTCCCCCACAGAATCACTCTTCAGGTTTTTTTCTCTCCTTTTCCTACCCCTCTTCAGCAGGGCCAGCTCTAGCAGCGGCAGGGCCCAATGTGGGGCATTCCTGCAGGGCCCCCAAGCCTCCCTGCGGGGGGGGGGGCACTCACCAAGAGCCACATACAAAGCATGGCATGTGGAAGTAGTTGGTGGTGATATAACATCACCGCCAACTGCTTCCAGGTGGCCCATTTTGTAGAGGCAGAGGCAGGTGGGAGAGACCAAGTAAAGCTGCTCTGCTCGCCCCACTGACTTACAACCCATAGAGATAGCAGCTGTAGCCACAGGCAATATGCTCACCCTGCTAGTGCAGGGAGGGGCGGCCTGAAGTACAGGCCGGTGTGATAACATTAGTCACACTGGCTTAAAGCCGGGCCCTGCTCTTCAGTCACCACTTTTATCTCCAAGATCCTATTCTTCCTACAAATAGATGAATAAACATATCCTCTCAGCATGATTGCAGCTCAGAACCACACCCATTGCAATCAAAAGTTCTGGTTTTAACTCTGTATTTCCCAGACCTGTCAAAACAAGGGACCACTGCTTGCACTACACTATCTTCTCAGAGGATCTTCTGCATGGGATCTTCCACTTCATGGAGGAGAGGCAGTGGCAGACAAATGGGCTGGCACCCCTGGAAGAGTGTGCAGCTGTGCACTCAAAATCACCCACCCACCCACCCACTTGATGCAATTGCCTCACCTCATTGCATTGAAGGGCAAACTGCATTGCTCTCACTTATTGGAATGGCTCTGAATGCAAGGGGAAGGGGCATCTTATAGGGCCCGCTGAGGCGCTCTGCAAAACCTAGCAGCCCTCCTGCTCAGGATGCTACTGTTTGTGGCCAAATCACTCCCTAGTGAAATGGCTTCTTGGGTGAAAGTTTGGGGCACTGTGGCTGCAAACACTTGCCTGGTAAGCCCCAATGAATACAGTGGGACTTACTTCTGAGTAGACATCCATAGAATTGTGATGCTAGGATGTCATGCTAGATGCGTTTATGTAGGAGTAAATCCCATTGGGTTGAAACATACTTACTTCTTGCCGTATTGGCATAATAGACAAACTATGGGGGAAAGGGTCATGTGTACAGGTGTTTGTTTCTGGTGAGTAAGATAGGATTACACACAATGGGCTTACTTCTGAGTAAAATAATACCATTTTCAAACACCTCTAGTAAGTATGCATTTCCACCAAGTCTGTAAACTGTATTTATGGTTCTTTGGCATGCAAACATGAAATAGTCTTTCTTGGTATCATGGTGAGTGATTTAATCCATCTGCAGATATTTTTATAAGGAACATTCAGAGATGAGTGCAAATAACCTTGGGGAAAAAATGGAAGAGTGAAATGGAAGAATATGCTAGCAGCAGGCTGCTGTCTTCAAAAAAAAATAAGGTGTAATGGTGGTAGCAAGAACCAATTGTCTGAAGATAATTGACTCCATTTCAGAATGTTGATCTAAAAGTTGCCACTCTTTTAAGGAAGATTTGAGAAGCTATTAGATTGCCAGGTACAGAAATAATGGAAATGTAGGTATGTTCTTGCAGCATATTTACTATGTGCTATAATGTTCCTGCACGTGCTCTGTGTGTGCACGTGTGCGTGTGTATAAAATGAAAATTATAAAGATTATTACAAAGATAATACAAATACAGCTCCCATCGGTTCCTCGCTAAGGCTAAGATTTATAAATGTATTCTGAAATACAGGCGACTTTGTGCTTGATTAAAATTAATTTTATCTCATAAAGGAACAGATATAATCGTGGCTTGTTATTGGAATTTAATTTGCCCAGTTTAAAATACAGTTTAAAAGAGGCTAAAACACTGCCTAGATATTTGTTATTTTTATTCAATTTTTTGCTTGTACTGCAATGCATCTCTCTAGAATCTAGTTATACCTTCCTACAAATAGATGCATAAACATATCCTTTCATTTCTTCCCCACTAAGGCTCGTTTTACATCTAAGGTAACGCTTTTCGAAAACAACTTTGTTTTGCACACACACACACACACACACACACACTCAAACTGCATTGCAGTTCTTTTGCCTGCACTGCAGTCCTTTATTATCTGTAGATTCTTTCAACTTTGGAAAGAATTAAAATAGACTACACTGTAGAGGTAACTTTTCTTCCATGTAGAGCAGAGTTTTAATGCAGCTTATACAAGTCGATGGTATGGTTCCCATTGTACAGTTCTGGACATCACACCTTGAGAAAAAGGTGGAAAAGAGCTGGAAAAAAGAGGGTGACCAAAATGATCAGAGGCTGGATCATCTCCCTTAGGAAGAAAGGCTCTGGGGCTGTTGAGCTTGGATAAAAAATGATTAAGGAGGGGTATGACAGAGATGACAAAATTTTGCATAGTGGAGAGAGGAGGGAGAGAAAAAGAAAGAGAAGAAACATTTACGAGACTCATAAAAAAGAGGGGAGAGATTACCAATCCTACAGTTTAGGGCCGGCCTTAAGCCAATGTGACCAATGTTGTCACAGTGGGCCCCACACTTTGGGGGCCCCCACACCTGCACCAGCATAGTGAGCATATCACTTGTTGCTGCAACCAGGATCGCTATGGGCTGTAAGTCAGTGGGGCAAGCAGAGCAGCTTTACCTTGCGCCCTCCCACCTTCCCTTGCCTCCAAATGGTCCAGAATGGGCTTCCTGGAAGCAGTTGGCCGTGATGTCATCATGTCATCACGAACTATTTCCAGGTGCCATGGTTTGCATGCAGCACCACAAACACTCTTCTTGGTGAGTGGGGGGCCCCTGAGGGGAGAGTGGGGCCCCCGCCAGGAATGCCCCACATTGAGCCCCGCCACTCCTGGAGCCGGCCTTGCTACAGCTCAATCCTATCCTCCTCCACCACTGCTGCAGCCCTGCCAAAAAAAATTGCTTGCTGTATCCAGTGTGGGAGGGGACATAACATGAGAGGTCAGAGGCAAAAAAGGACTTGGATCATCTCACACCTCTGTAAGCCTCCTGCCATGCAATGGGTCTCCCTGGACCTGTGCAATTCTGCTAGTGCAGGTTTGAAGAAAGGGGTGGGAAGGCTGTAGGAAAGGGGATGTGATCTGGTGTATGCTATGATCCGTGTCCCTCCCCCACTCCCAGCTTTGTAGCCCCTCTTATAGGCTGATACCAGCTCCCAGCTGTTTCTGCTGGGAGAGATGAATGCTCATCACACCACCCACCAGCTGTGCTGCAGAAATCAGTGGCAGTAACACATCACTGCCAAGCATCTCTGTGGAATCTCTGAACACGCTTAGGGAAGCCGAGCCCACTCAGAGCCATGGCAATCTGTGGCTTGCCCCATCATCCATGAAAATATACTTCCTCCTTGATAAGATAAAGTTGGAGCAAATGAGCGAATGGGCTTTCACCTGAAATGGAGCTACCATATGCTTGGGTGGACATGAATCTAGGAATAGTCTCTAGCACGCAATAGGAATAGAGCAAGAAGGACATGATTTGATGTACCCCCTAATGCGAACTCTAGATGCTGCTCACCTAATGAAAGGAAAATGACTTGTAGCAATTAATGTTCTTCCTAATTAAATAAAAAAATACCATTTGTTCAAATGCAAATATGCGTGACTCATTTGTGTCAATTTCCCAGAATTCCCGGGTGAGTTCTGTGAACCATATGGAACGCATTCAGATTCACCATTCGGTATGAAAAGGTCATGAGAATTATTGTCAGGCTTAAACCGTACATATGAATAACTGTGCAGCAAGTGAATTGACTGGAAAGATTTGCTTGAAGGGTTCAAGCAACCTTTATAATTGCGGAAAACTTTTTCAATTATTTACAACTACTCATATCCTTCCATGCTGCAGTGCACAATTTTCTAGTACCTTTCCAAACTCAAAAATTCCCCAACCCTTCCTCTACTAGTTTGTAACATCTAAGAGAGAGAAAAAGCCTCAGGACCACAAAATGAAAGGTAATATGGCACCAATATTTAGATAATGGGGAGCTGAATCCACTGTAACTCCCTACTCGGTGATACAGTAGCACCGACATGGTCCCTGCTGCCACCATGGGTGAGCTTGAACCTGCACCAGTGATATCACAGGTGGGTCAGACCTAGGAAGGGGGTTAGGATTTGGTGGGCATCCAACCCTGTATTGGATACAGCTCAGGCCATGCAGCCCGGCTTTATCAGCGCAGGATTAGGATTGCACTGTTAGGGTCCAATCCTATCCAACTTTCAATCCTATCCAACGCTGATACAGCTGCAGTGTAGCCCTAAAGTAGAAAAACAAACGTCCCCTTATCTTGAGGAGGCCTCTGTTACTGCCCCCCACTGCAGGATGCAGTGCATGTCCTGTTGGCATGGTTGCATCAGCATTAGAAAACTGGGTAGGACTGTGCCCTTCGTCACATTACGTTCAGTGGGGTTTATTCCCAGAGAGGCATGCGTAGGATTTCAGCTTGAGAGCCCAATACTATCGAAATTTCCAATGCTGGTGCATCTGCACCAATAGTGCCCACATGGCATCCTGCAATGGGGAAGCAGTCAGGCACCTTCTCAAGCCAGGGAACATTTGTTCCCTTACATTGGTCTGAATTGTGACTGCATCGGTGCTGCACGGTTGGATAGGATTGGATCCAGGCAGCCCAATTCTGAGCTGCTTGGCCAAACGGCTACCACTGCATCCAGCAGCAGCCAGGCAACATCTCCTTGGGAGAAGGGAATATTTGTCCCCTTCCTCTGGGGAAAGCCCCACCACCCACAATGGGGTTCCTCAACTCTCTGCCAGCTATTTTGCCGGAGAAGAATTGAGCAGCTCCGTGTTGGGCTGCCTGGGCCACAGTGGGGGATAAGATCCAGTTGTGGCGGTCACCATTGGTCCCACCTCATCCTGCCCTCTCTTCCCAGTTTCACCCTCCTGCCCTGCCTGGAATGGGTGCAAAGCTGATGAACGATAAACTTGCCTCTCACCGGTATCGCTTTGCTGCCTCCAGGCGGTGGGCAGACAAGCGCTGGATCAATGTGGGCGGTAAGCCCTTCTGCTTGCACTGGATATGTTTGACGGCACAATTGCGACACCAGCCCGGCCATAGGAGCATACTGCCCATGCTGGAGGTCCTGAGCTCCTAGTCTCTTTATAAGCAAAAGAAAGACTAGACAAAAGTATAAAATCAGGGCTTCCTTCAATATGTGGTGAGTATTTTATAATACATTAACTATGCTCAGCAGCATCTTTGTTTTGCATATATAATAGATCTGTTTGGTGTCATGTGTATGTGTACTTTATTCAGTATGAATTGTAAAATATGAACTAGGCATTTAAGAAAATAATAATGTGCACTGTTCATTCTTTCCGCGGTGTGGTTTCATAGGAATAATATATATTGGACAAGATCAAAACTTGAAAGAGTTACTCCTAAGAAACGGAAACTGAATTACAAGCATATATTAGTAGAAGGATAAACTAAAATATCAACACAGGACAGAATCCAAACTCAGCAGTGCTACAGTTAACATACAGTATGTAGATAACTCAGAGCCCAATCCTGAACTGCCCGGCTCCCTCAGGAGCAACGGTGCCAAAATGGCAACCGCTGCATCCTGCAGGAGCTAGGCAGCTGCCAAAGGCTCCTCGAGAGAAGGAGACATTCGTCCCCTTCCCTCATGGAAAGCCCCATTGCTCATAACGGGGCTCCTTGGCTCACCACCAGCTATTTTGCTAGCAGTGAATCATGCAGCCGAGCTGTCCGAGCCACAGCTGGGGAGAAGATCCAGCTGTGGAAGCCACAACTGTGTCTCAACCCCTCACGGTCACATCCTTCCCTTCCCCCACCCAGTTCCTCCCCTCCCCGCCTCCTCCTGCCTCAAACAAGCTTACCAGCAGCTTATCAGCCAGCCGGCAGCTTGCTTTGGGGCCTGGCACTGAATGAGTGTCGCCCCAACATGAGCCTAGAAGTGTCACAGGCATGCTTTATGGCACGTTCGTCACATTTTCACCATCAGTACACATAGGGGCCTTCTGGATTGGGCTCCCAATTGTCCTCATCGCAATGAATGACAAGGTAAGAATCAAAATACATTTTATGTTTGCTTTACCTAGAGACATGGCTGAAAAAAAGCTATGCACCGTGCCACCTTCATCTTATCATTTGCTAACAGAAAATCAATGTTTTCCAAATTGGGCCGATACACTTGATCCTTAAATAAAGAGCGAAGTGAGTTTCTTTGTGTGTTTTCTTGGTGCATTTTCAGTACTAAATTAACTAAATGAGTAATACAGTCCATCCTTTGGGACTCCCTCTCCACAAATACAACACACATTTAATATAAGATTTTGCTGTATCTCTCATCAAGGAATACAGAAGGATGTTGATAATTGGTATTGGATATCAAATCAGTCTGTATTGGAAGGACATAAAGGTCCCACTGATTGAACCTCGTTCTCCATCCAATAAATTTAGACATAGAAGTTAGCCAAATACAATCTAGAAAATAATGGGTTGAGAAATAATGTGTGAATCATTTTTATTGTTGCTACAGCCCAATCCATCGTAACTGCTCTCACATGGAGTTACCCTTGCCTCTGCACTGGCAAAATAGCCATGGCCCTTGGCCTGCTCTGCACCCTTACCTGGGGGAAGGGGCAGTGGTGTCATTCTATAATGAAGTGCCGGAACGGTGGGCGGGACTTACCGCGTGATTGGCTGCACGGTTCTGACGCGTCGCCACCGTTCCGAGCCCCGCGCGGGCACCCCTGGCTTTGGAGGGGGTGCCCGCTTGCCTGGGTGGTGCGCTGGGTGCTGCGGAGAGCCGCGGAGGGGCGCACCACCCGGAAGAAGCCCTCCGCGGCGGAACAGCAGGCGGCGACGCGTCGCGGGGCCCCTGTCAATCAAGGGGTAAGTCCCGCCTGCTTTCCGGCACTTCATTATAGAATGACACCACTGGGAAGGGGACAAATGTCCCCCCGAGGACCTTCCAGCACTTGCCTAGTACCAGTAGGATGCAATGGTAGCTGCTTGGCTACTGCGGTTCATACAGATGCATGGGCATCTCAGGATTGAACTGCCCGTCTTACCTGCATTGGCAAGCATCTTCACTTTGGGTGCAATCCTAACATGGAGTTAAGCCAGCACAGTTAGGCTAGCAAAGTTTGGCTGGCACAAGGGACACCGTAAAGTATGTGTGGACCATTCTTGGGAGTCAGAGAAGCCAGCACACAGATGTGCGCCATCCTCCCTGACTCCGAGGGCGGTCCAAACGTGCTTTACAGTGGCCCTTGGGCCAGCCAAACTTTGCTGGCCTAACTATGCCGCTCTAACTCCAGGTTTGGATTGCGACCTTTGTCTTTGCATGGACATGGCTGCTCACAGCTTATGGTGGTGATCAGGCCATGTGCTCTGGCATTGTTACATTTGTGACAGCTACAAAGTGCACTGTATACTAGCAGAATGTGCATCCCACTGGCATAATGCACCCATAGTATGGGGCAATTAATATCTGAAATATCTGCTTGCCATAATTCAACAGCAATTGCTCATTTATCTAGTCCCTTAATCTTTCTTCTGATGAGTTTGCTGGTTGTCCCAATTATAGATATATTGACAGACTTTCATAGCAACAGGCAAAATACACATTTTACCTCCTTCCCATTTTTCTTCCATGAAAGTCAAGGCAGCATACTTTAACTTCATCAAGTCCTGAGCATACCTTAACTTCATCAAAAAGTAGGAAACATACGAAGACCCACTAAGTTTCAAAACAGCTTCTTTTCTCTAGGAAACAAAATCATACTCACAAGGAGAGTTTTTGTGATGTTTCAAGAAGAATAGCATTCATGCTTATGAACTTAACAGGATAACAAACAGCAACTCCTTCATCTTTCCCATGAAAACTTGCTGGGAATATTGCACTACAGGCATGCCCAAGTATCCACTGATTCAGTATCCATGATTTCAATTATCCACGGATACCATGGATACTGGGATGCCTATTAAAAAGAAAAAAAGGTAAAGTTTTCCCCATGACCGAATGGTCTAGTTTTGACTGACTGTAGGGAGTGGTGCTGATCTCCGTTTCTAAGTTGAAGAGCTGGAGTTTGTCCTGAGGACATGTTTCCATGGTCATGTGGCCGGCATGACTATACGTTAAGGCGCACAGAACGCTGTTCCCTTCCCACTGAAGTGGTACCTATTTATCTACTCGCATTTTTACATGCTTTCGAACTGCTAGGTTGGCAGGAATGGGACAAGTGATGGGAGCTCACTCCATTGTGCAGTCTTGAACTGCCAACCTTCTGGTCAGAAAGCCCAGCAGCAGCAGCGGTTTAACCCACAGCGCCCTTATTATTAAAAAGATAAGGAAACAAACAAATCTCTTTTTTTACCTTGTTGCAGCAAGAACCTCTGATGTTCTCCTATTCTTTAAAAAGGTGTCCCCAGTATCAACTGTTTCAGGTATCCACACTAGGGACCAGAACGGAACCCCAGAGGATACCGAGGCATGCCTATATACTGAGATTCTGTATTTATAGATCAAGCATTAATAACCCCACAATATTTAATTCTGTTCAGATTTGATCCTCTCATAGATATACCATTCAATGTATATTCTGTTTTCCCCTTGTGTAGCACTCTGTTATGAATTAATTCCTTTGAATTTGTCTCACATGAGATTTGACTCACAGTGTATATTTGGGATACAATCTTTTACAAGCTTTCCTGTGAGTAAGCCCCATTGAACAATAGGACTTTTAATTCCAATTGCATGTCACTAAAAGATTAATCCCTTCCAATTTTCAGTATCTTGTGGAAATGCTTAAAAGGAGAAAAATCACTTCATTATTCTGCCGACTCTTTGCCCAGGTAAAGATATGAGCAAAGAAAAATGACTATCCTCCAGTAGAAAATAAACTGATGGGTTTAGCAATGTATCCCCTGTAATTCTGCACATCGGCTTGAATTAGTTTGCTAGCAGAGGCATAAATAACCTTCAACAACTTAAAAATGCTGCCCTCTGAGTGATTTAATTTATACCTGTCGTAACTATCATGCATGTAGGCCCAGACCAAGATTTATTTAATTTGATTCAACCATAACATTCATCACCAATTATATAACCAATGGGTGTTTGTACATGGGTGGAAAGAACCCTGCACATGTATGCAGTGATGTCATCTACAAACAATCTGCTGGAATGCTGGGCGGGACTTAGGCTCTAATTGGCTGCCCGTCCGTAGTGTTCCGCTGCCTGCCCACGCTGCCCTGGCCTTGGAGGGGGCGCCGGCTCGCCGCAGGGGCCGGGGGGGCGCATGCCGGGTGCCTGGGCGAGCAGCGGTGGGGCACGCCAACCAGGGGTGCCCCGTGTGGTGGGCGGGCAGGCGGCGGAACGCAATGGACGGGCTGCCAATCAAACTTAAGTCCCGCCCAGCGTTCCGTCACCGCGGGAGTAGATGACGCCACTGCATGTATGTCTTACCTGGCTGCAGAACAGTTTGAGGAAATAGATGTTGCATGTATGGTCTGTAACCACTGCTAATGGACAGGTGTGGTTTTTCCCCCAAAATTTCTTGATTAAAATAGCAAATTGCAGTGTTATGTGGTTTTATCCAAATTGTTATTGCAAACTGTACAAACAGCCCAATAAATAAGGGTGAATGGCCCTACAAAGGCAAGCAATTATTGGCACACACACACCAGCCCAAAATAACCTGCCCAGAAATTCCCAAACTGCACTCTGGTTGCTGCTTGGACTGTCAAGAAACTGCTACTTACTACTTCCACATTCCATTCACCCAAGCATGCACTGTGAACTATGAACATGCGTGCTCATGCAACTTTAAGCAAGCTTCCTCCTGTTTCTGCCACTCCTCCTCCTGATCCCTTACTGAAAACTGTTTGTGGATTCCTCAAAACTGTGTCAAAAATAAACAAAAGTGGTGTTATTTTTGTGAAATTGATCTAAATTTGTGTCAAACTGTCAAAGGGAAGCAAAAGCGGTGTTTTTTTTCACATTTTGACCTAAATTTCACTTGATGTAGCATTTTCAGTAGAAATTCTCATTATTTATCATTTTATGTTGATCGCTGAAAAAAAACCATCCCTACTAATGGAGATGCCCCACTGGAGTTTTTCATAAAGTGCCAGCACTGCTGTGCTCACACAAACACAACCCACATGTTCTGAGCAGTTTGTGAAGAACTCTGGTGGGGCTTCACTGCCTCACCCTCAGTCCACACACTGCACACCGCTGACCCAGATGTATCACATTTAATGTTCATTTAAGAAACAAAGAATGGACTTTTTCATCAAACTGTAAATGATTTACATGGAAATTCTGAAGTAGCATTTGATCACAGAGGTGTCACATGATAGGCTCATTATGTGATTCTTTACAGAGAAATTAAAACTTAAAAGTTTCACTGTTTGCTTCTGGTTCCGAAAAATATTACTTCCTAACATGAAAAGGAATACTGAGAGCTTTTCTTTATGAAGCACCACGTTGCAATAAGGAGACATGGTGTTGAGGCTGTATCTTCTAATTTGGAATATAAAGGAGTTGGAGCCCAATCCTATGCATATATAGAAGTAAGTACCATCACAGATAGTGTGGCTTACTCCCAGGTAAATGTGAATTGGATTACAGCCTAAGTGAGTGCAATCCAAAACACTGAGTTCAAAACATTGACTGGAAATCAGCTAAGGTGATGGGCAAAGTACAACGGCACCAAAATGGCCACCACTATACCCCGCAGGGCCAGAGCATCAATTACCCCAGGTAAAATCCTTTAATCTGTGCCTGCTATGTTGGGCTCTGCAGCTCTGGACAGCCGCATTCTTAGAGGGAAGGCAACATGCTAAGTTTTGCAAGAGCCTCAGATTGGTGTAATGCGGCCCCTAGCCTTCCGAGCTATTCACTGCTCTGAGCACAAAGCCTCTGAACCTGCAAATGGCTCTGGAGGCTCCTGAAAAACGTTGTGTTTTGCTCCCCTTCTAGGAATGCCATTTGTTCAGTATAGTATTCAGTGGCAGCCGCTGCTGCCATCCCATCCCCCTTCCTGGACCTGGTCCTCTCCTTTTTCTTTCCTCCTCTTGCCCAGTTTCTCCCTTTCTCCCCTCCCCCGCCCTTGAAAAGCCTTCCCACTGCTCCTGTCCTGTGACTTGCCGGTGCTGAGGCCCAGCGCCAACTAGCACTGCTCTCTCTGCCAGCACTGGGTGTCTCCTGCTGCCATCAGAGTGCCTCATGGCACTTTTGCGACAGTCAATAGAGGTGGGGCTGGAGTGCTGGAGTGCTGATGAATGCCTCATCGGATTGGGCTCACAGTAAGATTAGGAACTGCAGTTGTTCAGTTCTATTAATCTGGGGCCACAAACACAATATGGAAAAAAAGCATTAATGTGTTTGCTATCAGTGTATTTTTTTTTTCTTGTTGTGTTAAATAGAACTATTTTATTCATTTGTTTGTCTGCAAGCGCCACGATACAATTCTTTCCGATTGGGAGCAGGAATATGAGAAACATCTCTAGCATAATGAAGACTCTTTTCCCTTTCCTCAGAATTTCTCTGATAGTTCATGAAAGCAGCTGCAAATTCATTTTACTTTTTTTTTATTTTTAGGTGAAATCCTGTGTCAGCCTAGAAAATGCAAAACCCCACTGAGGAATTTGTCTAGCCATCATGACTTCTTTAAGTTCACTCCGGGATTTTGCATGTGGAGAATATTCAAAATTCCAATATTCAAAATTTCAATGGCAATTTGGGCTGCTGCTAATTAGAGGAATATTCTGATAAATTATCCATACTTCCTTTTTGAGAAATTAACACATGTTCTTATGATCATGCCAGAAAACTGCAGCAGTACTAGATTAAATAATTGATGATGTCTTCCAATTTTATACATTATGTGCCAGTTTGGGCCAAATCTAGGAATATATGCTCTCATTTCTTTAATATAAAGAAACCGTGACCTTGGCCTGCACTGCATAAGCAGTTTAGGAGGTGGCTGGAGGTCACCTCGGGGTAAGGGGACATTTTCCCCCTTATGCTGAGTAAAGCCCCAGCTACCCAATGGGGGTTCTCAGATCTGCACCACCAGCCAAATCCAGGAAGCCCATGTAAGGACTAGGAGTTAGGATATGGTAACTCCTATGGGAATAGGAGTTAGGATACGGTAGAGGAGGCCACCACTAACTGTGCCCCCTCCCAGGCCCAATCCTCATTCCACCCTCCCGCACCAGTGCCACCCAATGTGAATTTACTTGTGCCAACCGGCACAAAGAATGGATCTGGCATCAGCACACCAAGATACATCTTTGTATCAAATCAGCTGGCTTGTGAGTTATCACAAATGTGCCTTGAGGCATGTTGGTAACATTCGGAGCTGGCACAGGGAGTCAAATTCAACGTAGGAGTGTGCTGTAAGTCATTCTGCTGTTATGTCGGGTACACTGGCTGTCGTCTCACTTGCTCCTTTCTCATTCACTTTGGCAAGTGAGTTGGGAGTGTGCAACAGGGTTTCACATTTTTGCATGAGCCCACAACTTGGAACACTCATCAGACAAGGTAGATCGGCTATAAGTTTGATCAAGATGACATCACCACAGCTCAGTGTCTTTTCTAATGGCTGTTGCAGGTGTAGTGGTATTCTGCATTTTTTTAGAGTGCAAGCCCTTTTGGGACAGGGAGCCATTTAACTTTATTATTATTTGCTTGTAAACCACTTTGGGAACTTCATGTTGAAAAGCAGTATATAAATACTTTTTGATTGATTGATTGATTGATTGATTGATTGATTAATTCTTATTTCCGAGGGTATTACTGGACTATTGAATTGTTTTACTGGTGTTTTGTTTTTACTAGAGATTATTTCAATTATGGCAGTCACATGTATGGCAGATTGCCTTGGGTTACAGAGGCGTTTCTAGGATGTAGTGGGGGTGGTGCGAGCAATGGGTGCTGGCAGCAGAGAGGTGCCACAGTGCAGAAAAACCCATGCACTTTTTTGGCCTGCCCACCTTCCCTCACTTCTGTTTCACTCCAAAATGGAGCTCTTCCGGGCGCACTCAGAGCCTTGTTCATCCCTGCTTGGGTATCATGGTCAAAGGGACTAGACTGCAATTCATAAGATTCATAACAATAAAAATATGTGAAAAGTAGCATATAGTGGTTTTCGAAATATATCTGACCCAATGGATTGGAATTCAAATCCCCTTTCGACCCCTCTTAAAATTGCTAAATCTAACAACGAGATTTTTAAAATCAAAGTTGAAATGAATGGTGCACTAACCAGCTAGCTAGCTAGCTAGCTTATTAAAATCTAATGTAACCCATAATTTGCTCCTTAATGACATAGGAATAATATTTTAGCTGAATACGAAGTTCTGTACCATTTGCAGACAAACAATTCCTTAATGCTGAGCTTGCTGGAGTAAGAACATCAATATCTGTATAGAAAACAAGATCACCTCCTCATAAAAATCCACAATACTAATATTACTGATGACAACCAAAGATATATAATTGTATTATCCTACAGCTGTTGATTTTATTATTACTGGCCAAAGCACATGCAACGCTGGCAAAAGTTTAGGGCACAATCCTAACCTGGAGTTAGGCCGGCACAAGTCTCTTGTGTTGGCCCAGGAGTGTTGCAAACACACCATAAAGCACATTTGGACCACCGGAGTCAGGGAGGATGGCTAAGTTAGGACTGCGCCCTTAGTAGGAGTTAAAAACCACCTGGGAGCAAAAGCCTCCCCCCTCAAATTGTGATTAGGCGAGAAGATTAGGTACTCTGAGATTTTTTTTATTAAATAGGAACAGATGGCTAAAATAGTGAGGAACCACTGAGTGGGCTGAAGAGTTGATTAGCAAGGTGATCTGAATACCCCTATCTTCAAATTGGCAGTATGCCTGGTACAAGTTGTGAACCATCCTTTTTTTTTTCCTCCATCTTTCTGATATTGAGAGAACAGTCCTAACCTGGAGATAGGCTGGCACAGTTAGGCCAGCAAAGTTTGGCCAGCACAAGGGACATCGTCATGCATGTTTGGACCACTCTCAGAGTCAGGGAAGTCAGCACAGAGACATGCACCATCCTTCCTGACTCCGAGGGTGGTCCAAACACGCTTTATGGTGGCCCTTGTGCTGGTCAAACTTTGCTGGCTTAGCTTATGCCGGCCTAACTCCAGTTTAGAATTGCGCTCTGTGTCTTCATGGGAAGGGAGGGCTCTGGAAGAGATGGAGACCTGATTAATAATATCCAACTATATAATGTTGATATTGATGTTATTTCTCCACAGTCATGATGAAAAGTATTTATTTTTCACATTTTTATACCACAAGTCTGCCAAGGAGCTCATGGTGAGCTCCAGAACTTTGCATGGTTCTCTCCCTCCTTTTGTCCTCACAACAACCCTGTGAAGTAGGTGAGGCTGAGAAATGGTCACCCAGGAAGCTTCATGGCTGAGCAGTTATTTGAACCTGGATCTTCCAGGTCTATTTCCAGCTCCCAAACCAGTTCCTTTTCTAGTTCTATGTCCTTTCTGAGATGTAGTGACCAGAACTGTACGCAATACTCCTTTCTCGGATCTGATACTACAGTGCATGTCCACACATACAGTACGTGCACCGCTATTTAGCTTATTCCGATCCAAGTATATCACACTGCTCTGTGGAGGCTTACCCAGAGGCTTACCCGATTCCCTTCCTCCCCCTTGCAGGATGCAGCGGCAGTCATTTTGGTGGCCATTTTGGAATAATAGGATTAGACTCTTAACCACTGTAACAAAGTAGCCTGTAGGTTTGAAGAGTTTCATTGTGTAGGAAAACTGGTGTAATCCAGTTAAAAGGATGGAGTGCGGGAGTGTTTGCCCTGCACATGTAAAAGAATTGCTGCTTACCCATCCCCCGGCTTTGGTAATGCCAGAGTAATTTATTTGTAATTTTGACAACTGTAATGAATAAATTTTGGGTTAAAATTGCTGATAAAATAATTACGATGAGTAGTAATTCAGCCTTTCTTGTTCATTGTCAAAACAGAAAGATTTTTTTTTGTAGAATATGGCATTTCAAAAAATCAGCATTTAGTTTTCAATAGCATAATAGTTTCAATTTCTCCAATTGCAGCAACCAATTTATACATCTTTTAAAACTCTTTTTGTCCTGAAAGATGCATGAAAGTAATGGAGAGTGTCCACGACATATTAGAGATACAGAAGGTCTTATCTTACACAATGCTCAATCATTTTGTGTGCCACCTTAATATGTGCAAAAGGACAATTGGTCTTAATAGTATTCCAAAATCTGTCGCAAGTGATCCCTTTCTCGGAATGCCAAACCTCATCGGCCAAACCTTATCAGATTTGCATAACTTGTGGCAGCCACAAGTGGCAGGTAAATCCTCTGAGGGCTTGATAAGTCTTCAATTATGTCTTTCTGTCCGAGGCCTAGCAGGCCACAATACATGTCCGCTGGCTACGCTTAACTTACAACTGAGAGTGCAATCCTAACTTGGAGTTAGGCTGGCACATTTAGGCCAGTAAAGCTTGGCTGGCACAAGGGCCACCGTAAAGCATGCTTGGGCCATGCTTGGAGTCAGGGAGAATGGCGCACGTCTGTGTGCTGGCTTCCCTGACACTGAGAGTGCTCCAAATATAATTTACAGTGCTGGCTTAACTGTGCCAGCCTAACTCCAGGTTAGGATTGCACCCGCAGTCCTACAGAGGGCCTATGACAGTGGATCTCCTGTCCTTTTACAGCATCACAAATGCTACACTGCTGTTGTGCGTCGGAGCTGCAAGCTGAGATGATCAGAGAATCCATGCACCTGCAAGAGAAGGACCCTGCCCATGTTGGAGCCGGTAATGTGCCAATGGAGGCAGATCATGCAGTGGTGTTCCTACAAGCAGGGAAAACACTAAGTGTTGCCGGAACCTGAGCTCCTATGTAAAGCAGCCTGTTCCCCTCCCCTTCAGAACCATTCGGAGAAAGCCTCCAAACCAGATCTCCAAGCAGTGAATAGCTCTGGACGTCAGGGGAAGGGCCACGTTACACAGGTTCCTGCAACACTTACTGTCCCCCCCCTCCATAGAAATGCCACTGAGATCATGAGCAATTCAGGGGAGGTTTGCAGGATAGGGTGAATCTCAGTGGTATTAGCACACACCTAAATGCTATCCCAGTTTTCCAATAATCAGAAAGCCTCTACTCAGATTTATGCCAGCAAAATATCTGGCAAAGGTCTGTGGAGAAGACCTATTGATAGTAAATATTTCTACTTACCTCTTTCAGGCTTTCTGGTTGCTCCTCCTACCATAACATGCAGTATGTACTCCATCAACGTAGTTGCATAGCATAAAATGGTGTGGGGAGGGTGGAATTGGGCTATCAGTAGATCTAAACTTGGGCTGTAGCATTGCCCCTTCACCAATGGGCTCCACCCAACTACCAGATCCCCTTCTCATTACTCAAAGTGCCAAGCACCAGGGCCCATCTTGTGATAGCACCAGAATCTGCCTCAGGCATCTCTGATTTCTGAATGCATCTTAAGTTGCTACAAACAGGCAGCATTTCTGGGGGAAAAACAACAACGATGTGTGTGTGGGGGTATTCCCTTACAAAACCCACAACATGCCGGCAAATTTTTGTGATGTAGCCTTAATAGTCATTCCACACCTTATAATTTTCTGCTGGAATTAATTTAACTTACAAGTAAAAAATATGATTCTCACTAGAAGTGTAGGAAACAACTGAATTTTGATCCATAGCTGACAGAGACGCAACGTTCCTGTTAGTAACCTTTTGACCTATTGATGATAAGTGCTGGGAGGTACCTTTGGGGGAATGGAAGAAAAGTCAGCTCAGATTGCCAACAAACTAATTTACAAGCCTTGCCAAAATTCAAAGGAATCTTATGGGCAGCCCGATCCTAAGTAAGGCCGACATAACAGGGCTGTATCCTAAAGCCCAGTTCTGCCCGAGTGGCAGCAAGGGGGGGGATCCGTGCGCTTGGCCGGCTCCCGAGCCGAGAAGTTTATTTATTTATTTAATGAATTTATACCCCGCTTTTCTGCTCCTATGTTAGGGCACCCAAGGTGGCTTACAATAAAAAATACAGAATAAAATTTAAAAAGAAAAAAAAACAGGTAATTAAAAAGCGACAGACCACAATGGACAACACAATCATTAAAATTGCAGATTAAAAAATACAAGTTAAAATACAAGTTAAAATGCCAGCCCATCATGTCAGCAATTAAATGCTTCCTTAAAAAGAAAGGTCTTAAGACCGCACCGAAAGATTGCTAGCGAGGGAGCTGTTCTTAGTTCCAAGGGGAGGGAATTCCACAACCGTGGAGCCACCACCGAGAATGCCCTATTCCTGGCCGCCATCCCCCTCACCTGACTCGGTGGCGGCACAGTCAAGAGCCCCCCCCCTGATTACCTGAGAGCACGGGTAGGGTTGTATGGAAGGAGGCGGTCCCTCAAATACCCTGGACCCAAGCCGTAAAGGGCTTTAAAAGTCAAAACTAGCACTTTGATTTGGGCCTGGAAACAAACTGGCAACCAGTGCAGCTGCCGAAGCAACAGCCCGACTGAGTCGAACCGATGAGCCCTGTCAACCACACGGGCAGCCATGTTCTGCATTAGTTGCAACTTCCGGACCGTCTTCAAAGGCAACCCCATGTAGAGCGCATTGCAGTAGTCAAATCTATATGTCACCCAGGGCGTGGGTCACCATGGCCAAGTCTGAGCAACCCAAGAATGGTCGCAGCTGGTGAATCAGCCAAAGCTGAGCAAAGGCTCCCCTGGCCACAGCCACCACCTGAGAGTCCAGGAGCAGCTGCAGAACCCCCAAGCTGTGCAACCCCATTCAGAGCAGGGTGATAGTCCAATACCTGAGTCGTAGCTTTCCGGACAAGGAGAACCTCTGTCTTATCTGCATTTAATTTCAGCTTGTTCGCCCACATCCAGTCCCCAACTGCCTCCAGGCAATGGTCCAGGACTTCGACTGCCCCCCTCAGAATCAGGAGGAAAGGAGAGATAAAGCTGGGTGTCATCAGCATACTGATGGCACTGTACCCCAAACCTCCCAATGACCTCTCCCAGCGGTTTCATGTTGATGTTGGGGATAGAATGGATCCCTGTGGCACCCCAGACCTAAGAGGCCAGGCTGCCGAGCAAGCATCCCCCAGCACCACTTTCTGAGATCTGTCAGCCAGGAAGGAGTGGAACCACTTCAAAACAGTGCCCCCGAGCCCCAACTCAGCCAACTGACCCAGAATGACACCATAGTTGATGGTGTCGAAGGCCACTGAGAGGTCCAGCAGGAACAACAGGATCCCCCTGTCCATTCCCCGGTGCAGGTCATCCACCAAGACAACCAAGGCAGTTTCAGTCCCAAACCCCGATCTGAAGCCAGACTGGAATGGATCCAAATAATCCGCTTCCTCCAGGACCCTTTGAAGCTGGGATGCCACCACCTGCTCGATCACCTTGCCCAGGAACGGGATATTTGACACTGGCTGAAAGTTGTGCAAATTGGTGGGATCCAGGGAGGATTTCTTCAGGGAGGGATCGGACTATTGCTTGCTTCAGAATAGGTGGCAACACCCCCCTCCCTGTCCACTCGGCCAGCCCTCCCCGGGCAGATCTAATTAGCCATGCTGGACAAGGGTCAAGCGGGCAAGAGGTTGGTCTCACACTCCAGAGAATCCTGTCCACATTCTCAGGTTCTACAAGCTGAAAAGAATCCCAAATTATAGGATAGACAGGTTCCCCAGGGACATCTCTAGACACTCCCAATGTGGTGTGCAAGTCATGCCAAATCTGATCGACCTTCTCAGCGAAGTGCTTGGCAAACTCTTCACAGCGAGGCTCCGTGTGTTCCTCCACCAGCAGGGGAGGCCGGATGGAGTAGGCCACGGACCACACGGAACAGCTCAGCAGGGCAATTCTCTACAGAAGTAATAGTCACAGAGAAATAAGCCTTCTTAGCTGCCAGCACTGCTGTTGAATAAGCTCTAAACTGGGCTGTAACCCATATGTGGTCAGATTTGGCACAAGTTTTTCGCCACTGTCACTCTAGCCGTCTGCCCAACCACTTCATCGTTTGCAGCTCCTTGGAAAACCAAGGGGCTGCTCTTACTCTGCGACTGGGCAGAGGCCGCTCAGGAGCGATCTCATCCAGGGCCCGGGTCATCTCCCTATTCCAGAGGTCAACCAGGGTACTGGATGGGTCACCAGCTCTGGCAACAGGAAAATCCTCCAGAGCCCTCAGAAATCCATCTGGATCCATCAGTCTCCAGGGTGGATCATGCAATGCGATCCCCCACCGCTGCAGAGATGAAAAGCTGCGATGAGCCTAAATCTCACCAGGAAGTGATCTGTCCATGAGAAAGGAGTGATCTTAATCTGCTCCACCTCCGGTTTACCATCAACCTGCCCAGCAGTAAACACGAAGTCCAGCGTGTGTCCCGCATCATGCATTGGGGCAGATATTCTCTGAGACAGACCCATGGTTGCCATGGCAGCCATGAAGTCCTGAGCTGCAGTTGTCCCTGGGGCCTCAGCGTGGACATTAAAGTCCCCCAGCACTAATAGGCGAGGGGACTCCAACACCACACTTGAGATCACCGCGGTCAGCTCAGGCAGGGAGACTGTTTGGCAGCACGGTGGGCAGTACAACAACAAAATCCCTATTCTGCCTCGCCCCTCCAACACAACACGAAGGTACTCAAACCCAGTGGACCGCTGGACAGGGTACCTGGTAAGACGAATGGTATCATGATAGACCATTGCAACCCCACTTCCCCGCCCCTGTAGTCGTGGCTGCTGCAGTACCTGGAAACCCGGCGGACAAATCTGGGAAAGATTGACCCCTCCCAGCTCATCCAACCAAGTCTCCATGATACATACCAGGTCAGCACTTTCATCTAGGATTAAATCCTGAATGAGGAAGGTCTTATTATTCACTGACCTGGAATTCAGAAGCAGCAGTTTCAGACTCAGGGGATCATTGCCCAGAGTGCCACAAGGGTCAGAGGGTTAGGAGAAGGGCCAGAAAGAGGGGCAGTCTGCCTGTGACTGACCCTCGGTTTCCTATAATGACCTGCCCGTCCCCTACCGCCATATCTTCCATTACCCGTAACTCTACTGATGGCGGCTACATTCCCCCCGCAACTCCCTCAAGGCATCAAATCAGACTGCCTAGTACAGCAACCCTCACTTCCCTCTCCCTGAGATTTGGGAGGCTGTACACACCTTGCCCCTCTCACCCCCTGCTCCCCTCTCACCAGTTGCGCATGTCCCCTGCCGCCGCTTGGGCAAAACTGCTGGGGCAAATGAAGAGGCAGGGGCGCAGACTCTCTCCACCATGGCTTGGCCAAAGTGGGCAAACCATGGGGGAGAGAAGCCACACCCCGAATGTCATGATGTCACGACGTTGTGATATCATGACGTTGCATGCCATGCATGCTGGTATGCCTCTGGGAGCGTCAAGGGGTGTGGCTGCGTCAAGGGGTGTGGCTGCAGCCCCCCAATGTTGAACGTAAGTCGGCGCCCCTGCTGCTACCACAGAAGCAGATTTCTTGTTGCTTTTCACTAGGTGCATCAGGAGCTGTGGATGTAGGAAAGGGCGCAATCCTCACCTGGAGTTTGGCCGGCACAGTTAGGCCAGCACAGTTTGGCCAGCATAAGGGACACAGTAAAGTACGTTTGGACCACTCTTGGTGTCAGAGAGGCCAGCACACAGACATGTGCCATCCTCCCTGACTCCGAGAGTGGTCCAAACATGCTTTACGGCATCCCTTGTGCCAGCCAAATTTTGTTGGCCTAACTGTGCCGGCCTAACTCCAGGTGAGGATTGCGCTCTTAGAGTCAGCAGGGACACAGGCCTTGGTGTGATCTAGCAGCAGGGCCTCCCATGCCTGGCTTTGATCACCTCACCTGCTGGAACAAGGTCAGGGGGCTGAATTCAGTTTTGTATCCCCTGCAATTAATTATTGCTAAAGATCTGACTGAGGCTACACATGAACAGGCCCAGCTGCTGCCATTGTGTAGTGCCGGATCAGAGCCACTGTCTTATGACTTGGCCTGATAGGAGGTTTTTATTTTGACAGCAATAAAAGAAAAAGAAGTGCAAAAGGAATAAACCCTTGGGTCAAAACACGCCAACGTAAACCCACACTGCAGTTTCTATGGCAACTTGTCTACACTAATGAAGGCCTGTGGAATGTCATGTTTAGACTAGAGAACGCTCTTACAGAAGAGTCCATGGATCATCCTGAACTGAATAGAAACTACACAAATTTAGGTTTCTCTAAAGATTTGTTACACTTGAAGGAAAAAAAAAACTAGTTCATACAGGAAGTATGAAATGTATTAAGAAATGTTATGATTAATAATTATTTTAATATGCAGAAATTTAACATTCTTTTCAAAATTCAGGGCGCAATCCTAACCAGCTTTCCAGCCCTGACATAGCTGTGCCCAGGAGCGCCAACTTGCTCGGAACATTGGGGGTGCTGGGTAGCCACGCCCCCTGACGTAACCACATCTCACATAGCCACATCCCCTGATGTGACCACGCCCAATGTAGCCACGCCCTCTGATGTAACCACATCCGACATAGCCATGCCCCCTGACGTGACCACGCCCAACGTAGCCACGCCCTCTGATGTAACAACGTTCGACAGCCACGCACCAGTGAAGCCTCAGGAAGGAGCTCATTGGCTCGATCGCAACGCAACCACTGTGCATGCTCGCGCTGCCCTCGGCTCGGCCTGTTCGCTGCTGGGCCGGGCGGGCCCTTATGGAGCATGCTTGACTACTCCGATGAACAGGTGCACACCCGGCCCAGCACCAAACATGGGGGTGCCGCACTGTGTGGGGGTGCCCAGCATTGGGGGTGCAGAGCACCCCCCCCAAAAATATTGTGGGTGCTGACAGCATATCAGCACCCATGGAGTTGGTGCTACTGGCTGTGCCAATGGGGCATGTGCTGCATCCTGCAATGGGGGGGGGGAGTTCATAGAGGCTTTCTCAAGGTAAGGGAATTTTTGTTCCCTTTCCTCAGAGCTGCATTGTATTGCCCTTACCCTGGTCGTGGAAAGTTGGTTAGGATTGTGCCATCATCACATTTTGGAGGAATTTACTTTTCCTTATGGGCTTCGTCATGGATTTAAGCAGGCACTGGGCAAAACTGTGAATACAGACTTTCAGAATTAAATGTTCTGGATCATTATTATTCTGTTCTGGATGATGATGATGATGATGATGATAATGATGATGATGATGATGATATTAAGGGCGCAATCCTAAACTGAGTTAAGCCGACATAAGCTGAGCCAGCAAAGTTTGGCCAGCACAAGGGATAAAGTATGTTTGGACCACTCTGGAGTCAGAGAGGCCAGCACACAGACATGCACCATCCTCCCCTGACTGCGAGAGTAGTTCAAACATGCTTTACAGTGGCCCTTGTGCTGGCCAAACTTTACTGGCTTAGTTTATGCCGAGCTAATTCCAGTTTTGGATTGCACTGTAAAGTACATTGTGCTTTACAATGACCGGTCACTGCCGCAAAGGCATTACAAACTCCACAATTTGCTATTTTAATCAAGAAATTTTGGAAAAAATATCACCAAATAAAACCCATCCCTAGTTATAACTGCTTCTTGGTGGTCTCTTGGGCCCCCCTCCGAAAGCACGACCGAGCTGATCCCACTTAGCTTCTTCAGGCAGAGGGGCAGCTCAACCTTCAGACCACACCTTCCGCCCAATGCAGATAAGGAATTTGCTATGTTGTACCCAGAGTCGTAATGACTGAACTTCTGTCACTCCCTTCTCCCCCCACTCCTCCAGCCTCAGTGTAATGTTTCATGTGGCAGAGGCTTTGCTGTCATCCCAATTCCTATTGGGTTTCTCTGCTCCTGGAATTGGTGTTCCGGCATTGCATCCTGCCTTACGACAGTCATAAAATGCAGTCTGGCAGTGGCGTGAAGCCACACGCTTCTGCACAAAGCGGGAAAACCCACATTGAGGCCAGAGCAGTTCCATGCATGGTGGCGGGTTAAGAAATGGCCCTCTGACTCAGGTAGGTGTGTGGAGGAGATGAAACAGGGTGGGTGGGGGAATAGGACACAACGGGGGGAGAGCGGAGGGCATGACAGAGGCAGGAGGGGGTAGCACTGTCCTGCACTGGATGCTATCCTTTCCTATAGCAGCTAGCATGTCCCCTTTGTATGCCCCAGCTAAAGAGACCCATAGGTGACCATGACATGGCAAAGTTAGATAAGTAGATATCTCTTATCTATCTTTTCTATCTCTTAATCTCTTATAAGATATATCTTATAAGTAGATATCTCTTATCTATCTTATCTATCAAAGTTAGATAAATCACAAACAATGAGTTCATTTTTTCCCCTGATGGACTGTCAAGACTAGAATAAGACTGTTTTGAAGACTGGTTTGTAGGGGTTATGACTAACGTAACAATGCGAATTAATATTCCGCACTATTAAATGGGAGAACAATGCAGAGTAGCAGAGAAGAGTGATGCAATGTTGTGGATCTGAAGGGACCAAAAGAAGTGTTGCCCTTCAACTAACAGCAGTCATAAAGGCATCTCCTGTGGATTACTCTCCATCTGGAATTTCCCATTCTATTCAAGCGAACATAGAGCTATATTGCCAGGAACTCCCCCATTCCTTCCCTTTCCTCTGATGAGCTTCTTTAGTCCCATGTAAGTTTGTAGATGGGAAATGGGTGGCGTATTTTCATACTCTCAGACACCCTACCTCCTACTGGGCCAGTCAGCACATCAGCATTAACCCCTCTCCCCATTTGTCTGGAGTGCACCTATTACTGAGAAGTAATTAGACCCACTGCCCAAACAGGTCATTTTATCAGCATATTTACCTTGATTATTCTATTCCCTGAGGAAGAAGGGGGAAAATTGATTTAAGACTTGGGAAGATATCTGATTAAGAATCAGTGAACGTAATCTAATTATAGGGAACATTTTATAATTAGCAAATTACACTCATTCTGCATGTTGCTTGCTTTATTAATTATGATAAGTGATTTGGGGAAGATTTAGCTTGAATCTTGTGTTCAGTTGCGAGGATATGAGCAATCTCAAGTCAAGTCAATGTTACCTTTAGGAAAGCGTGAAGCAAAATGGGGATGTGACCTTGGAGGATGCAATTCGTGTGTATCAGTGGTCTTATTTACCTTGCAAAGGTGGCATTTTCTGCAATGGTTTATACATTGTATTAGATCGGTGGTACCCAAACTGTGGGTTGGAGAGAACTGTGGGTCTGTGGCCCACCAATACATTTCAACCTAATTATTGGTGATTGATGAAACTGACACGGTAGATTCGGCTATCTGCAAAAAGGGTTAAACCAGTGGTGTAGCTAAGGCACCTGCTACCTGTGGCAATGAATACAATGGTGGCACATGCCAAATCCCAATCCCGTTGCTAGGCCTGAACTGCTGGCGCAGATCAACTCAAGACTTGCACCAACTTGCGCCAACTGACCCATAGCCGTTGCTGGGACTTAACCTGGGACAAGGGACAAATGCACCCTTACTCTGAGGGGACCTCCAGCAGCCAAAAATCCCCTCGCTGGATGCTTCAGCATCCCTGTTATGCATATGTGTTTATATGAAGCATTGTTTGAAACCCAACACTGCAACACAGCACAACAGCCTCTTTATTTTCTATCCTCACAGGAAACAGGACCTACATTTTTGCTCATGTAATTCTGTACAATCCTATGTTAGTAATAATAAATGGGAAATGTTTTGGACAAGCATGTCCTCTTCGGATGCCAATTTGGCAGATGTCTTGAAAGAAACACTTGATCAGATGGAGAAGCAGAAAGAGAAGGCAAATGGGGAAGAGGCACTTTTTCAAGTGGTGTTCCTCTTATATTTAGCAGGGGGAGAGTTATTGTCCCTCTTCACCCCTGTGCAGTGTCTTTTCTAGTGGCTGTTGGGGGTGGTGTTCAGCATTTGTTTTAGATTATGAGCCCTTTGGGACTGGGAACCATTTAACTTTATTATTACTATTTGTCTGTAAACTGCTTTTGTTGAAAAGCAGTATATAAATACTATTGATTGATTGATTGATTGATTGATTGATTGATTGATTGATTGATTGATTGATTGATTGATTGATTG
>JAJKFI010000049.1:4165210-4210956 GCA_029204185.1 Lerista edwardsae | reverse complement strand
TGGTTCATTTCACCCCATTTCCTCATTGCATTTGTCATTAGGATATTGCCTTTGTCATTCTCCACTGTAGCTCCAATATTAATGTTCACAAATATCTTCTGCTTATTTAGGATACTTTTTTAACAGTACATTAAAAAAATTTCAGGAAGCAAAGAAAATCATAAATATTCATAGCATCTGGGCCTCTGTATTTGGAATTTCTTTCGAAATTTTAGATGTCTATGTGCTTCAAGTTCCAAAAGTTTTTTTCCTATAAGTTACTCTAACATTTGGAGCCATTTTTGCTTTCCAATGTTTTGGGTGGGTTATACCAGGTACACAAAAGCGCAGTAATATTAAGCTGGGTTTCTAGAACTATTTTCATCAGTCACTTGAAGGGAAAATTAAATTACATCTGACAACCTTTCATTTATCCCTACTGAACCATCTGAAGAGTATATAGACTGTGGCAAAAAGTGCACATGCTCCATGCATTTGTATGGACTTGTGCAGAAAGTTTCAGGGATGGTATTTGAATAATTAATCAACAAAATTAATATATTTATCAACTATTTCATAACACTGTAGTCCAATAAATATTTAAACAGCCAACTATTACTTTAAAAGACTGAGTTATCGGCAGCAAGCAAAAATAGCTGAGTTCTGTTTTCGAAGTGTAACATAAACATTGTTAGAATGTTTCCAAAGTCCTTGTGCAATTCTATCTGGAAGTCAAATTGCCAATAGCGCCATCTGCAGCCCAATCCTGACTGATCTGCTGGTAGAATGTGAATTCCACTGGCAGAGATGCTGCAGTGGCAGCATGTGTGATGAGGCCACCAGAGCACATGGCACATGGCTGATGTGCAGCCACCCACCACCAGCACCAGTAGCTGGTGCAGATCCAAGAGGACCTATTCAGGCAATGGAAGCTTGCCCCAGGATACAGCACAACAGTTCCCTTACCATAAGAAGACCTCTGCAACTGCCCCCCACCACCACCACACGGCAAGTGCTGAAGATACGTTCAAACTGATCCAATCCACATTCAATTAGGAATGGTTGGGCACATATACTGTCTCTTCCAGGTGTCCTGTTCCACTTTTCATAAATATGTAAAGTGTGGGTCATTGGAATCATTCCTTCAACATGCGATTTACATTATCTTTAGCAGCATTGGATAGTACAAACTGTCCCTCTGTCTATTACGAAAAGTGGAACAATATGCAGTGGGGCGAGGGAGAGAGCAAGGAATGGAGAGGACTCTAATGTCCCTAATTCTGGGTAGGGTGGGACACTTGGAACAAATTCAAACTGGACCTCTGGGCAGTGGTGTTCCGGGGGAGGGGGACACTCAGTTTTTCAGCCACCTGAATGCCCATTTAAGGCGCCCCCTCCCCCTTGCCTTCAGAGCCATTCATGGACATGAAAGCAAATTGGAAGTATCTTCTCCACTTTGCTCTCACAGCCACGAATGGCTCTGAAGGCGATGGGGAGGGGGCTCTTTATAAGGGTGTTGAGACACCTGAAAAGCAGTGTTTTGCCCCTGCCCAGAACACAACCACCTGTGTCTACACCATCCTGAGATTCTAGTGAAGATAAATTGAGAGACAGAGACAATTCCAGGGTTACCTAATGAAGTATGTTCCAGAATGAGGATCTGAACACAGGTCTGCAAGGACCAAAGCCAGTAGTTGATCCCCCTACACACACTGGATCTCTGACCCATTGATTACTAAAAAGTGAAAGTAGAGTGAACTGAGTCATGGAAAACAACTACTGTATTTTATCCCGGAATATACATGTGATGTTCTCTACGAAATATTGTTCTCAGAACAAACTTTAGAACGAGCTGCTATAACTCCCCAGGTTCATTTACACTCAGAAGTCTGAACAGTTTGTCTACTGAGAATTATGTGGATATACCTGATTATTAATAATTAGGGCTTCTCAGGATGAAAACTTGGTTAAATCTCCCCTGGGTCAAATCCACTCAGAGATGACACGTTTGTTGGTACTGAGAAGTCATCTGCCTTTTCTACCCATGGCATCAAGATGAGAAAATATGCTCTAGAGGAAAATTCTATAAAAACTCTATAAAGTTGAATAGCCTTTTCTCTAAGAAGAATAAATTTCCCAAGCTGTAGGGCAGTCTACACCAATTCCACAACCAGGGAGTCTGCAATTAATCTTCTTTGAATTACTGAGAGGCAAAGGTTGGTAAAAAGCTGCTGTATATCATGGAAAATACAATCGTGTAGGAAAAATTATTGCTCTTGTCTATTGTGATTTCGCTGTTTGCCAAAGCACTAAGAACAGTTACCATTTGAAAAAGAACTGTTTGCTTGTAGGAGGGTAATAACGTCTAGAAATAATATATCCACCTGGAAAGCATGTTGATTTTTTAAACAAATTAGCATCTTGTTGTGGAAATACGTCTGGATGTGCTGCAACATGATCCTTTGGTAGTCTAATCACTGCAAAGGGGGGGGGGAACAGCGTCAGAAATAAGACAATAATGAAATTGAATTTCTGTGCCAGCACTTTTTGTGTGTGTTTTACTTCTATTGTAGCAAGTATTCACTTGACAGCCCTGTCCTAACCTGGGCTGGAATAGGTGGGCCAATTGGCCTGTGCCATATCCAACCCCAGTTAGGAGGTGGCTATGGCGCAACTCGGAGTAAGGGGACATATATCCTCAAATTATGTCCCAACTCCTGCAGTGGGGCTATTCAGATCTGCACCAGCGAAATCACTGGGGCAGACCCAAGCACTCTGGCGTAAGGCCAGCCTGCTCAGAAGGGGGGTTAGGATATGGCCTACTTGCTGGAGGCGAGTTGCATACCCCTCCTGGGCCTGGTCCGCCCAATGGCCCGCCTTCCCCTGCCGCAACTGGTGCTCATTGCACCCGCCCCTTGCAGTACCACAAATACACCCTTGCATGGGAACCACAACCATTAGCCTGTTTGTCTTTGGCATCTTCCCACACTTGACCATATAAGGGTCTTCTTGCCCATGCTTGCTAGCCTCATGGGAGATCTCACAAGATGCTTTTTTCCACCTCCAGGGACGGTTGTACACGCATTTCTCTGACAGCACGAGTCTCACTGGCTCCATCTTTCCCCTCTGAAAGCCAACAGAGTGGTGGCTACTAAACCATTCTCCAATCCTTCCTTTGTCTCTGTGGAGTTGGAACATCTGGAATCATGAGCCTTCGCAGATAGATACAGCAACGCATTAAGATTCTTTTTGTGTGGTGTTTTACTGATGCACACATATTGCTCCTGAGCATTGGTTACAAAAGCAAAAAACAAAGCGTCCAATCCTATCCAATGTTGCAGTGCCAGTGCAGTCATGTCAATGGAGTATGTGCTGCATCTTGCAGTGGGGGAGCAGTCACAGAGTCCTCTTCAAGGTATGGAAAGATCTGTTTCCTTATCTCAGGACTGCACTGTGGCTGCATTGATGCTGAAAAATTGGATAGGACTGGGCCCAAAAACTCATTAAGAGACAATCGCATCAGCACTGCAGTATTGGATAATGAGTATCAGGGTGCAAACATAGCCAATGTTCCAGCATCAGGGTAAGGGCAATGCAGCCCTGCGGTAAGGAAACCAACATTCTCTCACCTTGAGGAGGCTTCCATGACTACTACTCCATTGCAGAAAGCAGAACATACCCCATTGGCATAACTATGCCTGTGCAGGAAAGTTGGTTAGGATTGCGCCCTTAGTGATTTATAGAGGGGGGGAAAAGCAGTGAAAGAACTTTGTACAGCACTGCGTTCTGAACAAAATGTGGAAATAAAATATAAAATATCTAAAGTTTCAGTTCTGCATCAGAAGCCCAGGAGAAATTTAGAGAATGTGAGTAGCATCCTTTTCTGAGTTACACTGGAGGGTAAACCACATTAACAAGGTGGAATTAAACAGAACAGGAATAGAAAATATATCCTGTTTGCTATATGCCTTCCTATTTAATTATGCTGTATAGCATGTGTATTCATAATTACTGCCTCCGCAATCTAACAGGAAGCCAGGTGTTTATACAGTTTTGGGAAGGAACTGTGTGGCTCTCTTTCAAGAAACGTTGCTAGCCTCTTCTCAAAACCCTTGTGGCTGTCCTTGAGATTCCTGCAAGGATTTCCCCTGAGAAGCCCCTTAATTCACTCCAAATTTCACATCAGGCCAAGTTTTAGTGAAAACTCTTGTGCAGTTGGTTTTCCATTGCTGCCAATATGCCAGAACTATGCCATGTAAGCCTTCTGGGCAAGTTGTGCAATGTCAGACCCGTTTAGATACATAGAATAAAGCATATCATGCAGCTGAATGCCTTTTGGATTTTGTGCATGGGGAAGTCATCCATCTGTTTGTAAGTTTCTTTTTGGCCCAAGACAAAAGGGCACAGTCCTAACCTGGAGTTAGGCTGGCACAGTTAGGCTGGCAAAAGGACCCCCGTAAAGTATGTTTGGACCACTCTCAAAGTCAGAAAGGCCAGCTCATAGACATGTGCCATCCTCCCTGACTCAGAGAGTTGTCCCAATGCGCTTTATGGTAGCCCTTGTGCCAGACTTTGCTGGCCTAACTCCAGGTTAGGATTGTGCTCCAAAAGACATAGTTAAAAGACTTTAACCTTCAGGATGCATTTCCTTTCATTTTGCAATGTTATAAGTGACTTAGCAAATCCCACAAGCAGATCAATCTATGCATGAAAATCTAAGACTTCAGATCTGACTTTCAAACACACATATGTTCAAGAGAAAATAGAATTTTCAAATTGACCTTGATTTTTTTATCTACAACATAATTCTTTTACAGTATTTATGAATGTTGTTTCTTTGTGTATTACTTAGCATTCCTTCAACAATTATATAGGATCTTTAAATATGCCAAGTTTCGCCAAAAATCTAAGAACGCGAGGTAGAAAATTGCCCTTAAGTGTGATGATGTGACACGGAATGACCCTTTCAAAACACTGCCCAAGTACCAGTTCCTTATAATCCTTCTCATTGGCATGCTGTACAAGGGGTCACATGGGCTGGAGTGGCAGGGGGGGCCACAGCCGCTGCTCACCCACTCTCCCGCCCACCTGCATAGCCACCGCAAGCATGAAGACAAGCGGCGTTTGTCCCGCCTGCCCTTGTACTCCAACTGCTCTAAAATGGAGCATAGTGTGCTGGGGGGCTTGCTGGGGGCAGCGCTGGGGGGGGCAGGAAGCTAGTTTTCAGGGGTGGTGAGCATCAACCCAGCTGGGGCAGAGCCTTGGCTGGGTCCACCTCTGATCCCTCTTTTAATGACTTTTGGGCTACAGAAAGGCCAAGATGGTCTTCAGGCACACAGATTAATACCAATGAAATAACTGTCATACATTTTGGAACATACTCCACTGTCTTTCTATAAGTGAAGATAATATTAATAATCCATGTTAGGTGAATGACACAGCTCTCCTCTCCAGCTCCAATGTGTCTCCCCCCCCCCCCGCACTTCCTTTGAATCACAGTCCCTAATATATTAATTTTGCATGTTGGCCATTTTTCATTCTCCTTCTTCTCTCTCCAGCACTGACAGAATGTAAGAAGATTCAGAATGTAAGAGCTTTCTTTGCTCATGAATCTGGTGCAAGCAAGATAGAGGTATACAATTGCTGTTCCTAAGGAGGAACACCTAGTGAAGTGGCTGTAAAAAATGATTTTAATAAGGGCAGTAGCATTTGGTGACATAAATTTTCATCCTCCCCATAGGACTCAGAAATATTTATAGAGAATGTTGCATACTGCTTAAAATGGAATTCCATCTGTGGAATCATAAACTTGGGGTTAATGTAAAACTCACAAACACCAATGGGAGCTTTGGGTTGGGTGCAAATGGGCTCTGTTTTAGAGCACAATCCTAACCTGGAATTGGGCCGGTACAGTTAGACCAGCAAAGTTTGGACACTAATGTATGTTTGGACCACTCTCAGAGCGCAATCCTAAACTGGAGTTAGGCAGCATAAACTTAGCCAGCAAGGTTTGGCCAGCACGAGGACCACCATAAAGTGTTTTTGGACTACTCTCAGAGTCAGGGAGGATGGCTCATGTCTGTGTGTTGGCCTCTCTGACTCCGAGAATGGTCCAATCATACTTTACGGTGTCCCTTGTGCTGGCCAAACTTTGCTGGCTTAGTTTATGCCAGCCTAACTCAGTTTAGGATTGCGCCCTCAGAATCAAAATGGCCAGCACACAAATGTGAGCCATTCTCTCTGACTCTGAGAGTGGTCCAAACGTACTTTATGGTGGCCCTTGTGCAGTGGTGTCATTCAAATGATTTAGGAACAGGAACTCACTTTTGATTGGCACTTGTCGGGAACCCAGAACCAGCCACGGAGCCCGTTAGGATCCGGAACGCCCGTTCTGGTCCGTTCCCCCTGAATGACATCACTGCCCTTGTGCCAGCTAAATTTGGCTGGCCTAATTGTGCCTAACTCCCGGTTAGGATTTCACCCTTAGCTTATGTCAGCTGTGCAAAAGGAGGGCCATTTTAGAGAGAACTGAGAACTGAGCTTCTGTGCCATCCTACCATTTTGGGAAGGAGCAATCCTATTTAGTCAGAGTGGCACAAGCCCTCAGATGGCTTGCAGCACCTATTGAAAAGACCCCAGGCAGTCAGAACAGATGTTCTATTAATCCAGTGGAAAAGTCCAGTTTGCAAATCAGTTGTCTAAAGTCAAAAAGAAGTCCTTTTAAAACCAGCACAACCTGAATCCCAGAGGCAAAAAACGTATCTGATAGAAATAAAAGTGATATTCCAGATTATGAAGCATGTTCAGCTCTGTTAGGAACCAGGGGTATGTTTTGTCTGTTTGGGCAGAGCTTCTCCCCCCCCTTTTTCTTGCTCTTTTTCAATCAATCACTATCAATCACTAGTATTTATATACTGCTTTTCAACACAAAGTTCACAAAGCGGTTTACAGGCAAATAATAACATTAAAGTTAAATGGCTCCCTGCCCCAAAAGGGCTCACAATCTAAAAGAATGGAGAACACCACCAGCCACAGCCACTAGAAGGACACTGTGCTGGGGTGAAGAGGGACAATTGCTCTCCCCCTGCTAAATATAAGAGAACACCGCTTGAAAAAGTGCCTCTTGCCCAGCTAGCAGGGGTCAGTTAGCCAGTTAGCCATCGAATCCAACCCTCCTAATAGCCCAGATCCACCCACAGGCACTGGCACAGGTCCCAGTAGACCCCTCTACACTGTCTTTACTACGCAGCTTGGATCACTCACTTCAGTCATTTTAAACTATTCTGTAGGTCTTGATGTGCAACGCACTAAATTCTCTCTGCCAGTGATGTGCTAAAGGGAAGATAGTAATTTCTTAGGTCAGGGGTTATGACTGATGACCTTCCATTACTTTGACTTTATGCAGTGATCGAGCGCTTAAAAGAGCAATATCAGGGTTCAAGGCAGGCATCCTGACCTAAATGCCAGATACATGAGACACTGAGGGCGCAATCCCAGCCTGGAGTTAGGCCGGCACAGTTAGGCCAGCAAAGTTTGGCTGGCACAGGGCCAGCGCGTAAAGCGCGTTTGGACCACTCTTGGAGTTAGGGAGGATGGCACATGTCTGTGTGTTGGCCTCTCTGATTCTGGGAGTGGTCCAAACATACTTTATGGTGGCCCTTGTGCTGGCAAAACATTGCTGGCCTAACTGTGCCGGCCTTAACTCCAGGTTAGGATTGCGCCCTAACTGTCCTATAAGACTGTCCTATAACAGACACTGACAGAATTTTGAACACGCTACAAGGCACACTGATGCTCTTTTATATGCCATGTGAAAAGAGTTACATCCGGCACTGGAAGCCAACAATTTCACTTTCCAAAATGAGGCTCTCCTAACTCCATCTTGTTTTCTTAGCTGACTTTGCCTGGGAGGGGGTAAGGCTCAGATCCCCCTAATTAAGATCATGCTAATAAAGGATCATTGATCAAGATGGAAAACTGTAGCACTGCAGGGCATCAAAATCTAAGAGCTTGCAAATTCAGGCTCCTCACTTTGACATACAGGCAACTCTTACACTTTCCTCCCATTTTGGCATGCAGTTGCGCCAAAACAATTCAGGCTGCATCCTGCAGCAGGGGAGTCCTGGAGGGAACTTTTGTTCCCTTACCTGGGAGTAAGCCTCCATGGTGTAGAGGGGTCTACTGGGACCTGTGCCAGTGATTTTGCTGGCACAGGTCTGGGTGGATCTGGGCTATAGGAGGGTTGGATTTGGTAGCTACTGCCACCACTGAAATCCCCCTTCCTGGACTCAATCTGCCCTCCTCCCCACTCCATTGTAGCCCCATTTTTCCCTATCCTGCCTTCCCCACCAACTTACATGAGTTGGTGGACTGGTCCTGTGTTGTTGCCGTACGTGAACCTGCTGTACTTCGCGCACTGTGGGAGGTTCTTTTGTGACTGCTGTAAGGTAGTCACCATTGGCAGAATGCTCGTTCCACCAACGTTAGTGCCCAATAAGATTGGGCTGATAATTTCACTTGCAAGTAGTTACTGTGCCTTTATGCAGCTGATTTTATAATAAAGGTTGCCTTTTCCTTGTTTTTCTATATTGCTTAATAAAATCTGTTCTTTTGGAAAAATCTGTCTCATTATCACTGTTAGCCTAATTGGAGGCACTTTAGGGTTGTTCACTCTGTTACCCAGTCAACGGTCCAAAGCAGCCATTTGCTAGATTTTGACCTCTCACTATCAATCCCCCCTGTTTAATATAAGTCTGGGCCAAGCAGAACTCGACCTGAGATCAGGCAAATGTGAACAAGAGCAATGTTGGCAACACACTCAAAAGAGTGTCTATGAATCTGGTGAACACTTATTCATATTAATCCCTGATTCTGTGCTTTAATACATTTGTGTTATCTTCCTGAATTCATTCATAATGTACCCTTATAAGTGTTCACTTATTTTCCCAGTGCTTACCCATTATTGACCAGTGATAAAAATGAAATCAGCTTTTTGCACCTTCCCGAAGATGGAAATAATTTTTAGCGGTCAGTCACATTGCCTGGAGATTCAATGCACCTAACCAAAAAGCATTTTCACACCGGGGGAAAAAAACACTCTAAAAGACAGGCTGCAAATTTACTGCAATCCACTGCCTGTTTTGCACACCTGAGACTAATGTGATACATATTCTGAGTGTACAGCATTGACTGCAGTGCATGTCAGGCGGAAATGACAGTTTCAAGTGTAATTGGAAGGAGCCGTGATGCTTTTGCTGATTTACAGTTAAGAAAAAGGAGAGAAATAACATTCAGCAGTAGAAACAGTATATGATTTTTTTTTCCAGCCTTGTGAATGTTATTGTTTTATGTTATTTCCTATGGGGAATTGACAATACTAATTGGCATAGCTATTTCCTTTGTGTCTTATTTGGAGTGCAAGATTGTCTTGTCATAGGCATTACAAAATTTGTAAATTCTCCAGCTACTGTGGGGAACGTTAAACTGAACAGATAGCCATGCCTTCTACAGCGGCAAGGGGTTTTTAACCACTCTGCAATCTGTACAAAAAGCAATGTGTGACAACAGGTAAAGCAACAGGATTTACAGTGCCTATATAAATATGTGTACATAAGAACAGCCCTGCTGGATCAGGCCAAAGGCCCATCTAGTCCAGCTTCCTGTATCTCACAGTGGTCCACCAGGTGCCTCAGGGAGTACACAAGATATTGCATCCAGCACTCTATGTTGGCCTACCTCTAAAATAAGGAAGTTGTACCACCCATCATGGTCCGTAGCCTACGATGGACTTTTCCTCCAGAAATCTGTCCAATCCTCTTTTAAAGGCAAATATGTAAATCCTATTGCTTGTGGTATTGGGGAAGGTTCTGTATTAACAGAAACAACATGACTGTGAGCGCAATCCTAAACTGGAGTTAGGCTGGCATAAACTAAGCCAGCAAAGTTTGGCCAGCACAAGGGCCACCATAAAGCATGTTTGGACTAGTCAGGGAGGATGGCTCACGTTCGTGTGTTAGCTTCTCTGACTCCGAGAGTGGTACAAACATACTTTATGGTGTCCCTTGTGCTGGCCAAACTTTGCTGGCTTAGTTTATGCCTGCCTAACTCAGTTTAGGATTGTGCCCTGAGGCTGCAATCCTATACTCACTTTCCTGGGAGTAAACCCACTCACACAATGAGACTTACCTCTGAGTAGACATGCATAGGATTGCATTGTAAAATAGAGGCACAATGAAAGATTGCAGTGGTGAAGCTGGCGGTTGTAGCCACCACTACAAACAACAGAAGAAAATTAAACAGGAAGTGTGTAGGATTTCTGTTGTAGCACTTTCTGCCTTCTTGTACATTTGCAAAGGGAATACAATAGGATTACACTAGACAACCAATTTTCAAGAAAATTGGAGATGTCAAAGGACAATTTCATGCTAAGGTAGGCACAATAAAGGACAAAAATGGCAAGGACCTAACAGAAGCAGATGAGATTCAGAAGAGGTGGCAAGAATACACAGAGGAACTCTATAAGGCCGATCTAAATGTTCCTGATAACCACAGTGGTACAGTCACTGAGCTCGAACCTGACATCCTGGAGAGTGAAGTCAAGTGGGCTTTAGAAAGCCTCACTAACAACAAAGCTAGTGGAGGTGACAGCATTCCAGCGGAATTACTCAAAATCTTAAAAGATGATGCTGTCAAAGTGCTGCTCTCCATATGCCAGCAAATTTGGAAAACCCAACAGTGGCCACAAGACTGGAAAAGATCAGTTTACATTCCAATCCCAAAGAAGGGCAATGCCAAAGATTGCTCGAATTACCGCACCATTGCACTCATTTCACATGCTAGCAAGGTCATGCTCAAAATCCTACAAGCTCGGCTTCAGCAGTATGTGAATCGAGAACTACCAGATGTACAAGCTGGTTTCCGAAGAGGCAGAGGAACTAGAGATCAAATTGCCAACCTTCGCTGGATCATGGAGAAAGCAAGAGAGTTCCAGAAAAACATCTACCTCTGCTTCATTGATTATGCTAAAGCCTTTGATTGTGTGGATCACAACAAACTGTGGCAAGTTCTTGAAGAGATGGGAGTTCCAGACCACCTGATCTGCCTTCTGAGAAACCTTTATGCGGGTCAGGAAGCAACAGTTAGAACTGGACATGGAACAACCGACTGGTTTCAAATTGGGAAAGGAGTACGACAAGGCTGTATATTGTCACCCTGCTTATTTAACTTATACGCAGAGTACATCATGAGGAAGGCAGGGCTGGATGACTCACAAGCTGGAATCAAGATTGCTGGGAGAAACATCAACAACCTCAGATATGCAGACGATACCACTCTACTGGCAGAAAGTGAGGAAGACCTAAAGAACCTTCTGATGAGGGTGAAAGAGGAAAGTGCCAAAATTGGTTTGAAGCTCAACATTAAAAAGACTAAGATCATGGCAACCACTCCCATCACTTCCTGGCAAATAGAAGGGGAAGAAATGGAAGCAGTGACAGACTTTATTTTCCTGGGCTCCAAGATCACCGCAGATGGTGACTGCAGCCATGAAATTAAAAGACGTTTACTTCTTGGGAAGAAAGCTATGGTGAACCTAGATAGCTTAATCAAAAGCCAAGACATCACCCTGCCAACAAAGGTTCGCATAGTCAAAGCGATGGTTTTCCCAGTAGCCATGTATGGCTGTGAGAGCTGGACCATAAGAAAGGCAGAGCGTCGAAGAATCGATGCTTTTGAATTATGGTGTTGGAGAAGACTCTTGAGAGTCCCCTGGACTGCAAAGAGATCCAATCGGTCAATTCTCCAGGAAGTCAAGCCTGATTGCTCCCTGGAAGGACAAATGCTGAAGCTGAAGCTCCAATACTTTGGCCACCTGATGAGAAGAGAGGACTCTTTAGAAAAGACCCTCATGCTGGGAAAGATTGAAGGCAAAAGGAGAAGGGGGCGACAGAGGATGAGATGGTTAGATAGTGTCACCGAAGCAATGAATATGAAATTGGGCGAACTCAGGAAGCTAGTGGAGGACAGGGAGGCCTGGCGTGCTGTGGTCCATGGGGTCGCGAAGAGTCGGACACGACTTAGCGACTGAACAACAACAACAACAACAACAACAACAACAACAGACAACCAATGGGATAGGAGAGAAAAAAAGAACAAACTCTACCATGTTGTCAGCTGGGAGTCTGGAAATTAGCTTTAGAAGGTACCAATCAACATTTGGGAATATTTTGGAGTAAGAATTTCTCTGAGGGAGCAATCCTAACCTGGAGTTAGGCCGGCACAGTTAGGCCAGCAAAGTTTGGCTGGCACAAGGCCCACCATAAAGCATGTTTGGACCACTCTCAGGGAGGAGAGCACTGTTGAGGGGATTGCGAAAGCACAGTTCCGGGGGGGGTTGGGGGTTGGAGCAGCCCAGCTGGATGGCTTGCTTCAAGGACAAAAAACACGTAGACAGCAGGATCCTTCACCAAGCACATTAGATACAGAGTTCAGTACAGGCTTTCAGCAAAGGTCCCACACAGGGAACCAACGTAACTCACAACCACAATCTTGCTGTGAACTGACATAATGCTCCACTGGTTTCCTTCCAACCAGAGCCGGCTTTAAGCCAATGTGACCAGTGTCGTCACATCGGGCCCCGCGCTTCAGGGGGGCCTCGCACTAGCAGGGTGAGCATATTGCCTGTGGCTGCAGCTGGGGTCTCTATGGGCTGTAAGTCAGTGGGGCAAGCAGAGCAGCTTTACCTTGGTCTCTCCCACCTGCCTCTGCCTCCAAACACCCCAAAATGGGCCACCTGGAGGCAGTTGGCGGTGATGCTATGATCTCACCATCAACTACTTCCACATGCCATGCTTTGCACGTGGCACGAACAGAGCTCTTCTTGGTGAGTGGGGGGCCCCGTCGCTGCTAGAGCTGGCCCTGCTTCCAACAACCCACAAGTTCTGGCAGCATGCGCTGTAGCTTTATACAGAGGCTAGCCTATCCATGTCTGTTGCTGGGCAGGCTCTTGGCTACTCAGCCACACCCATTGCCATCTGTGTCTGTAGTCACTCAGCAGGCAATTAGCTCACACCTGCTGAGTGACTCAGCACTCCTGTGCCTCTAGCAGGCCTTGGGCTGCTGCTAAGGCCAAACTCAGCAGTGGCCAAACCCTGGGGCATCCTCCAGCAACTCCCTTACAAGGAATGGGGCACAAATAGTGATGGGATCAGCTAACGACTTGGGGGAATGCTGGGCAGGCAGCAGGAAGGCTGGGCGGGACTTCCGGGTGATTGACAGCCCGTCCGTCCGGGTCCGCCGCCCGCCCGCCCGCCGCACGGGCTGCCCCCGTGTGGCACGCCCCGCCGCTGCGCGCCCTGGCACCCTTCCCCCCGTCCCCCCCGGCGAGCGGGCGCCCCCTCCAAGGCCAGGGCAGCCCGTGCGGCGGGCGGGCAGGCGGCGGACCCGGACAGACGGGCTGTCAATCACCCGGAAGTCCCGCCCAGCCTTCCTGCTGCCCGCCCAGTGTCCCCCAAGTCGTTAGCTGATTCCATCACTGGGCACAAACCTTGACAGGCACACATCTGTGTGCTGGCCTCTCTGACTCCGAGAGTGGTCCAAACATACTTTACGGTGTCCCTTGTGCTGGCCAAACTTTACTGACTGTGTCCACCTAACTGTGCTGGCCTAACTTCAGGTTAGGATTGCCCTCTTAAACATACCTTTTAAGGAGGAAGAAATATCATGCAGTTGTGAATGAGTTGCCAGATAGGACTAGTCCCTTCTTCAGTGGCTGTCTAGTGATTGTGTATTCCACCAGCATCTTTAGAGCTATCTGACAGTGTTGGTAATGAAGAGACCTCTTCTTAAAGATGCTGAGCATGTCACTTCCCTGAAAATTAATTTGAAAAACTTTCTGAGATCTCCTTGTTCACCTTTTTTTTTATATTATTTTCCTTGAAGATGAGGTGAAGGAGACAATCCTAATGAGCAGCTCAAATGTGTTCTGACTTGCAGAATAACAACTGTCAAAGCCCCAATCATATTATTGTAAGTAACTCTTAAGTGCCCAGGACAGAACAAGACATTTCAGGTCCTTAATTTTACATGTATAGGCATCCATTATAATATTTTATTCAAAGCATGGCTTAATTATGTTGCTACTCTATCTTATTTCAATAACCCTTCTTTGGACAAGTGACAGATCACAGGCTGGGAATAGGATTTTCAATGGGTTGGCTTACAATTCTACCTACTTCATCTTTAAACTGTACATGCAAATAGTTCATAGAATGTAGGTTCATAGAACCTACTGAAAGTTTAAAGTTGTATTGACTTTGCTATTAACTTGAAACACCATTTTCATGTTTATTCCGGATTTGGAGCTTTTTAAAAAAGAAAAAGAAAAAAAAAGACCCTGAAAGCACAGCAAGGTAGCACAGATCAAGAGTTCTCTAATGATAGCATGCCCTCCTGCTGTTTTCAAAGTGAGTCTGAACACGAGAAGTCCAATTACATAGAATCCCATTTCATTGCTAAGACATCATACCAGTCCTTGAACATGCAACATTTATAGGCTTCAGCTATGCACATTTTGAAATATATCAATTTTATGGTTGTTGTTTTTTAAAGAGTGTTGTCGGTCCCAGCTTCTCTAAAGCTGAGGGTAAAGACAGTCACTAGCCAAATCATTCACAATTCTTTTAATTCTGTGGTATTAAAAGAAAGAGTTCAGTTGAATTCAATGAGGTTTACAGCCCACTCCTATTGAGTCTTAGTATTGGTGGAACTGGCGTACTGCCAACATTAACTGCTGCAAAAGTGGCATAAAGTACTTTCCGGCAGAATTCTCAGTAGCAGGTAAATCAATGGCAGAGGTTGGAGGGGGTGGGGAGGGAGAGAAACTGGGTGGGAAGGAGACATGACAGAGGTAGGGAAGCTATATGTGGGGCTTTCTCTCCTCAGACATGCACTAGCAAAATCACTAGTGCAGTGGTCTTTAAAGTCCTACTCAGATTTTGAAAACACTGTAAGTGCTTGTGGGAGTGGGGCAGAGGTGGGGGGGGAGGACCTGTAGGCGGCACAGTGATCGCAGCACTGTAGGCATTTTGGGCCAGTGCCCTAAATGCCCGTGGTGCCGTGATCGCTGCAGTGCAGCTGGCAGTCATTTCTGGGGCCACTCCCCTTAAGGGGAAATGGCCCCTTTTTACATCCTATGGTGGGTCGCAACCCACCACTTTGAAGAGCACTGCACTAGGGTAAGTCCAAGGAGACCCACAGCACAATCCTATAGACTGCGCAGCATAGGTGCAATGGGGTTGCACCAATGCTGCGCGCTTAGGGCTGATGTGGGGGTGCTGATCTGCACCCCCCATGTCAGCATTCTAGCAACAGGACTGGCGCTGCAGACAGCACTGGCCCCACTGCGCCCATGCTGAGCCTCTCTCTCGCCGACCGAAGCAGGTCGGTGCGAGGGAGGCTCCGTGCCGAGGCAGCACGGCGATTGGAGGGAGGGAAGGAGGGAGGGGGGTGGGACGTATGGCCACTTCCTAAGCCTGTCTGCAAGGCCGCAAGGCCCTGATTCGGGCCGTGCGTTCTCCTCGGATCTGCGCCCTCTCTTTAGCCGGCGCAGATCTGAGGAGCACATAGGGGAGGCTGGAGCCTCCCCTATGGTAAGGAAGCGAGGCTCCAGCCTCCCCTATACTATGCTAGGATATGGTGTTGACTGACCGGCCTCACCATTCTAGAGAAGTATAGGATTGCGCCCTCATTGTGGGTCAGGAGGCTTATAAAGGTGTAGGGGATTTAAATCCTCGTTTGCCTCCAAAGCGTCCTGATCTGCCCCTCCCCCGCCACACACACACTGGATACAGCACACCTGTTTTTGGTGCCGCTGCACCCACGTGCAGGTGGGGTATAATGTGAGGACTTGGCTCTTGATTCCATCCATATGTGCCTATGCACATGTTGTCGCCCTTTTTGCTCAGGCCAGTAGGAAGCATTTATAGTAACTTGCTTGGCAACAGGTACACAAAGTGTGCAGTTGCAATCCTGAAGAATCCTGAGTAAGAGTGCAATCCTAACCTGGAGTTAGGCCAGCACAGTTAGGCCAGCAAAGTTAGGCTAGCACAAAGGACACCATAAAGTATGTTTGGACCACTCTTTGAGTCAGAGTGACACAGAGTGCACACAGACGTGCAACATCCTGCCTGACTCCGAAAGTGGTCCAAACGCGCTTTATGGTGGCCCTTCTGCCAGCCAAACTTCGCTGGCCTATGTCAGCCTAACTCCAGGTTAGGATTGTGGCCTGTCTCACAGAACTCAAAGGGAAATTATTTCTGAGTTCACATGTATAGGATTGTACTATGACACGTATTGGCATAGAGGGCTGGCTGCTTCCCTGCAATTCCTACTTTTGGCTAGAGGTAGATGTTTTATTTATTGCTTTCGAGTTATATCCCACTGTTGCCCTTGGCTCAGAACAGCTTAGTAGTCTGCTTCTCAAGGGGCAAAGTTTAAATTGTAAGATGCTGATGCACAGGCTGAATCCTTTGCCTGACACCAGAGCCTGCTGCTTTCCTGAGAATGCAGCAATAAGTTGCGTTGTTTCATCAGGTCATCACTTTGTGACTTGTGGTTGACTCATATTCTGAAACTATCTTGAAATTATAGCTATGTTTTGTGAGTTCAAGAAAAACTCTGCATTGAATTTTCAGCTACAATACTAACATTTATATGGAGGGAAATTCAATTGACTTCAATGCACCAGTACAAGTGGAGGAAACTGCAGATCCAAGTGAACACAGCGTATAATCCATTTTTAGAGTCAAATGTATAGTGGTGACAGAGGATTTTCTGTGTTTTCTGACTGAACCCCGGTGTCAGTCCTGTCAGAAAAAAGGTTACTTTTTCAACACTTAGAAAGACCATGTTTTATGGTTGCATGAGTTATTTTCTTATTAGATGGTATCTTTGAAAATTACTACCTCAAAATTACAGTTTTGAATTAAAAATTAGTTTGAAGTTTTACCATCTTAATAAATAGATGGGGAGGTCAGATTAAAAAAAATGTGATAGTTGGAAACCTTTTTTCAATATATATGAAGAAGGAAAAGAGAATCTGAAAAATTCTATTTAGTGTTGGCTACAGCTGCCATGTTATGAGTATTAAGAGTATTTAAAGATGCAACTCAGGGAGTTCCACATCTTTAGCAAGACCTTGAGGTCAAGCTAATCTAGTCTGCTGTTCAGCACAATCTGGACCATTCAGACAGAGCACTCTCAGTGTGTCACAGTTCTAATTTTGATGTCTGTAGCTTATCCAGAAGGAAGATCAATCAGAAGGCTATTGTTTCCATGGTGACCCAGAACTGATCTGTGTGTTAGTGCATGGTGCAAACCATGGAGAACCACACCCAGGGCCCAATCTTAACCTGGAGTTAGGCCAGCACAGTTAGGCCAGCAAAGTTTGGCCGGCACAAGGATCAGATGGCACACAGATGTGAGCCATCCCCCCTGACTCTGAGCGTGGTCCAAACATACTTTACGGTATCCCTTGTGCCGGCCAAACTGTGCTGGCCTAACTGTGCCAGCCTAACTCCAAGTTAGGATTGCACCCTTAGTGGTCTCCACTGAAGGTGAGAAACAAAGTTGAGCTGAATTTTGCTCCCAGAAATTTCTCTCAGAATTCTCCTTTGTACATTTTTATATTTCATGTTTTCCAGCTGGTCTCTTATTATGTGAATATCCACTGGAGATTTGTTATCTGGACTTAATTCCCAGGAATTTTTTTGATTTAAGATTAGATATTGATTTCCCATTGTATTTGCTTGTTGCCATGCAATGGTATTTAGCAATAGTATTAATTGCAACTCTAAAGAGAAAGCATAATCAGTGATTCAATAGCTAAATACATGGGTATTTTCATAAGTACTATAGTATGACAGAAATAGTCACCTCATCTGGAAACAGGCCTTCTCACTGGTAGTTACAGAGAGCATCATCGTTTTATATGTTTGGAAATCTCCATTTACCAGCAACTGAGGGCGCAATCCTAAACTGAGTTAGGCCAGCATAAACTATGCCAGCAAAGTTTGGCCAGCACAAGGGCCACTGTAAAGTATGTTTGGACCACTCTCAGAGTCAGAGAGGCCAGCACACAGACGTGAGCCATCCTTGTGCTGGCCAAACTTTGCTGGCTTAGTTTATGCCAGCCTAACTCCAGTTTAGGATTGCGCCCTGAAGCTCTGAAGACATCTGTAATACAGATACAATTTCTGTATTATAATCAAGGGCTCTAATTAAATATATTGGAGTGGCTTAATTGCATACTTATAATTATAATAAAAGCGAAGTGCTTATCCTTGTAACATCTTTTTTTCAGATTCTAGTTGTTGTACACAGAACTAATATTGACACTGAAATGAAGAATCTGACTCAAAATTTATGCCAGTGGAAACCCATGAGAGTGCTCCAACATAGCTACTCCTTTACAGGACTCGGTAAATGTCTAGCAAACTCAGACTGCAGAGAAAAAGATACAGTCTGATCCCTGCTTATGCTGGAGTTTCTAGAGCAGTGGTTCCCAAACTGTGGTTTGAGACCCACCAGTGGATTGCGAGCCAATTCCAGGTGGGCCGTGAAGCACCTAGACCAGTCAAATTGAAAATATGGGAAGATGGGATGCTGGAAAGGGGGAGGGCTGTGTTTTGCTTGTGTCAAGGTTGTAAAGAGGCTTTTCTCTTTTGATTCACTTTGCTATTGGAAAATGGCTGAGAAATAACCCAACTTATTGCTGCATTCTCAGGAAAGGAGAAGGCTCTGGCATCATAATGACAGCATAATGACACCACTTCCAGTGGGTCCTGGACAGATTGTCATTCTAAAAAATGGGTCCTAGTGTTCAAAAGTTTAAGAACTACTGTTCTAGAGTCTACCTACTTCTGAATGCAGCTGAGACTTGTCTATTTAGCAATGATCACAGGCCAATGGCATAAGCAGATTCAGATTGCATAAGAATGCTCTTTCAAATGCCAAAGAGGAGTTGAGTGCTTCCTTTCCAATGGTTGCTCAAAGGCCTCTAATACCAGTGTAGGCTGTTAACATTATTAGTTCACACTTCAGGTATCTTGGCAGACTCAGTTGTTACTGTCTGACACAAACTAATGGGAAATTAGACGGTTTTCCTGTATTGCTGCATAATAGACCTCCAATCAGAGTGACAACCGCAATCAGACAAAACTGCATAACAACTTGGAGAGAGAACTGGCCAAAGGAAATGTACTAAAATACAAATGTGTTTTAGAAGATTGGTTGGAAACTTGTTTCCATCATCTGCCCAAAACTTTAAGATGGTGGTTCCCAAACTGTGAGTCATGGCTCCCCCAGGAGCCATTGGAAACCAGCCAGGGCAGCTGGGAATTCTTCATGAAGAACCTACTGTCCTATACAATATATAGGATTGTAGCTTTAATGGCAAGTTGTGGCCAATGGCCCAGTAGGTCAAGGGTTGTTGTTCAGTCGCTAAGTCATGTCCGACTCTTCGCGACCCCATGGACCACAGCACGCCAGGCCTCCCTGTCCTCCACTAGCTTCCGGAGTTTGCCCAATTTCATGTTCATTGCTTCGGTGACACTGTCTAACCATCTCATCCTCTGCCGCACCCTTCTCCTTTTGCCTTCGATCTTTCCCAGCATGAGGGTCTTTTCTCAAGAGTCCTCTCTTCTCATCAGGTGGCCAAAGTATTGGAGCTTCAGCTTCAGGATTTGTCCTTCCAGGGAGCAATCAGGCTTGACTTCCTGGAGGATTGACCAATTGGATCTCCTTGCAGTCCAGGGGACTCTCAAGAGTCTTCTCCAACACCATAATTCAACAGCATCTATTCTTCAGCGCTCTGCCTTTCTTATGGTCCAGCTCTCACAGCCATGCATTGCTAAGTAGGTCAAGGGAGTGTCAGTCAAAAAAGTGTGGGAACCACTGCTATAAGGTAATATACGTTCATATTTTAAAATAACAACACGACTGCCTCATAAGAAAAGAGAACACAATACAAAGTCAAAGCAGCAGTAAAAAACAGCTCAGCTGCGCAATCCAACTACCACTTCATAAAGCACATCCACGCCAGTGCTTCTGGCGCAGGGCCAAAGCAAGCAGTTGGAGCACTGGCGCACGCCTGCGGTAAGCTGCTCCAGTGGGTCGCAACCCACACTTTGGAAAACCCTGTCTTAATTGTTACATTGCACCTTACTTTCCTTATACAGATGGTACATGAAGCATGGATTTTGAGAATGATCTCAACATAGGGCAAGGTGCCCTATAAGACACATAGGCCCTAAACCCGAATAGACCTGAAAGTCTGGGTGGTTGGTAGAACGGCAGCCTATAAGTTGTATTATAGCTGGCCAGAAAATGATGAGTTAAAACAGGAGCAAGAAAAGCACAGAGGACTATTCTGTGGAACCCCTTACAAATAGGGAAAGTCACTGAAGAATTTCAAAACATGAAATCAACCTTTTTTTTTTTTTTTTTTTTTTTACAAATCTTGGCTTTATTATCTCATCAACTTGGCTGATCGAATCTGAAGTTAGGGTAGGTGCTCCACAGTTCTTGACACATTGTAGTTACTGTTTTCCATCACTCATCATCATATCTTCATGTCTGTTGTTATTTGTAGAGGGAGCGGAATCAAGCAAATAATTTATAACTAATAATTTATTTAGAAACATTGCTGATTTGAAGCAAAAAATGTATCTCATTGAGAGAGAGAGAGAGAGAGAGAGAGAGAGGCTTTTTTCCAGAAAGGGATGTATGCTACCATTGCTGCTGCTGCTGCTGCTGTTTTGTTTGTACAGTCTTTAAAGCTTTGTCTTCAATACTTGAATACCTGAATTTATTTATATTATTTATTTAAAAGATTTTTACCCCGCCTTTATGCCCAAAGGCACTCAAGGCGGCATTACATAAAACTATAAATTTAACATTAAAAAACACTATAAAAGAACATTAAAACAACATATTCAAACAAAATTAAAAACACAACAATAAAATTTATTTGGGTTGTATAATACTGTTACACAATCACAATTTGTTGTACACATTGTCCAAGTGGCGTGTGACTATAGAGATGCCTTTTTTGTGACAAAGTTACAGGCAACCCCTCAATTTAAAATGTGTACTAGTTCTAATATACAGTAGTTGCCACCCACAATAGAACTCTGTGATGGAGTACTGAGCTCCATCCTTTTCCTTATCAGACTCTGGTATAATTTCTTTTCCTCTGATATACTAAATTCTCTTATAAAGAGCAGGGCTGCTCTGTCTGGCATAGTAGCGCAAAGAAAGTCTGGCATAGTAGCGCAAATGAATTTTAAAATTCATTGTCTTTATCTCAGTAGGTACGCTTTGCATTTACTCTTGAAACCCTTCAGATCAAGCAGAAAAGGAAAATAAGACCATTAAAATGACCTAAGCAAAATAATATTAAAGATGGGAGAAGTGCGTGTGTGAACACGCGTGCATGTGCATGTGTGTGCATGTGTTTTATAGGAGGTGGTCTTGCAGGAAAGAGTTTGATTTGCCAATTCCAATGGAAGTAAAAGTCCCACATTCAGCCTTAAGCAGAGCAGATCATTCCAACACATTAGTGAAGCATTTCTACTGTGGCAGCCTATCAAGATCCCTGCATTTTACCTTCACCACATTTTGAGAACAAGTTCATAGGATGCTACAAAAACCTATTTCGGTATTCTTATGCTAAGTATATGGGCACGTTTATCTTCTGACAAAATCAAAACATCTTCAAGAGAATAAAGCAAAGCTCCAACCCAGTAAGAGAGACATTCATACACCAATGGGCTTCTGTTTCCATGCATCTATTGTGGCTGTCCACCCACATCTAGCATTCTTACAGATGCAGCCATGCAATGGAGGTACATGCTGCACCCAATGGCAGAGGGGGGTAATCTTGAGGCCTCCTCAAGGTTACAGAAGTTTTGTTCTCTTACCTCCAGGTAAGCCCCCCGCTGTCCTAAAGCTGTCCATGTACCTAATCAGTTCTACAGCTGCCAGTCTAACTTCTGAAGTGGGTGGACCCCTCTTTTAGTATGGACAGGATAAGTGCCCTCATCTCAGGGCACTAGTTTTCCCATTGTCTTTAGAAAGTCAGGTTTCTCCGGGTGCCAAGTAAAGATCTGTCATTTAAATTCATACACTTGTCGATTAATAATATTTTAGACTACTATTAGCCACATCAGTCACATGAGACTCTCCGTGATGGGCATGGGATTGGTTTACCTTGTTGGTTCGTGTAGCTCCTGTTGTGATAGCTGAATTTGGCTGGGAAAAGGAAACAAAGAGTGCACTGTGTGAATGATAATACACAATACTGATGTGTGTACATTTCAGGATAATTATGCTATTTCTTGGGATTATACTGTTGACAAAATGAGAGCCAAAGGCTGACAGAGTTTGTAATACCCTTTTAGTCATAAGACTTCAGTCAATAGGCAGAAACTACTGTTTCTGTCAATGGTTGCAATCAGAAACCATGACTACCAGTGGCAGAAGATGGTCATGAAATAGTACCTTGCGAAACAAAGTGACTTGCAGAGCAAAGGGTACCTTTCACAGCATTCTGTGTTGTGGATGCCACTCCAAGCATAGGGCACATGAGCCACTTCAATCTAAGTCAAGGGGTCTCCACAATCTGTGCTTCATTTCATGCAGAGAATGGGCAAAGAGGACTAGTTCTTTTCAAATAATTAAAATGCGTCCTAAGACAAAATAACAGCCCAATCTTACCTAAATTCCCCCATGCTAAAACATGGCTTCCGCTGCATCCTGCAGGAAAATTTCAGCTGCTGGAGGCCTTCCAGGGATAAGGGCTATTTTGTTTGTTTGCCCTAGGGTAAGCCCTAGCAACTGCAATGGGGCAACTGCGCATCTGTGTTAGTGGAACAGGCCCAGAGAGGGGGATAGGATACAGTGCACTGGTGACACTAATCCTACTCCCCTCCCATGCTCTTCTCTATTTCCTTTGATACCCTCCCCCATCCCATTCCACCCTACCTGCCCTTCCCCTACTCCTTCTCCACCCTCCCACCCCTATGCCATACTTACCAGCTCCTGCAAGCATTGTGCTATATACCACCAGCAGCAAGAAGGTTCTGATTCTGGCCTTCCCCCAGTGCACACAGCCTTTACAGCACTTCTCTGACAGTGTGAAAGCCAGGTACACTAATGGAGCACTTGCTTCACTGGCTGCCTCTTGAATAGGATTGGGGCTTATGCTACGTTTTCTAATGTGATTTTTTTCTTATACTCCAAACACCTTTTGAGTAGGTGTTATGTAGCCTGGTTGACCATCTGCAAGGAAGGAACCCCACTCCCCAGAAATGTTCCATTTCAAATTGTCCACTTTTGCAAGGTTGTTGTCACTTTGGTTTTTTTTAAAGTGCACTTATTGAAACTTGCTGTACTTTATTTCTCTCTGTTTCTTATTTGCTTTGCCTAGTAACCTTGAGCAAGCCAAGCAATTGATCATACATCATTCTGCTTTAATGAATGACTTGTTATGCTCTAGAAGTGACAACTTCCTTGGCCAAACATTCTTTTTTTTTTTTTTCCATTCCACAGTCCGTACAGTAGTTACTGGAATTTGGATCTATGCCCTCAGTCCCATCTGTCAAAGTCTTCATTCAATACTTGATCATTGTCTGGAAACGTTTTGTGATTAAAGGATCATTTATTAGTGATGACTCATTTTCTTTTTGGTCTCCGCAACATTTGGTTGTCACTCTCTGGAACATTTCTTGGTAGGGTAATTAATCCAATGGGTTAGCTTACCTCTCTCTCCCACTTTCTTCTCCGTTCAAGAAACCTCTTTAATCATGGCTGTTGAGGGCTATAACATCTTGGATACAGTCCGATAGCACATCTGGCGGACCACAATGTGTGCTCCCACCATCCCCTGGGTCTGTTAATTGTTTCTGTAGCTTGGTTTTGTTGCTCATTTGCCATCCATCAGATACACCTGCTTGTTCTCTCATCCCTCAAGTCTGCCTCTCAGAATGTCAGTCAAAAGGCTCGATGGCATCTAATGGAGTCATAATAAGTTGGTGACTGTAATTGACAGTGTCATTTCTCTCATGCAAAACATGATACAGTAGTCTTAAGTTATTCTGATTGCCATGTATTGTTTTAAGGATTCTATTTAACCCATTAAGGATCCAATCCTATCCAACTTTACGGTGCTGATGCAGCCGCAGTGCAGCCCCAAGATAAACGAGCAAACATCCCTTTACATTGAGGAGGCCTTTTTGACTGCCCACCACCACCAAATGCAGCAGACACCCCATTGACACATCTACATCAGTGCTGGGAAGTTGGACAGGCTTTGGCCCTAAGACTGCAATTTAAAACTAGCTGTAAAACTTTTCAGTTCTTTTTAAATCCTTGTCAGGGGACCTCAGCTAAGAGATTTATGCCACCAGAAACAAGTCCACGTGTTTCCAAATGCCTAAAAAAAATTGTTGCATTTCAGCAACTTGAGGACTTAGGTGGGTCAGAAATCCAAATGACTTGCATTGTAGCTGTCAAAGAATGTTGCTTTGACTTACTTTTGAACTCTATATCTGCACACAAGAGGATGCACTGCACATTCACTGATGCATTGTATTAGGTGATAGAACCCAGTAATGAACAAGACCAGTAGTTTGATTTAGGGGATCAGGAGAAACAAGCAAGATACCTAATAGAGTGATAAACTGGGAACCACATCTGTGGCGTGTGAAAGTTTCCCTTGAAACACAAGGGAATGATTCCTCCTTAGAATGAAAACCTCTTTCAGCTACGTAAAATGTACACACAGATCTCGTCTGATTTCATTACCCAATCAAGATACTGCAGAAGGTTACCATTTTACTAATCCAATTCAACAGCTGTATTTTATATCAGTTCATTTATGGCTCAATATTATCCCCTGCCAGTATACATGCTGATGCACTGCCATCTATGGTTGCAGGGGGGACAGGACCAGATGGCCTGGGAGACATAAGGAAAATACATTTTACTTAACTCACCATGGGTCCTCTTTGACTTTTGCCAGATGGTATAAGTCCATGGAGCCTCAGGGAATGGGAATATAGATATGGGTGTGGGCCACTGAGATCTACCATTCCCACCTCTGTGCTGACCTCTGCCTTCCCTGCTCCCCATCCCAATCTTCCCCCAAACTGCCCATGAACCAGCTCTGCCACCACCATACCTGCTCTGGTGCAATGCCCAGAATCTGCTGGCAGGCACACAAAGCCTCCAGCCATTTGTGCCAGTGGCTCCAGAGAATGCAATGGCTGTGCAGCGTTTGTACCATTGTAATAGGACTTATGGTAGTGGATCAGGTGATCCATTGCCATTGGCCCTGCGTAGGATTGGGCTGCCCATTAAAGTGTAGCTTAAATTCATTGGACAATTCCATCACAACCTAGAAAGCTACTTTTCCTTATCATTCTTGGCAAAGTTTTTTTTCCTTGCATACTACAGAGCTCTGGATTTCCCTAAAGGATATACATTTCTTTCTGGCAGATGGTCTTATATTGATGATTGCCCTAATTCCCTTGAATGATACACACGTATAATTAATTATGGTTCCCTGGCTGATAAGACTATTGTGCTATTATGTGCAGACTACCTATTCAAATGTTTCATGTTTTGGACAGCTGAGGGTACAGAGTTTCTACTTCTACCTGCAATTTTTCTGTTATGCAGACTAGAGCTTTCTCAAAAAAAAAACTGAGCTAATGCAGTGTTGGCCACTCATCCTTCATTACTCCCGGCTCCAAACTGTCTTTAGTTATTATAACCACTGATCAACAATAAACCTTGAGCATTTCATTCTCTTTATCCAGAAGACTTTTTTTTTCCCCAAGAAAAAAAATCTTAACATTTTAAAATCTCATGTAGTTATTAAAAATATGCCTCCAACTGTGGTCATTAAAGATAAACACCCCCATTATGTGATAGCTGTTTTTAGCTTGAAACTCACAAGGGTTTTCAAGTCACCAAGATACAGTGATAGTGTAAATAGGAGGTCAGACTTTGCATTAGTCGCAAAGCATTTTAATGGAGGAATTTAAATATTTTTTTTGTCTGCGGAATTTTTGCCAACTCAACAAGGAAAATGAGTGAAGAAGTCCCAAATGTTACTTTGTGAACATTTATTTTTTTTTAATCAGTTGAACTTTTGGTTACTGCTTATAATCTTAATAAAACAAAACTTAAAAACCAAAGGTAAGGCATCGTCCTAACCTGTGCCGGAACTGCGCAGGCCAACCCAGTTTGGGAGTGCACTGGAGCCTCCACGGGGCAAGGGCATGCTTGTGCACTTGCCCTGGGGTAGGCACCAGCCAACCTAATGGGCTTGCTCAGATCTGTGCTCTTCTACAGCAGGTGCAGGTCTGAGCAAGACACGAGGCCTGAATTGGGGCCGCAGGGTCCGGGGAATTCAACCCCCCTCCCTGAGCTGGCACGCTTCTTGGCTCACCGCCCCCGCCCAGAATCACCATTCCTCCCGCCTTCCCCTGCCCAGAAATGTCCCTGTGCCAGCCAAACTCAGCTGGCACAGCAGCGGTGCGGTGGCAGCTTCTGTCAGCTGCTTCACAAGCTGCTTGTGTTGACGCTGCAGCAGCAGCGCTAGTGCATACGTGCTTTGCAGCATGTGCGCAACAGTGTTGGGCTGACAGCAAGGCAAGGCAGCGTGTGGCTTGCTCTGGTAGATGTACTATGTCCCGACCCCAGCATTCCACAGGCTACTACCAGGGTGTTAGCCCATGTCCTTTGTCAGCACTTTTGTCCTGGGAAACAGTCTATTGATAGGAGACGTATATGCCTCTTGTCTTCTACTTTGCAAGCCTGAGGGATTCAGTTCATGGAAACGAACTGGCGCACTCTCCACCCTGCGCACACTTTCCCTTCCCACTTTCCAATGTACAACACACTTTCTCATGCATAACCTCTCCATCTTGTGAAGTAGCTCGGGCTGACAGATGGTCGGTCACCCACTGCGCTTGATAAGTCCGTGGAAGGCTGAAGTGGTGCTTTCTCATACACACTCCCAGCCTTTGACGCAGCTCAGCATACTGGGCTGACAAGCTTGTGTTTGACAGATTTCCCCATTCACCAGCCATTACAGCATTTTTCCCTTTTCCTATAGACTTCACGCTCTCTTCAACCACACAAACAGCCTCCTCATCAAGCTTTCATTAACCTTTACTCCTGCCCATTTTATGTGCATTTGCTCTCAAAATGAGCTACCCTTACCCTGCCTCTTTTGCTTGCTCTCAAAAATCCACAGTATTTTATGGCCTAATTCCTGTATTTTTTTTTCCTTTGAAAACCTGCCAAACCAGTTTGACAAGACACATCCATTGGCTGCAAAAAAGAATACATAGACATTATCACAACCTGAGAAAACATAGCCTGTAATGCACCCTTAGGGCACAATCCTAACCTTGAGACAGGCTAGCACAGTTAGGCCAGCAAGGTTTTGCCAGCACAAGGGCCACCGTAAAGCATGATTGGACCACTCTCAGAGTCAGGGAGGATGGCGCATATCTGCCGCTGACCTCTCTGACTCCAAGAGTGGTCCAAGCATACTTTATGGTGTTCCTTGTGCCAGCCAAATTTTTCTGGCCTAACTGTTCCAGCCTAACTCCAGGTTAGGATTGTGCCCTGAGACACTGCGTGTCAGTCCAAATCCTGCACAGTGGCACCAGAGTGGTGCCTGTTGCAACCCACAGGGAAGTCTTAGCCTCCAGAGGTTTCCTCAGGGTTTGTTCACTTGCCTCATCCTGGCTCACTGGGTTTACTTGGACCTGCACTTCTCTATAACTGGCTCAAGTCCGTATGGATTCAGGATAGAAGACTGACCCAGGATGGGAAGGGGATTAGGTGTTTTTTTTGCATGTTCCACTGCCACCAAAACTGCCCCCTTTCCTAGTCCCTGCCCTTCTCTTCCCCCATTGTTGCCCCATTATTCCCACCCCACCTCCTTCCAGTCCTCTCAGGTGTTCATTGTCTGCTGGTGTGCAGAGCCAGCTGCTCATTGCTTGTAGTGGTGGCCGGACTATGCGCAGTGTCATGTCATGTTTTGCATAGCCAGTAAGTGTCCTACACCACCAGGATGCTTGTTCTGGCAGTATAAAGCCTGGCTAGGATCCAGTCATGTGGCTACAATTCTTTACACCCTTCCCTGGGAGTAAGCTCCATTGACCATAATGAGACTTACTTCTGGGTAGACATGAATAGGATTATGCTGTGCATCATTTTTCCCAATATTATCAAATGGTAATCAATGCAAATCCTTCTAATGAGATGTGACCAAGAAGTCCAAAAATTATGCTCAGCATAGTTAAAAAGGCCAAGTTCACCGTGAACATACTTCTAGGCTCAAAATAAAGAGCTGTAAACATGTGTTCCACGCTTATGTGAAGGAGTAATTATTCTTCCATTGCTAAATAGGTTTGACTCCTTTACCAGCTTATCACACGTCTAAACCTGGCCTTTTACAAAGCCAGATCAAGTCTTAAATGTGGAAGATTAGATTGAAAAAGAGATAGTGTGGAAGTAAAATGTCAGCAGGAGGCTTATCAAAACCCAAGAGAGTATTAAGTATCCAAATCCACGACTCTACATGAGCGTTGAAAGCTCTAGGAAAGGAGCCAAAAAGCAAAGAAGGTTCCCAGTCATGAAAGTGATAATGAAGCAGTGTTGCTGAACAAGGAAAGGGTGTTTGTAAAGGTGTGCTGTGGAGGACCTTTGGAAGCTCTCTTTTGGCATGCGATGCTTGTCATGCTTCCGTTTAGTTTGTCACTTGGCCGTGTTCAATGATGGTATCATTCAACTTGTTTGAAAAGTCAGTGAACACACAAATAAACTAAAAAGCACGCTGAGGGTCATGATCAGGACAAATGTAGCATCATTATGGTTTGAATGATCAGTCTTGAATTAAAGCCATCAGCATACTCATTGGGTTGCACCCTAAGTTTCCCTTACCCCCAACTGAATAGACTCCTTTGGAGGAAAAAGTCTTTGTTCTCCAGGAGAAATGCTTCTTCAAGAAGGGTCCCTCTTCGTTGAGGAAGTTTGTGGGGAAAGTTCTTTCCACTGGAGGAAGGAAACCTTTAAATGCAATCTTTTTGTTTCTAAACTTGAATGCATGAGAATTATGTATTTATTCATGGACTGCCCAATCCTAAGCCCCTTAGCACTCATGGCTCCAGCACTGCCAAAACAGCAAGCGCTGGATCCTATGGATGCTGAGGCTACTGCTGGGGCTTCCTTGGAGTAAGGGACTGTTTACTCCCTTACCCAAAGTAATGCTGCAGCAGCACTAAGGGTCTTCTTGGCCCTGTGCTCATGTTTGAGCAGGCAGAGAGCCGAGGAGGCCGTGGGCAGCTGATTATTTGGAAGGAGGCTGTCCTTCAAATACCCTAGTCCAGAGTTGTAAAGGGGCTTAAAAGTCAAACGTAGCACCTTGAATTGTGCCCGGAAATGAACTGGCAGCCATTGTTGCCACCAGAGCTGTAGCCCGACTGAGTTGAAGAAATGAGCCCCAGCAACCACGTTGGTGGCCACATTATGCACTAATTGCAGTTTTTAAAAAGCCTTCAAAGGCAGCCCCATGTAGAGCACATTGCAGTAATTTAGAGCGCAATCCTAAACAGCACTGGAATGGCGAGGCTGCAGGTCTGCGCCATATCTTACAGCTTCTTGGGGAGGCTGGAGCCTCCCCATGGCGAGGGCACATTCGTGCCCTTACCTTAGGGGAGGTGCAGATCCGAGGAGACCATGCGGCCTGAATCAGGGCTGCACGGCCTCCTGAATGGGCTTAGGATTCAGCCTTATGGCCGAATCCCAAGGCCACCTGCCAGCCCGCCCACAACCCACCCAAAGACCGCCTAGAACCTCCCTCCCCTTGCCCATTCCCTCCCTTGTCCCAAAATGGTGCCTCCCCTGTGCCAGCCGACTTCGGCCAATGCAAAGGAGGTGCAGCGCGCGCGCAACAGGACTGGCTCTGCCTGCAGTGCCGGTCCCGTTGCCTTAGCACCGATGCAGGGGTGCCGCTTGGCACCCCGAGTCAGCGCTAACTGTGCAGTGCTGAAGCAATTATGTTGTGTCGATGCTGTGCACCTTCTAGGATTGCGCTGTTAATGTAGATGTCACCATCGCCTGGTCTGAGCCGTTCAGATGGGGTTGCAGTTGTTGGATAAAAGGCTTCCCTTGCCTCAGCCTCCGCATGGGAAATTATTGGCATGATTAAGGGCACAATCCCAACCTGGAGTTAGGTAGGCACAGGTAGGCCAGCAAAATTTGGCCAGCACAAGGGATATCATAAAGCCCCTTTGGACCACTCTCAGAGTCAGGGAGCATGGCACACATCTGTGTGCTGGCCACTCTGATTCCCAGAGTGGTCCAAACATACTTTACTGTGGCCCTTATGCCAGCCAAACTTTGCTGGTATGGCCTAACTATGTCAGCCTAAATCCAGGTTAGGATTGAGCCCTCATAATGGTTTCCTGTCATTTCCTGACACAGACCCTTTCGCCACTTTCATGTAGAACCAAGCTCTTTTTTTTTATCCTTTATGTTCTATCTTTTTATCCTTTATGTAGATTTTGCTTTCATGGCAGAGTCCTTGTATGCAAACTAGAGATGAGGTGGGCATACAGAGGACCAGATCAAGCCTCTTTGCCTTCTCTGAATGGCTTACACTCACTTTTTTAATGAGGCGAAAGAAAGGGCTACATTTGGGGACAATATCATCATGGAGGCAAAATGTCTGTTGGTAGAAGAATTATCTTCTGACAAGAATACATAAGGGGGGAGGCAATCTGTTGAAGATAAATTGCTTTCCTCCTCCCACTCCAGAAACACTGAAAGAAATGTGTTTTCAGCACGTCTTCTTCACTAGAAGTTGTATTTAGGAGGTGGGAAAACTAATGGCAGGGTGTGAAGTGATCTGAACCTTCATTTTAGGACATGTGTGTGTGAGGGGGGGCATTGAGAGCTGCCATTTCCTCTATAGCTATAATCTACTTTTGAGGCACTTCTATTTCTCCAATGCATTCTTGGGGCGGGAGAAGGTCTGATAAGGAAGCTGAGGGCTGTTAGAGCGACCCTTAACAAACTACAATCTCCAGAATGCTTTGGGGAAATGCATTGGAAGTGGATTATAGCTGTAGTGGAAACACAGCCCTGGATAAGATGAGATGGAGGTTCCCAAATTTATTTTGTAATAAGTGTTTTGTACTGTATAGTTTGTTCTGTCATGGCCAGGGCCCTTTGGAAACCTGGGCCCACAGATTTTGCCGTCTCTGTCCCCCCCTTTCCTCAAACCTGGGGCAAGGACAGGGCTCAACTGTGTTCATACATAGTACACAAAGAGTTAATCTTCTGATTTTTTTTTTATGATGTGATTTGTTAAAAGCCTTTTTGGCATATAAATATATTTCTCTATTGCTTAGGCATTTTAATTTGGCATACTAAATAACATTTGTGTATGGAATTTTGGAGTCTTTTGTTTTCTGTTAATGCTAGATTTAAGACCATCAATGAAATGGACGCTATTTACGAGTTTGCTCATTAATGCTTAGAAAGATAGTATGTAATCAGCAGGCTGATCACATACTTGACTTTGAGACCCAAGAAACAAAAAGGGGGTCTATACGCTCTAAAGTTCCAAGGCAAAAAACTGCTCGACTATATAATTCTAGTTGAATAGTAGAAAACAATTGTGGCACACTAAACAGTATATCACAAATGTGTATTAATCACATAGATTTGAAATACTCTTGTGTTGGTTGTAAAATCTAAACATTTCTCAGAAGGGAGTCATGAGGAGCCATAAAAAGGAACAAGGAACAAGGAAGCTTCCTCCCGTAAATGGAAGTCTTGCCCAAATGATGAGAATAAAAAAGAACACAAACTCTGGCAAAAGACATGTAAGAGGGTGATATGGGAGGCCAAGAAAGATTTTGAGGAACGCATGGCTAGCAACATAAAGGGGAATAATAAAAGCTTCTTCAAATATGTTAGAAGCAGAAAACCTGCCAGAGAGGCGGTCGGCCCACTGGACGATAGGGAGGGAGAGAGGAGATAAAAGGGGACCTAAAAATTGCAGAGAAATTAAATGAATTCTTTACGTCTGTCTTCATGGCAGAAGACCTTGGGCAGATACCGCAGCCCGAACAGCCTCTCCTAGCTAAGGATTTAAGTCAGATAACTGTTAATAAACAAGATATTTTAGATCAAATTTATAAATTAAATATGAATAAGTCACCAGGCCCAGATGGCATCCACCCAAGAGTTATCAAGGAATTAAAGAATGAAGTTGCCGACCTCTTAACTAGAATATGCAACTTGTCCCTTCAAACAGCCACGGTGCCAGAGGATTGGAGGATAGCCAATGTCACACCAATCTTTTAAAATGGGAGAAGGGGGGACCCTGAAAACTACAGGCTGGTCAGTCTAACGTCTGTTCCAGGTAAGACGGTGGAAAGCCTCATCAAAGATAAAATCCTAAAACACATAGAGGAACAAGTACTGCTGAAGGAAAGTCAGCATGGCTTCTGAAAGGGTAAGTCTTGCCTCACAAACCTTTTAGAATTCTTTGAAAACGTCAACAGGCATGTGGATGTGAGTGAACCTGTGGATATCATATATCTGGATTTTCAGAAGGCATTTGACACGGTCCCCCACCAAAGACTGCTGAAGAAACTTCACAGTCAGGGAATAAGAGGGCAGGTCCTCTTATGGATTCAGAATTGGTTGAGGGCCAGAAAACAGAGAGTGGGGGTCAATGGGAAATTTTACCATTGTATAAATCAATGGTAAGGCCAGTGATGTCATGCAGGGGGTACGCGGGGGTATGCGAGTACCGGTTTCTAGGATTATGGCTGGCCCCGCCCATTTGCCCGCCCACTCGTCGACTCCGCCCCCTGCAACATTTGAATTTCCTGAACATTTGAGTTGCCTGCATGTTCTCAGAGCCAGGCAGGCAGCGAGCGGAGCCTTGCCTTGCCTTGCCACTGAAAACCGAGCTGCTCTGGGGTTTTGGAACTGTTGGGTCACTTTAACATGATGCCAGGCCTCCTTAACATGTTCTGGGGGTGCTGTGGAATACTGTTGCAACTGTTGGGTCAGTTTAAAATTGTCTGAGGCCTCAAAAAGGGCTTTTTTCATGTCACTTCCTGCCACGACATCACTTCCGGCTTATGATGTCACTTCCGGTGGGTGGGTCCCGACACGTGCCAATCAAAAGTGAGTACCTGTTCTTAAATCATTTAGATGACACCACTGGGTAAGGCCACATCTAGAGTATTGCGTACAGTTCTGGTCGCCACACCTCAAGAAGGACATAGTGGAGCTGGAAAAGGTGCAGAAGAGAGCAACAAAAATAATTACGGAGCTGGGGCACCTCCCTTATGAAGAAAAACTGCAGCGTTTGGGGCTCTTCAGCCTAGAAAAAAGGCGCTTGAGGGGGACATGATTGAGACATACAAAATTATGCATGGGAGGGATAGAGTCGATAGAGGGATGTTCTTTTCCCTCTCTCACAATACCAGAACCAGGGGGCATCCACTGAAATTGAATGTTGGGAGAATTAAAACAGATAAAAGGAAATACTTTTTTACCCAGTGAGCTATGGAACTCCTTGCCACAGGAGGTGGTGATGGCATCTGGCCTAGATGCCTTTAAAAGGGAACTGGACAGATTTCTGGAGGAAAAGTCCATCGTGGGCAATAGGCCATGATGGGTTGGGCAACCTCCTTACATTAATAGTAGGCTACTTCAGAATGCCAGGTGCAAGGGAGTGGCAATAGGATGCAAGCATCTTGTTGTCTACAGAACTCCTTAGACACCTGGTGGGCCACTGTGAGATACAGGAAGCTGGACCAGATGGGCCTTTGGCCTGATCCAGTGGGGCTCTTCTTATGTTCTTATGTTCTTGTGAGTCATATCCCGCAAGTGATTTGGGGCGCAATCCAGAATGCCCATTCGGCCGGCGCTTCTCACTAGTACCAGCTGAAGTGTGCTATACTTTAAGACAAGTCTGCGCCACAGAAACAGGTGCTGGGCCAGCATGACGACTCGTGTCAACTCACGGATGCAGTGGATGATGATAGGTAAGCCATTGCCATGTCGACCAAGTTCAGCCAGCACAGGGGCTTTGGAGGGTGGGTGGGGAAAGGTGGATGGGGGGGGAGGTGGAACAGGGCAAGGGGAGGGAGGAGGGAGGGCGGCCCCTTGGGCGGGCTGCCTGGCGAGGGGGGTGGGGTCAGGATCTGGCGATTAGGCTGAATCCTGTCCCTGGGTTATGCAATTTCAATCCAGGCCACTTCGACTTGCACCTGCTATTTAACAGGCACAGGTCCAAGCACCCCCATAGGGCTGCTTGGGTATTACCCTGACAAACATCCTCTTGCCCCGCAATGAGCTCCAACCTGCCTGCCTGCTTTTGCCCAGGTTAAGATTGGGCTGGCCGTTTTGTAACCCCTCTGTGAAGTGTTGACTGCAAGCTTCTTTTTCTTAAAGTCCACCACACCACATCGTCCAGCTAACGTCCAACCACGAGACAAGAAAATTATCTCCAAACATGAGGCATATTCAACAATGAAACTGTATTGACTTTAATTTGTTTCTGTTCCATTCTAGTCAAAGGACTTGTGCACATGGTTCACATTATGGCCCTAATTTAAAGTGTTGCCTCCTTCTACATCTGCTATGTGACACTGTAGACTTTTGACAGAGAAGACACAGAGGAGATGTGTATGTTGCCATGTTTGATTTCTGTCAGAAACCCACTGACACAAACTCCAGCTGCCTGGTGCTGTCATCTCCCCTGAAGCCTGTGGTAGGCTCACTGAAAAGTGACATGTGGCGATATTTACATGTCCCTAGGCCGCATTGTTCTGCTGTCATTGGCCTGCTAGGTATAAACCTTGAGACACTTTTGTTTCCCAGAGTGACTGCCTGTCTTCTGGATAGGCATGATATGGCTATGAAATGCGTTTTCATAATTTAATACATATGTGTGTTTATTCTGTTCCTGTGCGAGTGTTGAATATTTGACGACAGGATCTATTTTTAATAGATTATACAACTTTTAGAAGTCATGCTCCTTCACCTGAGGAGAATCTGTCACGATTTGGATCAGCCCAGAAATTGTGTATGACATTCTTCTTCTGCTCATTATAAAGTGGAATATATATTTATTTATGCATATATTTATTTCTGCAGGTAGTCCAATGCATGCCTTTGTTACATCCTCCTCTTGAGTTTTATTAGAACCACTTCTCTCTTTTTAATACTTTTTTTACAGAAAACGTGCCTTAAGAGTAGGCAAACCCTCAAGAAATCAAGAAACAGATGAATTTATATTTAAAATCAAACTTGAGGAAAATAGATAACAAATTACGTCTTGTGTTCTTTTCATGATAGTAATGAGTTTTGTAGTCCGTGTGTGTAGATTTTTTTTTTTGTTCATTTGTATTATTAGAACCTTTGTGTCAATGCTTATTTGTTATTTACTTTCATTCTATGGCTGTATCTGAAATGTGACATGCATTTCATTAACAACGTTCATTTTGGAGGAAGTGAGTTTACCGATATACCATGGCTGAGTAAAGGCCGTAAAATGTAGAAGGAGCTGCTACATTTCTGTAGAAAGAGTCCTTCTTTTTCACAGACTTCCGGTGGCTGTCATATTGTTCTCCCACAATGCCTGTGACATAACAACCACCACAAAAACATGGTGGGCCCTACTGGCACGTCCCATAATGTCACATCCAGTATAGTTTAGGAACACTGCCTTATATGGTTTTTGTAAAGGAAATATTTGGAAGGCTGCCTCAGGCACCAGAAGGTTTGGGGCCTAAAGCATTTTCAAGACAGTGTGAAGGACATACTGGCTATGTAGTAGCTCAAAACTGCAGAAAATAATAAAGCACTCAACATGAAATTATACTCTTCTAGTATGTTAATTGAATGCAGTCGTGCAAATACTTAAATTTTGGTGGTGTAAACTGCTAACATCTGTTTGGCAGTCCATGCCCAGGTGTTTGTTTTCAGGTTCATATCTACTCAGTCATTAAGAGCGCAATACCGGCCTAGTAAGGCTGACATAGCAGGGCCATATCCACAGGCCCATTCGGAGACAGAAACAGCAACGTGCAGGACAAGGGGAGGTTTTCCCCTTGCACCTGCGTAAGCCCCAGTCATCCCTATGGGCCTGGTCGGATCTGTGCTGGCAAAATAGCAGGCGCAGAGGAATGTGCGCAGGAGCAGCCCGAATCGGGGTCGCCATGGCCCAAACCGGCATTAGGATATGGCACTATGGCTGTCCTGCGTCACAACCGCGTCATAACTGCCGTCTCTGCCCACTGCACTGCCCAGTTACACCCCCGGAACGCCTCTGGAACGCCCTCGTGGAGGCCCTGTGCCGACCGAGCGACGCCGGCGCTCAACTGGTGCACTGCCGGCACTGCTGGTGGTCGTGGTGGCGCCCAAGCGTTGGCGCTGCCGCTTGCACTGGCCGAACGCCATTGCATTGATGTGGATACGCTTTACAGCAGATTCGCGACAGTGTTCAGCCTGCGCCAGCGCGCCGCGCTGGCGCTAAGGGGGGTAGAGGATTGCGCTGTCAATGTACTGAGCCTAATAAAAACACCAGACCCTTGATGAAGAGTATATACCCTTGATCTCTATATACCGTCGGTACAAAAATAACTTTAAAGGGAACAGGAAGTTCCTCGTAGTAGATACAATTAATGATAGTTCTTTTTTTCTCCTCTGGTCCACCACTCTCAATGGTCTAGTTCGCCTTTGGATTAGGAATGTATCAGAACATAAGGAAAGCTCTGCTGGATCAGGCCAGAGTCATGTCTAGGCCAGTATTCTGTCTCTTATGTTGGCCCATTAGTTGCCCCTGAGAAGCTTCACCAAGCCGCCCCCCCACCACCACCACAAGACTCAGAAATGCTATGTTAATTTTAACTATGTACGGTCAAACGCACACACAAACACACACCACCACCATCCCTGGTTATCTACTTGGTTGCTTCAAGGATCCACAGTTCACAAATTCCCCCACTACTGTACTGTCACACTGTACTGTCACACTCATCTCATCTGCTTTTTCGGGGGGGGGGAGTTGCCCATTTGCAGCCCAGCATACTGCTTCATCTTTGCACCTACTTGTTAGCCCTAATATGAAGCATATTAGAAGGCTTGTATGTAACAACAGCAAGAATAGGGTTCGCTGCTATTCCCGTTTTCCAGTATCCATGGCAGCAGCAGGAATGTATCCCCCATGGATATAGTGGGGAGAGCTGTTGCACTTGAATTTTGGCTGCAATGAGATCACGCCTGGGTTAAGATAGTGAGTCAACCAGGTAGGTTTACATTTGCATGAGATTAACCCTTTCTTTGCTGGCATGTCAGTGACAACCCAATCCTATGCTTTCCCCCATATCATGATGCTGTGCCAAAACAGGCTGTGCAGCATGTTATGGTGGTGGTGGGCAGATACGGAGGCTTGGGAGAAAAAAATATTTGCCCTTACCCCTCAAAATGTCATGTGATGGCCAATAGACCCACATTTGAGGAGACCCAAGTTTGAAGAGTCAACTGGCTCCGGAGGGGATCACATCTGGTACAAGTTGCCTGCAGCAGATTTTACCCTTCCAACCTCTGACACGCCCCAGCCCTCCCCATTATGCCCTGTTACACCCACCCCCAACTCTGGTACACCTACCTACTGGCTTACTGCCATCACTGGGCCTTCTTCACACACGCACACAAACCCCACCTGTGGGGCCTCCACGGCATTTCCGGCAGTGGTCCAGAAGCGCAAGGGCTGTAAAGTGCATATACTACCAGAAAGCTACTTCTGGCAGCAGTACTGTTGCATAGGATTGGACTGTGAGGACCTTTTCTTCTATTGTCTTGGTGGCGGGGAACTGCATTTGGGATCAGTTTGCCAGTTTATTGAGATTATCTGCCCTTAGACATAGGAGTGTCTTAAAATCAGTGGCGTTTCTACAGGGATGGCAAAGCTCTAGGTTTTGCAAGAAGCCTTACCTTGCAGTGGAAATCACTCCTCTCCTGCACCGTTTTAGCCAATCCTCACAGGGAACAGCAACATCTTGGCGTTGCTTACTGGCTACAGCAGCAAGGGAGAGGAGGGATTTACACGACAGGGTAAGGCTTCTTGCAACACTTAGAGTTTTGCCATCCCTGTAGAAACGCCTCTGCTTAAAATTCAGGAGGAAAAAGCCAAGCACTCACCAGCAACAGTTTTCCTTTAAACACCAATTGCTACAAATCCCAAAATGACATTTTAAATTTAGATGCTGCCTTCGAAAAGGACCTCGATGGCTCCATGAGGGCAGCTCCTAAGAAGGGCAGCCACACAGAAAACCTGGGTCCCAACACCTAGATGCTGTGTGTGTGAACTCCATCTCCTTTGCCCCTCCATTGTTTCATAATGATTTTCATTACAATAGCCTCCACTGTCATTACAGTTTTAAATCGCTAAAGCCATTAAAAGATCAGGTTAAAAGAAAAGGTGAGAAAACACAATTTTCATGCAAGCCTGCAGTCTGGTGTAGCTGCTCCTAATTAGGCTGTGTTGTCTGGGCCAGGTTCTTATTTGACTTTGCACGTTTCGATTTGAACACCAACTGTTACAAAGCATATGGACTGCTATAGTAATCCCATATGCCAAATGATAGCTGGCAGTTATCCATGCAGACTTTGAGAATGATGGGATTACAGCATGATTAAATTGTGGAGAAGATATTTTTAAATTATACCTCTCTGGCTTAATGTGCTTTCCAGAAAACCTAAAAGCCTGGCTACCTTTGAAGCCCATTACCTCCTTTCCTTTACAAGAGCCTTAACACTATCTCTGAATACGTATATAAATTCCCAGCTGGGTAAAAATCTCTAAATACTTTTTGAAAATCCACAAGGCACCGTATCATTAATGATGAATGACTGCAATGTTCCTCTGTCTCTTTCAGAACAAATAATAGCATTGCTGTTTCATTACCTAGCCCGGAATTTATATTTCTGACCAGATGTGCGAGGACGAGCTCCAAATTAGCTGAAACATCACCGTTCATTCCGATTAGAATGTTTTGAAGTAGTTTGTTGGGGCAAAGCAATGGCTTGCCCTTCCTCCATTTGCTGAAAAACTCACAACAACGTTGACCTAGAGGATGAAAGTCTTGAAAAAAATTATGACAGAGCTTAGCAGCAGGGCATTATGATTTGGATTTGGATCCCAAGACTGAAATCCTATACATGCTTTCTTGGGATAAGCCCCATTGAACTCATTGAGAGCGCAATCCTAACCTGGAGTTAGGCCGGCACAGTTAGGCCAGCAAAGTTTGGCTGGCACAAGGGACATCGTAAAGTATGTTTGGACCACTCTCAGAGTCAGGGAGGCCAGCACACAGACATGTGCCATCCTCCCTGACACCGAGAGTGGTCCAAACGTGCTTTATGGTGGCTCTTGTGCCAGCTACAAAGGTTTTCCTCTTCTCACCCCTGAACCCATTCACTGGTTTGGCGCACTGCCTGTCCCAATTCTCCTCCAAACTGCCCCTGAATCACCACCACCACTACCTTACCTGGTCCAGTGTGGGCTGGGTGATTCATGGGCAAGAGTGTGGGGCCTCCAGCTATTTGTTCGGGTGATTCCTCAGTGCATTACACTGATGCAGTTTTTATGACACTGGCCTAGAACATACAGTGGAAGATTATGAAGTCCACAGCCTTCGGCTCTCAATTGGATTGAGCCAAAAGCTGACATTGACTTGTGTTCTTTATTTTTTTTACGGCCCTTTACGGCTCGGGCCCAGGGTATTTGAGGGACCGCCTCCTCCCATATAATCCTACCCGTACTCTGAGGTCATCTGGAGGGGCCCTTTTGACTGTGCCGCCACTAGGAGAGGTGAGAGGGGTGGCGGCCAGATATAGGGCCTTCTCGGTGATGGCACCCCAACTTTGGAATACCCTCCCCTTAGAGCTAAGAACTGCTCCCTCTTTGGCGGTATTTCGGCGGGGGCTGAAGACCTTTTTATTTCAGCAGGCTTTTAGTTGCTGACAGGCTGGCTGGTCTTTGTATTCTTTTTAGATTTCTATACTTTTTATGTCCATGGGATGATTATTGTATTTTTTATATTGTATTTTTATATTGTTTTTAATTACTGTTTTTAATTCTGTTGTTTTTATTTGTTTTAACCTGTTTTTTGTAATGCCGCCTTGAGTGCCTTCGGGCGGAAAGGCGGGGTAACAATTCAATAAATAAATAAATAAATAAATAAATTTTTTTTTGGGGGGGGGGGGACCTGGACAATTTTTCAGCAGATAACCAAGGAGTCACGTTATGATATAATTTGGATCACTGGTGTCAGACTTGTTTGTCATCGTCGGTAAAACAAAATCAAATATGGCTGACAAAACAGGCCCTTTCATTGGTTGGGATTGGCATCACATAGAAGCAACCATGGTGTGCTTGTGGAACCACACTGCTCTGACCGGCGTACCAACAAGGCCTTTACAATGTAAGAATTTAAGCTGTTTCCAAATATTTGCTATCTTTTCTCCATAGCCAGAAGTGTTAGGAATTGCAAACAAAGTTGTCATTCTCAGGCCAGAAGTCTGAAACAAACTGTCTCAATTAACATTTGTATGGCTCAACTATAAAAATAAAAACGAAAACCAGAAACTGTAAACCGTGATTACAGTTATTACAATTGCCATGATGATACATATTACGTTATTACAGGAGAGTGTAATATGAAATATGAAAATGTTTCAATAACACACCCCATGCACATACCTGGATAATTAAAAGCCAGCAAAGATAAAGGTTTCCCCATGACCGAATGGTCTAGTCGTGACTGTCTGTAGGGGGCAGTGTTCATTTCCATTTCTAAACCGAAGAGGACAAGCTTCTGTGGACAAGCAAGCCTCGGACAAGCTTCCGTGGTTTGTCCAAGGACAAGCCGAGGACGTGGTTTTGTTTGAGGTTTGTCCAAGGACAAGCTTCCGTGGTCATGTGTGAATTACAGCACCAAGCATGAATATACACCAAGGCACATGGAACACTGTTACCTTCCCACCAAAGTGGTACCTATTTATTTACTTGCATTTTTAAGTGCTTTTGAACTGCTAGGTTGGCAGGAGCTGGGACAAGCAACGGGAGCTCACTCGGTTGTGTGGTCTTGAACTGCCAACCTTCCGGTCAGCAACTCAGCGGTTTAATCCACAGCGCCACCACTTCCCGACTGAAATCCAATTTCCCTATTAAAAAAAACACAGGTTATAGGTCATGTTGTCAGAGTTCCTTTAGTCTGTTTTGTGACGTTTGAAAGATGATGAAATGTATGTCAACCTACTAAGTTATTATGAACCTGCTAAGAAGCCCTATACATCTATGGGCACAATTCTAACCAACTTTCTAGCATTGACATGGTGCTAGCCAATGGGACATGTGCTGCATCCTACAATTGGGGGGGTGACATGGAGGGCTCCTTAGGGTAAGGGAATATTTGTTCCCTTACCTCGAAGCTGCATTGCCCTTACTCTGGTGCTGGAAAGTTGGTTACGATTGCGCCCTAAGACACAGAAAAAATAATTCTTAGTTAATGTTTGGAAATGAAAGGTAACTAAAAGCAGCTATCAGTTCAGTGGCTGGAGCTTCAGAAAAGACTGTTGCCACAATAGAATCATAATTTTTCCCCCTCTACTAATTACTGTATTAATAATTCATCTGGCAATAACATATTAGACAGCCTCCTGATATTAGTAGAGAAGTTAACTAGAAATTTCCATCTAGTGTGGAAGATGCTATTGGCATCTCTGTTTAATACTGATGGAATTAACGATCCTTTGAAAATGGCCAGTGCCAGACCAAGTTCGTAATTTAACATGAAGAAAATGTGGTTGAGCGGATGGAACTAAGTAGTTCTACTGAGAGCAAATAAGTCAGCGTTGTTGTGGTTGCTGCTGCTGCTGTTGTTAATGTGGAATACTTAAGTAAAATTGGTGGTATGGATCTCTGAAACGAAATGATTTTGTTCATTTAACCTGACTCTTCCAGCATCGGGATAAGGGCAACCAACCTCAGCATCAGGGTAAGGGCAATGCAGCTCCGAGGTGAAGGAACGAATATTCCCTTACCTTGAAGGGGCCTCCATGACTACTATTCCATGGCAGGATGCAGCGCATGCCTCATTGGCACAGCTATGCCAGTGTTGGAATGTTGGTTAGGATTGAGCCCTTAGTAATTTAAAGGAAATCTCCTGTTGTTATGACAGCATTTTTTATATGAGCCCTGGGAAAAGATGCACTGCATGCCAAAGCTCCCAGAATCAATGGCCGTGTTTCCAAGTGAGGGTTGCAAACACCCCTGTCTGCGACCCTGGAAAGCAATGGCCAGTGCATACAATATTGACCAGATGGATCAATAGATGGATTCCTGTGTTCATCATTGTCAATTTGGAGCAAATGCAGGTGGTTGAATGTATATTAAACGAATAGCCCAATCTGATGTGGCCACGGCACTGAGCGGGCAGAGTGCCTATACGATGTCCGTCAGATCCCATGTCCCATCAGGGTGGAGAGGCGCACAGCTTGCTGGCTGTTGCACAGACATCTGTTTGGTGCCTGCCGGTGGAGGGGCTTCTGTGCTGGTGGGACTGTCTATAGTCTGGCTTATGTGGCAGCACTGATAAGCACGAGGGTCCAATACTTGGGATGGGAAGTGCCTGAATGTTTGGTAACCTTTGTCAGCGGGAAAGCAAATCCACTTGTAAAGTCACTGTATCAAACTTCTTTGAAATGCCAAGGTTTATTTCATTGACAATAACATATCAAAGAAGTCACAGGGAAAGAAAATTATGTCTACTAGCCATGAAATGTCACCCAATCTATTCAGAAGTGGTGACTGCCTAACAGAAAGCATATCTTTCAAGGATTATCATAGATGCTGAATACCCAGTGCTGTTGCACCTCACTTGGGAACTGGTACTTTGAATGAGGTCCACACTGAGCAGTTTTGAAAAGCAGCATTTACGTTTTAATACAGGATGTGGTGGCGCTGCGGGTTAAACCACTGTTGCTGAACTTGCTGACCGGAAGGTTGGCAGTTCAAGACCACACAATGGAGTGAGCTCCCATTGCTTGTCCCAGCTCGTGCCAACCTAGCAGTTCAAAAGCACATAAACATGCAAGTAGATACAGTAAATAGGTACCATTCTGGTGGGAAGGTAACGGCATTCCATGCGCCTTGACGTATAGTCATGCCAGCCACATGAACATGGAAACTTGTCCTCAGGACAAATGCTGGCTCTTCGGCTTAGAAACTAGAGATGAGCACCGCCCCCTACAGTCGGTTACGACTAGACCATTTGGTCATGGGGAAACCTTTACTTTTACCTTTTTACCACTGCAGAGCTGAAAGGGGCTGATTTTATGAAGGATATGGGATCAAAAGTATAAAAGTGTGGCTAAGACTTGTTCTGAATAGTGAATAATTAGCAAATAGCTACAGGCTAGAGAGGTAACAATTTTAACCTGCAGTTTTAGGGGACAGTCCCTGATTCTGGTCGCGCGGCCGCCTCGGAGACGCACCTGCTATTTAGCAGGCATGGATCTGAGGAGCCCACCAGGGAGGCTGGAGTCTCCCCGAACATGCCCTTGTGCCGGGGAGGCTCCTCAGGCCTCCCATGTTGCTCTGGATTTGGTGCAGGCCTACTGGCCTGCCTGCTCCAGCGCAACCCAGCTCCATAACTGAGCTCCATAACTGAGTTAGTTATGGCCCAATCTAATCCTCTTCTTGCGGTGCACTCGTGTACTGTGAGATCTGCCATCACAGCAGGACCTCCACTGGTCTGTGCAGCCAGTGAAAGTGTCAGAAAGCCATGCACTTCCAGTAGCATGGCACAGACCACCGGTGGAGGGGTAGGAGTGCAGCAGATCACAGTGGCACCAGCATCTGCCGTATCAGTGGATATCATTCCCAACTCACAAAAGAATCTAAAAATCCAAAAGTGCAATGGAGCCTTTGGACTATGGAGAGAGTGCATTTGCAGCAAAAGTCCATAAAAGCATTTTCTCTAAACATTTGGATAAAACATTTTCTCTAAACCTTGTTTTTAGACAAAGGATGTTTGTTTTTTCCCTATCACATGGCAATGTACAGATGTTATACAAATTTTACCATAGCATTTTGCTTAACAAAATGCATCTTTCCCCTCCAGTTACTCTTAAACAATTTTCCTAGCAACGGTGCGTGCCTGCATCTCTACAAATAGAATAATAAGGAGATGGACAAGGAACGTCAATATCAGGGGTTTTAAAAATCTTGTGATAAGATAAAAATGTCTTGCTTTATTACCCGTGGGAAAGCTTAATTAAAATCAATAAAGAAAACCCTCCAGTGCAGAAGAGCTTTAAATACATCTGATAATCTCTTTTTTCCCCTAGAAGAATGTCTATATTTTCTTTATCACTGATAGGCTTGAAAAGATAAATACTTGTGGAGGCAATAAAAAGGCAAAGGAACAGACACTGGAATAAAACAGGCCACAACTTTATGCAAAAATGACTGCAAAATCTCTTCCAATGTGGAGAATAGAGCTGTGATCCTAAATTGATTTTCTAGGGCAGTGTCCTTCAACCTTGGGGTCAGGACTCCAATGGGGTTGTGAAGCCTCAGTTGTGGGATCGCGGCAACTTACAGGAATGAAAAAGGTTGAAGACCACTGAACTAGAGTACCACCAGGTCAAGGAGGAGGGATTTTCAGGTGCCAGGAGATGTGTCTCAGTCCTGCTCAGGTTCTTAGCAATTGTGCTAAATAGCTTTCACTAGTGCCAGGCTTCATGGTAGCATTTTCTGTCTCTCTGCTAAGGAGAGTGGGGGTGATGGGGTGGGCATAGGGTCCTGAGAGGGGATGGGATCGACAGTGGGGTCATACCTTGTGTGTGTGTGTGTGTGTGTGTGTTTGTGTGTGTGTGTGTGTGTGTGTGTGTGTGTGTTGTGGTCATGGCATAAAAAGGTTGAAGACCACTGTTGCAGGGAGAAGACTGGTGTAGATCCCCAGTTGCAGATATGGAGTCTCATCATCGGCCCTTATGCAACTCAGCATCTCCAGGCAGGTCTGGGAAACATCCCTGTTTGAAATCCTAGAAAATGGCCTCTAGCCAATGCAGACCAGGGAGGTCCAACTTTTAACTGCTGGGACCTGCACAACCCTGGCATCACTTCTCTCCAAGAATGTGGCAGGGCATTTCAATATCCTTTCTGCACCGTTCTGGCTTCTTCTTCTCCAAATAAGAAATTGAAACTGCACAGCAGGGAGATCGAAAATTCACTGAAGCCGAGGGAGGAGGTGGGTGGTGACTATGGTGGGGCTTTTTGAGGGCTGTCAAAAAGGGTATGCGGCCTGTGGGCCTCATGTTGGAGCACCCTGGTGTAGACATCACAGAGTAAGGGCACAATCCTAACCTGGAGTTAGACTGGAGTTAGGCCAGCAAGGTTTGGCCAGCAAAAGGCACATCTGGACCACTCTCGGAATCAGGGAGGATGGCGCATGTCTGTGTGCTGGCCTCTCTGGCTCCAAGAGTGGTCCAAAACTTACTTTATGGTGTCCCTTGTGCCGGTCTGTAAGGTGTGTATGTGTGTGTGTGTGTGTGTGTGTGTGTGTGTGTGTGTGTGTGTGTGT
>JAJKFI010000049.1:4113982-4131094 GCA_029204185.1 Lerista edwardsae | reverse complement strand
AAAGAAAGAAAGAAAGAAAGAAAGAAAGAAAGAAAGAAAGAAAGAAATTGCTTCTCTAAACTTGTGTCAGCAGAGGTTAAAGTCCATAAAAGAGTCCCCATAGGTACTATGAGAAGCTTGTTTGCTCTGGACTGGCTCTGGACTGGCTGTGATGAAGTCGGCAAAATCCGGCCCTTAATGAGCAAAACTCAAGCACACCTCCAGGAATGGTATATCTTTGAGGCATTTCTGTCTTGAAATACCTCCACAGTCTCCAATAGTTCAAGTCTTGTTATAGCTGGAGAACTGTGAGGTGTTATTGATTTTTCTGTGCCAAAAAAGACCTCTGCCTCTAGGCAAAGGGTGCATATTGGATTACTGTATCTTTTGCTTCCAATTTCCACTTTTTATATCCCAAACACACCAGTTTTGTTTTACTTTAAATTGTTTGTGCTTGCTGCAGCCACCAGAGAGACAGATATATAGACTGATGCAGCTTTTGCTTGCATTGGTTACACACACACACACACACAGACACAGACACAGACGGGGGGGGGGCACACTGTAATCCAATACATTTGTACCAGATTTTGCAGTGGTCCAATGAAACAATAATCCATGTTTACATTTTAATTTGTAGATGAACCACAGCATAAAAACTCAAAAAATAAAAATAAACTGCTGCCATTTCTCTTGAGTGTCAAGGCTGCACAGCACAAAAGCATCTAGGGAAATAGGTTGGAAACGGTATTTTAATAAAAGAAGCATAGCATCATTTTCATTTCTTCAAAATCTCAGGTGTGCAGCTCCTAGTTTAAGAGCTATGTGCAATTCTTCAGAAGTTTCTCCTCTGTTCTTCAAAAGCAATAGTTTTGAAAAAGGCTTAGCATATTTCTCTCGAAGAACAGTAACGTCAAGTCCTTGTTCAGAGGGAGAGAGGAGTGCTAGGAGGACATCAGATGGTACCTTGACTTCAAGATCATCACTGCATTTCTCATATTTCTACTTGAGACACACCTGAATACTGTTTATGCCGGGAGTCAGAGACTTCAGGGGTATTGTTGGCAGCATCAGCTGCTTACCAGTCCTCAGCTCAATTATGAATTGCATCTTAGGCTGTCTAGGCAGTGTAGGCTGAGTCACTACATTTAGGCTGTGTAGGCTGAGCCTTTGCCCTGCATAGTTCCACATGTTTCTCATTCTCAAAACTTTAGTGGAGTGATTTCAACACTCATGAATAATATAAGCGACACAATCCTAACCGAGCAGAAAGGGAGAGAGCTGTCAAAGGTCCGAGTAGTCTCAGAGTGCAGTCCTAACCTGGAGTTAGGCCGGCACAGTTAGGCCAGCAAAGTTTGGCCAGCACAACAGCCACCATAAAGCGTGTTTGGGCCACTCTCGGAGAGTGAGTATGGCACACGTCTGTGTTGGCCTCTGACTCTGTGGTCCAAATGCGCTTTACAGTGGCCCTTGTGCCAGCCAAACCTTGCTGGCCTAACTGTGCCGGCCTAACTCCAGGTTAGGATTGCACTCTGAGTAGCCCATCATGGGCTTACCCCAGGACAAAAAATGTTCCCTTACTGTTAGGAGGCCTCCAGTGGATGAATCCCCATGGGAGAGAGCAGGTACCACATTGGGTAGCACCATGCAAGGAGTTAGGAGTTTGGGCTGTAAGTGGCAAAAGAAGAAATTCCTGACTCAGTTCTCCCATGAGTTCCTCAAGTGACATGAGGCAAGTCACTGTTACTAAGCCCCACCAACCCCACCCACAGGGCTCTAGAAAGGATTTCTGAGGTGATGTGTGAGAAGCCCTTACTGTTGACATTGTACCTAATTTCCAATCCTAATCCCTGTCCTCCACTACACCTGTCAATTGTGGTCCCCCTGCCTTAACATCACACCTTCAATACAGTCTGGGGGAGGCAACGTGCTGATCAAGGATAAAACACAAAAGTATTATCTGGCCTCTGATGTGACCAGCAAATCCTTGACTATCATGGTGGCCTGATTCAAGATCTTCTCCAGCCTTGGAGAGCAGAGGAACAGAGGCCACGTGCAAGTGGCGCATCTCTGGCCCCAACTTCAGCATTCTCAGCCTACTCCCACGCCTCATGCAGATCGGAACCCTGTCCACAGAGGCCAAAAAATATTGGTACTCCAAGAATTAATCTTAGTTACTCTACGTATAACTAGGGGTATATTTTTTTGTTAAATACCGCATAAAACTATAAAACATCGCCTTTTGGGGGATAAAATATTTGACTAAAAACACTAAACACCACATTTTGGTGTTTTAAGATATTTCCCTGAAATTAAAATAGATTACTTTTCCAATTAGAATTAATACTGTAGCTGCAACTATTGACACTATACCACCGATATCATCTACCTAATACACTTTTAAAGCTTTTAAAAATAATAAAAATGAGAACTTTAAATGAGAATGTAGAATAAAAACACATAACACCACAATTCACTATTTTAATCAAGACATTTTGGAAAAAAATATTACCCAAAAATCACACCCCTATCTAACGCAGCAGAAAGGGTGATTCCTCCCCCAGCCTTTATATGACATTCTTATACCTAGAAATGCGTGTTTCTTAGGATTGTAGCCTAAGCGTTACTGAACACAACAGACTTACTTCTGAGTAAAGTAAATAACACCATTTCAACCTATAGTAGAGACTATGTGGCTAATATAGTATCTACACCAGCCCTGTGTGATTGAGTTGTAAAATCTCTGGCCCCATACTCAGCGTACTCAGGCATGAATCAGGTTCCTAGCCTGATCCCTTGCTTCATGTAGTGTGGGATCGGGCAGAGGACACTTCAACTCAGAGGTGTGGGTGGGGTGGTGATGGTGGCATTATTTTGATTTTGACGGCACAATCAAATGAAATACTCATGGCTGTGGTTGTAGTCAGAAAATGCTGAAATGTGAGATTATAGATTACAGACCAGAATTATTTCTTCTCAGTGTGATGGGTAATATACAAGATAAGGTTATGAAACATATTATATGTAAATACAGCAGCAAGATTATTGTATGCCCAGAAATGGAAAAATGAAGAGATTCCAAATATTAACCAACTAGTAGAGAAAATATATGGAATTGTAGAAATGGATGTCTCAACAGAAAGGATGAAAGAAGGAGATATATGACAAAGATACAAGAGTATTGGAGATTGTTTCATGATTGAATAGAAAGGGGGGGGGAACAGAAAATAGAAATTAGACCTAAATGTTATAGTTAGAAAATTTAGATTGTAGAAAAGTGTATAAAGAAGAAGGAGGAATAAGAGGTATTAAGTTTTATATGCATAGTTTTTGAATATACATGAGATAATGTGATTGTATGCAAACAGTAACGAAGTGATGATGAATGAGCTGCAATCGATGTGTACCTTTTGTGTGAACCATTGTACCTCTTCCCTATGTTTCCCCTTTTCCTACCCATATCTATCTATCTATCTATCTATCTATCTATCTAAGCCATGTAAGTAAGCCTGTTGGTAGAACAGGGTTAATTACCGCTAATACAACTCTTGATCAGTTAGTGTAAAGCACACCATTAGTTGTAGCAGTTTCTAAGGAAAAAACTGAGGATTTATTTTTAATGATAAGGCAAACATCTCTCTCTCTCTCTCTCTCTCTCTCTCTCTCTCTCTCTCTCTCTCTCTCTCTCTCTCTCTCTTTCTCTCTCTGATGCTTATCCTGAACACTAGTTATCATATTCATTGTCTTCAGTATTCATTATTGTCATAGGAGTTGCAAAAACTGCAGGTTGCACCTATCTGCACCTAACTGCACCTAACTGCAGGAGGCAACCTTGTGTTTTAGGGCACAATCTTAACCAAATTTCCAGCACCAGGGTAAGGGCAATGCAGCTCTGAGGTAAAGGAACAACATTCCCTTACCTTGAGGAGGCCTCCATGACTGCCCCTCAACTGCAAGATGCAGCACAGGCTCAATTGGCTGGAAAGGTGGTTAGGATTGCACCCTGAATTTTTTCATATTGCTAGAAAGTGCTCTTTTTTGAAAATTTTGGATGAACATGTTGCACCTGACACGCTAGAAACAGTTCTCTGTGAAGAACTTGACTGAAGACTGATTGATGGTGTTTTCATTTTTAAATAAGTTTGATTTTATTGTCAGCCGTCTTGTGCCGTTTTTAACTGGGAAGGCAGTTATAAATATCATTTAATTATAATGATATAAATTCATTAAATAAATGCATAAACTGTCATAGGATGATTTGTGTGCATGTGTAGCTGTGTTTTGGTGGTACTAACTGGATGTTTGAATCCTTTGATGTGTCACCGACACAGGAAAAGGATCAAGGATCAATTTATCCCAGAAAACAAATGAAATGTAGACTGAGTCAAACTAACTCGTCACAACCCACCTGGCAGGGAGGGTCATCCTTTGTATGGTTTTCTTGCACTGAAGTTAACAAATGTTAGGACACTGGTTTATAGGAAGCTTACCCAACTACAAATGTGTGTGCTTAAGCAAGCTCGAATAAAGCCCCAAACCCAAAGGTTTGATCTGTGATGGCATTCTAGGCTGTCAGATTGTCATTCCAGAGCCGACCAGCCTCACAGAAGGTCTTACTCCCAAACCTTGAAACTTTGGAAGGTATCCAATTAAAAGCACCTGTTACCTTTGGTGTTGACCTCAACAGCATGAAAGCTCAGTCAATACGTTTGAAAGAAATGCTCTAACAAGAAATGGAAAATAATATGTCATGCAGCTCTTGGCATTCTTGTTTCCTGGTGTGTTCAAGTATTTTTTTTTCCCCGTTCTTTGAGGAAACAATGAAACTCTTTGAGCAGAACTCCTGACCTAGGACTGAATGCACTACATAATAACAAACACTAAATTGCAACTCCTTGTACTGAAAAAAAAAAGTATTCATTGCTTTGTGTCTGTGGGTCCAATCTTAAATGTAATTCATCCTAGTTAGAAGCAATGGGGTTTTTCCTCAAACAGCCCCAAACTAGCTAAGGTTGCTTGTAACTCAGAGCACAATCCTAACCTGGAGTTAAGCCGGCACAGTTAGGTCAGCAAAGTTTGACTGGCACAAGGGCCACCATAAAGAGCATTTGGACCAGTGGTGCAATTCAAATGAATTATCAACCGGTTCTATGATGTCATAGCCGGAGCCAAAAAAAAAACCCGAAGCCAACCGAGGTAAGCGAGTGGGCGGGGCCCGGCCATTTAACAACCAGTTCTATAGAACCTGGGAGAACCCCCTGAATTTCACTACTGATTTGGACCACTCTTGGAGTCAGGAAGGATGGCACAGATCTGTGTGCTGCTCTCTCTGACTCTGAGAGTGGTCCAAATATATTTTATGATGGCCCTTGTGCTGGTCAAACTTTGCTGACCTAACTGTGCTGGCCTAACTCCAGGCCAGATTGTGCTCTAAATCTAAAGGAATTTGTTGGGATATTGAAGGAAGTCCCTGGAAATTTACAGGCCTGAATGGGGAATGGCCTAACATTAGGCCGATTAGGGGGTAAAGTGCTGAGTCGTTCAGGCCTAGCAGACCAGCAGTAAAGTGCTGAGTCATTCTGACTCAGCTTCAGCCTGGGGATGGGATCATCTGATCTCTGATTGGATGCTGGGGACTATTAATAATCAAGACCAGAAACACCTGTGGTTAGTTGCTGGAGATGTAAGTGTTGCTGTTGGAGGAGCTTTGCTGTACCTGTTACCTGTTTGCTGTTCTTTGCTGCAAGAAGCCTTCTTCTGAGAATATAGAAGCTCTTGCTACCCTAATCTCTGTTGTCAAAGTGATTCCTTGCCAGAGCTCTGCGACCTTGAAGCCTTTCCAAGCCTCATAGCTGTAAGCTGCTTCTACACTATCATCAGAATTATTTATGGCCAGGCCCAATCCTACACTGAAGAGATACACCTGTGTATCTCCATGCACACTGGCGCAGTGATGACCCTGCTGGTGCAGATGTCTGCCCATCAGTGGATGCATCATGGATGATGGAGCAATGCTGTAAAAATGCGGTGTAGGTCAAATGTTGGTGCAGCTTCCCCAGCAGAGAAACCAAAATGGGTAGAAGGCTGGGGCGTATCACGGGAGGAATGTAGGGCGGATATGAGAAGGGCAACAAGGAGTCGATGCACACCATATACTATTTCCCTTTTCAGACAACCAATGAGTCCCTGACACACACAAAAAGTATGCAACACCAATGACAGAGCTAGCATAGGTCAAAGTAACCCCATAGCAAATAATGCGGAAGGGGAAAAGCACAGAACATCTTTCACTGCACCACTACCCTGCCGACTTTCCTACAATTGTGCATACGATGCAGACTGTATTTGGCAGCCAATCACAGCACACCCACCCCAGTATATAAGCCCCTACCAGGAATACTACAGCTCAATGATCAGTCGCAAGAATCTATAGTTCTCTGATCCCTCAAAGGGGAACTTTGGTGATGGGATGCTTGGTGAATAGGCACTCGGTACGCAAAGAGAACACTGTGCATAAGCAACTTAGGGCTCAAAACTCAATCCTGAGCATTCCACCCATGCTGGTGCTGCAAACATTTCATAAGGCACATCCATCATGAGTGATAAGGGCTTACCGCCTGTGCTGATGCAGCGCTGGAGTGTCACTCCCAGAGGCAGCAACACAGGACCGGTGGGTGGCGAGTTTGCTGGTCCCTGGCATTGCGCTGATTCTGGATGGGGCGGGAGCATATAACTGGGAGGCGGGATGGATGCAGCTAGCACAGACACAAGGAGACCCATAGGCAGACCCCTAGGCTTACCCAGGGGAAGGGGACAAACGTTCCCTTCTCCCAAGGTGCCTCCAGCGAATGCCTGGCTGCAGTACAGCTGCCATTTGGCTACTGTTATGCCCGCAGCGGCCAGGCAGTTCAGGATTGGGCTGCCTTCTCCCTTGCCATGTGTACAGCAACATTTTTTATTAACACTGGTTTTCTCCAAATATAGGTTGGGTGATAAGGGGGGCTCCAGTCACCCAACTGGAATTTACATCATCACCCCAACTGGGAAGCTAAGATGATGATGCAACCCCCATGCAGATAAGCAAAGGGAGGACGTCAGGCCTCCACACACTGATGCTGGATCCCTGCCTCATAGCTCTACCCCAATTCTGACTCTTCGGAATTATCAAATGTATCTCTGTTGTCAACGACGGTGCCTTTTGCCAAAGCTAGGAGCAAGGAGAGTCATTTGGCTTATTGCCATGGAGTCCAATTCTTAATGACGACGCCCAGACACTTGTCTGAATCCCTTTTGTTTTTCATGAGAAAGGAATCATCTACCAGCACTTAACCTACTTTTAAAGGCAATTAAATCCCCCACCGACATGACCCTCTTCCCTTGTTCTGAAGTAGTGTTGGGGAGAAGTCATAGAGAAATGGCACTCATTACATAAAGCAGTGTGTGACTTTGGACCAGTGGTTCCCCATCTTTACATGAAGGTAGGGAACCCTGTAAGTCCTTGCAGGGGAGGGCGGTGACAGCAGGGACAGCCTCACACGGATCGCACTGCTGCTGCCACAAAGAGGACTGTTAAGGTACCCGGGGGGTAGCGTGGCCATCCAGAGGGGGCAGGGGGCGGCAATCTCCTCTGCGGGCCACGCTGCTGCCCCAAATAGCTCTCTGCGCCGATCACACTCACTTCAAGGTTTGCGCAAGCCCAGACATGGGTCTAATTGCTGCAGTTGGCTGCTTAGGGCAGTGGGGTGAGACTGTTGCTGCTGTCACTGCTTCAACCACTCCGCTTAAAGGGGTATACAGTGGTTCCGGTTTCCCAGCCGTGGGCCCCCAGGTTGGGAACCACTGCTTTAGACCTAGAAAGAAAGAGGTAGTCAAACAAACAGGTGCTTAGTCCTTAAGTCCCACTTTGCAGCCAAAGAAATGGAAAGGATGAAATGTTACGATGACCACATCCTGCAAGAGGCACCAAACCCCCATTCCATTCTCATGAGAAACTGTATTCGGAAATCAGAGGATCACAGACATGCGAACATTGACAATCCTGACCTTGCTGTAAGGAAAGCCTTCTTCCGACTTGCACACATACATGAAGTTCATTGTATCGTAAATGGCATAATCTCCCAAGGAAAATGTCAGGTAGAAATGGAGAGTGATGGTGGACTGGAGGAGAGAGCCTTAAAGGTAAAATGTGATCTTGCATAAACAGAGTGTCCAATGGGCCGTCTGTGGCTACATAATTTATGATGACTCATTATGAATGACCTTTACTATCCCACACATGGTTTCCTTTTCCTCTATCACTTATGAGTTAAAAGTCATCATCAATAACTTCTGACAATAAATAATGCATTTCCCTTCACTCCTTTGGCTGAGCCTTCAGAGGTTGCAACAGAGTAGATCTGTAAACAGGCCCTCTCTCTCTCTCTCTCTCTCTCTCTCTCTCTCTCTCTCTCTCTGGGAGAAGGGACACAGAACCGCCTTCAGGAACATCTCCAAATTCGATCCTAAACTTGTGAGTACAGCCAGCCTTGAGCAGTAATTACTATTGAATTAATCCATTATACTGCGATATAGATTCCTGCTGCGCTTTGTTCACCCCCTGCCTCCTTTGAGGAGTGACAGGAGGAAACGGATAATACCAAAGGATTTCCTGAACAAGAGAATGCCTATAAATAATCACCCCCTTACACTGCGTATTGTGAACATGAAGAGGAAAAAGACAATGAGGCCCCTCCCCACAAGAAATGGGTGCTTTGTTGCTTAAAGCATTCATTGGAAGCATTGCCCAGTGTTATTTAGTAAGATGAAGAGGATTATTCTGGAGCCACTCCGCGTTTTATTCATCATTACAGCCCTGCCTGTTTTCATCCGGAGAGCTGTCAGATTTCACAAATACATAGTCTAGGAGTCCTAGAAAAACTACCATATATTTATTAATATGACTTCTTAGGTACTCGGAAGGGGAAAATGCCGAAGTCAAATGTCTCTGCCTGGATTTCATTAGGTCAGGGGTGTCAAACATAAGGCCCGGGGACCAGATGTGCCCCCTGGAAACCCTTTGTTTGGCCCTCAGGCTCTCTCATTTCTACCATCAGCAGCTTTCAGCTGCTGAGCTTTGTTGCTACTGCTGAAAGAAGCAGCCCATGTGATCAGGGCCGGCCCTAGGAGTGGCGGGGCCCAATGTGGGGCATTCCCATGGGGCCCCACCCTCCCCGCAGGACCCCCACTCACCAAGAAAAGCACTTATGGTACTGCAAGTGGCACCTGGAAATAAGTGGTGGGGGCAGGGGCAGGTGGGAGAGCCCAAGATAAAGATGCTCTGCTTGCCCCACTGACTTACCATTCAAAGGCAGCAGCAGGAAGCAATATGCTCACTGCGCTGGTGCGGGGGCCCCCAAAGTGTGGGGCCCAATATGACAACATTGGTCACATTGGCTTAAGGCCGGGCCTGTATGTGATAATTGGGCTCTCAAATATTTTGAAAATATGGTCAAGATTTGCATATGTTCTTTTCTGCCATTTGCAGCTAACAAGTTTCTAAAGGTTTATTGGTTCTCAAATCCAATTTCATAGCCATATTTGAGTTTGGCAGGGAATTATTTATTTATCTGAAGAATGTATACCCCACCTTTCAAATTACTTATTTAATAATGTAATGAGACAGAAAAAAAACCATCTTTGTCCAAGCCAAATAAAACACAATCAAATTTCCTGATAAATTCTAGCCCAGCATTCTCACTGGAGTCTTTGAACTCATTCATTCCTTTGCATAGATATTGAGCTGTTTGTCCTGTGTACACAGCAGAGGTCTATTGTAGGCAGGTGATAGTATATATCACGCTGGAAGTGTGATATGGGGAAATGTGAAAAGGGACCCATGAAAAGAATTTATCTAGTGTTGGTGGTGTGCAGACTTGGACAACGTGCAGCACAAACCTATCCATGTTTACTCATAAGTACATTCCACTACATACAATGGGGCTTAAGCATTTATAGTATTACAGCCCAATTTGATTTGCATATATCTGTAGAATCCGAATTTCAAATGCAAAGTAAACACTAAGCATTGAGATATGTATAGATCTATAGACCATGGTTCTTCTCATATTTTAGAACAGTGTTATTCAAACTGTGGGTCAGAACCCACTTGGTGGGTTTTGACCTGATGTCAGGTGGGTCATGGAAAGCTGGGAGTAGCCATCTCGGAAACTGCAGAACTCACTCTTGCTATATTCCTTTTGTGAGAGTTTGAATTTTCAAGGGAGGTTTTAAAAAAATAATAATTTGTTTTTAGTTCAGTGCTTGTACATATTTTGTCCTAATGTTGCTTCCTGTGAAATATGTTTCATGGTTGTGCATTTGCCTCAGTCCAAGAATGCCAGTTTGCATTCTAGGAGTGTCATTTGATTCACACTGGCAGCACTTTCTGCTTATGATGGCACTTGTGACTATGACATCACTTCCAGGTTAATGACATCACTTCTGGTGGGTCCTAACATGAGTGCCATTCTAAAAAGTGGGTCCTGGTGTAAAACCACCATTTTAGGACATTTGGTATTTCCGGTAATTGTGAGGAACTGCAAGAATGATGAAAATTATTAGTGCATGGGATTACGTTTGAGCTCACTGTAATTTTCCATTATTGGGTATGATGAGCAAAACACATATGAATTGTATACCTTCATCAGTTATAATTATTTGACCACAGAAAAGCATCTAAACTAAACTCCCCTCTCCTGCTCAGTATTGCTTGTGCATTGTAAGTGCTTGGTTGCAGCAAATTTAAAAATAAAATGGTCCATCCACACTTGAGAAATGGTATCCAGTGGCTTGATTTTAGGACTTAGATATGCCACTCTTGGATCCCAATTCTATCCTTTTCCCCATCATAGTATGCAGCCGCACCAAAAATGGGTTGCACTGTATGCTATGATGTGTGGGGAGGGCAGATCAGGATGCTTGGGAGGGGAAAGGGAAAATGTATTTTTTTCTTTCCTTCCTTAAGCCTCCCAATCACCAATAGGTCTCCCTGGACCTGCATAAGATCTTTAGCTGGGGTGCATCTCAGGAGACAAAGGATATTGGCTGCTCCTGGAGGGGATTGCTTTTCACAAGTCACCCATGCTGGGGTGCCAGTGCCACCCATTCCTTTCTCCGACATGTCTCCCACCCGCCCGTTGCACCCTGTTCTGCCCTCCCTACTGACTCACCTTTGTTGGTGGGTGCTCTTTCTTTGCTGCCACACATAGGGCTGCTCTGGCCTCTCCACCACTGTTCTGGAAGCTGGTGGTTTTGCCAATGTGCCACTTGAACAGTTCCGCTGCCGGCACACTAGTAATGGCAGCAGTAGAGCCCAATAGGACTGGGTGGTTAAGCAAATACCTTCTGCATGAAGTTCACAATTTTGCCTGAATAAAAACATCCGAAGAGGTCCTACCCATAACGGTGTTGTCAAAGGAGCCAAATAATTTTGCTCTCGCATATTTCCATTTCCTGAAAATCAAAGAACTAACAAAAGGCTAGACACATGTCAACACCTGCTTGCCAGAAAATTCACTCCCTTTCGGTGATTCCAATGTCATTGGAATCTGAAAATTGTCCTGCTTTGTTTGTGAGACGATGTATACCAAATGTCTTGTTTATAAAGTGCAATCATTTTATTGCATTAAGTTGTCTTTTCCCATTATGTTGCTGTCAACGGATGATGATAGATATAAACCATCAAACAACAGTGAAATTTGTTTTCATTAGGAGGCGTTTCAATGGTGTCTCTGTGTTGTTTCTTAATCTTCTTATGTGTAACCTCTAGGAGTTGCTGCAAGATGAGAAACACGCGTATTGCCTGCCTGCTTTGTATGGCCTCCCTTGAGATTTTTCAGCTGCTTCTAGCCTGCTTAAAATAATCTTTGCACAAACAAATCTATTCTTTTGTTTTACTTGGGCTTATCTATCAAGTCCATTTCAAGAGTGGGGATATGAATAAAATAAGAATGTGCATTTGGAGCTGCAGCACGCTACTGGGCGGACAAGAATGCCAGCATGTTCACAACAGGCAGCGCACGGAAGCTGTCTCTGCTTTTCTCATTTAGTTGGCAGAACCACATTAGTGTAACCAAGGAATCTATAGCACTTAGTCAAGGCAATGGAACGTTTCTGCTTGTAAGCGGAATAGCTAGGCAGAAGCCTGGGGGGGCATTGCCCTCCCTCCATGGTAGAGTGGTGGTTTTGCCCCATCTCCACAAGGAAGGAGGAAGTGCCTACCTGCTGGCACATGGAAGAGCTGCGGAGTGGATCCTCCCACCAGCGCTGGCGGCCACACAGTTCCAAATTGAGCTTTTTGGGTACCAGGGATGCAGATGCGCAAAGGGGGCTGTCTGAATAGGTACAGGGGTGACGCAATGATGCAGGCATCATCCCTGGCCCCCCGGGTTCCTGCCCTCCAGCTACGTAACTGCTGTCCCCACCTCATCCCAGTATTGCCTCTCTCTCCCTGCCCCAGCAAGGGAGCCTGTATTTTGAAAATTAAGTTGACATCTTCATCTGAGAAAGTATACACATGTTCAGTATCCCCATATCCACATTTTCATAGGATACGTAGCTTGTGACACATGACTGTTGGTGTGAAACATCTCTAAAATGGAGACGTTGCAAGCATTCAATCAGGGGAGCTTGAACACACAGACACATTTAGTTACTTACTTACTTACTTACTTACTTACTTACTTACTTACTTACTTACTTACTTACTTACTTAATATATACATATAAACTGGGACAAGCAACGGGAACGGGGACAAGCAACGGGAACTCACTCCGTTGCATGGTCTCGAACTGCCAAGCTTCCGGTCAACAGCTCAGCGATTTAACACGCAGCATCACCACGTCCCCTATATAATATGTGAGTGTACACACACACACACACACACACACACACACACACACACACACACACACATTAAAAAACATTATTTTTTAATTAATTAAAAAAACTAAAGAAAAAAAAACTAAGATCATGGCAACTACTCCCATCACTTCCTGGCAAATAGAAGGGGAAGAAATGGAAGCAGTGTCAGAGTTTATTTTTCTGGGCTCTAAGATCACCGCAGATGGTGACTGTAGCCATGAAATTAAAAGACATTTGCTTCTTGGGAGGAAAACTATGGCAGACAACTTAATAAAAAGCCGAGATATCACCCTGCCAACAAAGGTTCGCATAGTCAAAGCTATGGTTTTCCCAGTATGTATGGCTGTGAGAGCTGGACCGTAAGGAAGGCAGAGCGCCGAAGAATAGATGCTTTTGAATTATGGTGTTGGAGAAGACTCTTGAGAGTCCCCTGGACTGCAAGGAGATCCAATTGGTCAGTCCTATAGGAAATCAAGCCTAACTTCTCCCTGGAAGGACAAATCCTGAAGTTGAAGCCCAAATACTTTGGCCACCTCATGAGAAGAGAGGACTCTTTAGAAAAGACCCTCATTCAGGGAAAGACGGAAGGCAAAAAGGAGAAGGGGGCGGCAGAGGATGAGATGGTTAGATAGTGTCACCAAAGCGATTAACATGAAATTGGGCGAACTCCGGAAGCTAGTGGAGGACAGAGAGGCCTGGCGTGCTGTGGTCCATGGGGTTGCGAAGAGTCGGACATGACTTAACGACTGAACAATAGCAACATCCTGCTTTTAGGATTATGCCCTCAATTTCCTTCACAGTCCATTAAATCCTCAAACCCATTTGGAAAGGCCCTTCCCCAACGTGTCCTGCTTTTTAATAAACTGGTTAACCTCACCAAGATAAGAATTATTTACCTGCCTGCCGTTTTCACAATGGGACCATCACTGGTAATGAACATATCAAATGCTTTCTGGGATATTTTGTAGTTTTCAAAGACAAATGCCCTGGGTTGATATTTATCAGTTTGTTTCTTCCCAAGTAACAGAGGTGTATCCTTGCACCCATTTTCCACATTTCCTTGCAGTAAACTAGATTTAAGGAACACTGCAAACAGGTACATGGATATTCATGCAGAAATAAACTAGATTTACATACAGGAGAACCACATTTTTTTATTGCATATCACTCTCTTTGGGAGGTTGAGAGATTTTAGTGCTTATGAAAATGAGAGATTTACCGTCCTGGGTTGTTCAGAGCACAGCACTGACAGTTGCTGTGCTTCATCTAATCTTTACACCTTGGCAAAGGCATTTTGCTTCTGACTTATGGCATCACTGGTGTTTTAGTCCTGGCTGCCTATGTCTCCCCCGAGCAGAATCTGTCAAGTTTGTGTTAGATTGTATGGTGGTTTGGGAAGCTAGACAGTAATGAGACCACCAAGCTGGGGACTCTAATTTGACCAGCAAAATAAATTTCCCTTCTCTGGTAATCTAAAAGGTAAAAACCATGTCCCATGTGCGTAAGCTGTAAGCACACACATACATTGGTTCAATCTATGATGGTCTCAATGCAACCATGCGCTAAAGGAAAGTTATTTTCGCCAAAGGAAAATGGACTATGGCTGCAGCCCATTTCCTGTGCATCTCCACTGTGATAGGCTGGGCTTCTCGTGAGAAACTGAGGAAGAAACAGTTAAGAATGTAAAGAATGTCTTTACGTTGATGAAAATTATTGGGGGGAGGAGTTTCCAAATTTCAGTGGAAGTGGAATTTGGGCCAAATCCAAAGCTTCTGTAGATGGAGAAATATTGGAGGGGATGGAGAGTTTTGATGATGTTAGGCAATCTTCAACCCCCTGCATTTGCGGCACTTTTGGAGTTAGGGAGGCTGGTGCTCAGACATGCACTGGCCGCCCTAGGATGTGTCGAGAGCCAGGTAAGGCTGGCCTATGGAGACAGGTGCTGGGGGATGGGGAGGTGGGGGGAGGGCAGAAGGAAAGCGGATCAGGGCAGGGGGAAGGTGGGAGAGGGTGGACCCATAGGCAGGCCAGCCCAGGGATGGGGGATGGAGCCAGGATCCAGCACTTAGGGCAGATACTATCCCCAGTCCCTGGCCCAGTCGGCCCTACATGGATTTGCACCAGTGAGTTTGCTGGTGGAGATCCGAGTAGCCCTGTAGGGATGTCTGGGACACCCTAGGGAAAGGGGGCAAGCGTTCTCTTACTCTGAGTTGTGCCACAGCTACCTAGTAACCAGATCTGGATATGGTCATTTCATGTCCTGCCTAGTCCAGCCCTGGCCATTGCAGCCTGCCTATTCTAGCCCTGGTTGGGATTGGGCTGTTACGGTGGGAATGGAATTTAGCACTCCAAGGTGGAAAGATTTATTCAAGCCAAAGCCCTGTAAGCTCCCAAACTGCTGCACCATAGAGCCAGGTTCAAATCCCTGCTCAGCTACGAAGCTTCCTGGGTGACCTTGGGCCAGTCTCTCACCCTCACCTACCTCACAAGGTTGTTATGAGAACCAAAGAGGGGAGGAGCCATAGAGGAAGGGTAGGATGCAATTCAAACATCAGTGCAACCGACTGGATAGCAAATATTTTCTATTTGTTTCGAGGCAAGACTGAGGGCACAATCCTAACCTGGAGTTAGGCTGGCACAGTTAAGCCAGCAAAGTTTGGCTGGTACAAGGGCCACTGTTCAGTTCCTTTGGACCACTCTCGGAGTCAGGGAGGATGGTGCACATCTGTGTGCTGGCCTCTCTGACTCCGAGAGTGGTCCAAACAGGCTTTACAGTGTCCCAGGTGCCTGCCAAACTTTGCTGGCCTAACTGTGCCGGCCCAATTTCAGGTTAGGATTGCACCCCCGAGATAGTAGAGATGTATTGCTGTGAATCAGGGCTGCTATTGCCCTGGTAAAAATGTGTTGCTTCAGATCACTTTAAGCAGGCCATCTAATGACAAAGAGACTAATTGCCAGGTACTGCTCTGCAGCTCATTCTGTTGACTGACATCTTAAAGTTGGTTTGGGGGATGATGTTAAATGACAACAGATAGGAAGACAAGGAGCTAAATGTTGTCAGTCTTGTGGTCCCCTGCAGATATTGGTTACAAGGAAGGGTGATGAGTATTCCTAGCAAAACTGACAGCTGCATTCTCACTCATCATTCAGTATTGAGTAGCATACAGCTACTTGTCAAAGCAGAAAATATCTTGTCTAGGCTCTGTCTGCAAGATCTTGCCAACAATTATCTGTTTCATGAATTTTAATGCTTCAAAGGGTAGTGAATGGCGTGGCAGACAAAGACAGATGGATAGAAGAGGGGAGCAGCCTGTTCACATCAGCCAGGATTCACAGCTTGGCTCAGTTCATTATTTGAGTTGCCACTGAGAGTTTAGCTTCCCGGAGGAAAGTATTTATTTATACAGTGCTTTTCAACTCAAAGCAGTTTACAAGGTACAAGAACTGAGGGCGCAATCCTAACCTGGAGTTAGGGCGGCACAGTTAGGCCAGCAAAGTTTGGCAGGCACTTGGGACACTGTAAAGCCTGTTTGGACCACTCTCGGAGTCAGAGAGGCCAGCACACAGATGTGCACCATCCTCCCTGACTCTGAGAGTGGTCCAAAGGAACTGTACAGTGGCCCTTGTACCAGCCAAACTTTGCTGGCCTAACTGTGCCAGCCTAACTCCAGGTTAGGATTGCGCTCTAAAAGACATTCAAAGCACATTTTGGGGATTCCTCCTCAAATTAAACAAGGAGAGTCTGAAAGACAGATGAAAGAGAACTGATGAGACTTGATATTACTGTTTGGGATGTACTTAGATGGTACTATATACACATCATCGTATGTTAGCAGTAAACTGCAGGGAAGTACCTGGCAATGAACGATTTGTGGATTGCAGGCATTGGAGCTGATCCAGAGTCCAGCATCCATTCCAACCCACCCTTGTATGAGAGATTATGTTAAGGTAGAGAGCTCCAATTTTGCAAGACCTTAGAGGAAAGGGATGCAGAGATGCTCAGCAGTGCTACAGCTTTCCATCCTGAACAATGGTCCTTTATTAGCTTGATCTTGATTAGAGGGAACTGTGTCTCATCCTCTATATAGTAAAGTCCTGGCTGCCTCAGGGGAGTCAACTAACAAACCAAGATGGAGTTAGGAGAGATGGTGCACATTTTTGGAATATGGAATCACTGACAATGTTATAGATAGATAGATAGATAGATAGATAGATAGATAGATAGATAGATA
>JAJKFI010000049.1:4034725-4103446 GCA_029204185.1 Lerista edwardsae | reverse complement strand
AGGCAGCAAGCACGCTGCCAATCACCACGGAAACCCTCCCAGCGAGCGAAGAAACTCCGCCCAGCGAACCGGTAGGATGACACCGCTGGTCATATATCATTGTGCTGCAGTGACAGGATCTACAAACGACCTGGGGGAATGCTGGGCGGGACGTAGGCAGGACATCCGGGTGATTGGCAGCCCGTCCGTGGTGATCCGCAGCTGCCCTGGCCTCGGGGGGGCTCCTGCACGCTGCAGAGGATGGGTGAGGGTTGCGCAGGGTGCCTGGGCGAGCAGCGGTGGGGTGCGCTAACTGGGGGCAGCCCCCCCGGCCAGGACAGCTGCAGAACGCTGAGGACAGGCAGCCAATCATGTGGAAGCCCCATGTAAGTCCCGCCCAGCGTTCCCCCAGGTCGTTTGTAGATCCCGTCGCTGTTGTGCTGTCAAATACTTTGGATGTCTTGATAAGCCAGCGCCTAGCCTATATAAGCCTGCTTAACTTACGTTAAGGAGCGACTTGACTTGCAGCAGCAACTTGACATCGGACACCAGCATGCTTCAATGTCACTCCAAGCTACCTGATAACACTTTGTAAGTTTTGCTGTGCTCACTGATATGAGCTTTGTTGTAGAAATAAAATGCCTTTGCATCTTAACACTGAACTGAGCATATTCCTTCCTCTGATATCCAAAAACAAACTCCGGCCTGTGGCTCGGCTGCCCGGCTGGAACAGCAACCCACCTGGAATTGACTTGCGAAGTTGCGACCCACTGGTGGGTCCTGACTCACAGTTTGGGAGCCACTGCAACAGAGCATAATGACATGACTGTTCTTCCCAGTTCATTCCACCCAGCACCTGACTCTATCGGCTTTTTTCTCACTCTGAAAATGCTTCCCTGAGCTTGTGAAACCAAGCGATCACAACAGAAAGCCCAGTGGACTAAATCGCTTTACCTCTGAGTCCCTAATGAGTGAATGTGTGATGCTTCTGAGAGAGCTGTCGCTAGAGTGTTTCAGTTCTGAGATGACGGAGAGGGCAACAAGCAAAGCCTTCAGATACGAAGGCTACCACTGGATAGATTGCAGATCTAATTGACTCTTTCTGCTTTTGGGACCGAACATGTCTGCGCACACACAGTGATTGTCTGTGTATTTCTTTTCAGGCACACACACATGTGCGTGCGCGCGCGCACACACACACACACACACACACAAAGGCAGCATTAAACGTTGTAACAAAAGACGAGTGTTGTGGAAGAAACACTAGCAATCCCTGTGCTCCGCATCATGTCAAGAATACCACAGTGCAAAGCTACACCCCCTCCCCTGAAAATGACATAGTTCATTAGGGGTTGAGTGTTGGAACATTTGCCTGAAAACAATCCTTTCAGCCCGGTTGTAAAAGCAATTTTTGAATGCCTCTCAAAACCTATGCACTGGGCCGCTCCTTCATTTCATTTACTTGCTAAATGCCATCTAGTCTGCTTTTCGACTCAAAATGGGTTCACAAGGCAGCTAATATTGACAAGAGTCAACAAGACAATTCAGGACTGTGCAGTAGCTAACAGAGGAAACCTGTGTAGTGATATAGAGAATCACTGAGGCCCTGAAAAGAACTGCGTTCACTGAGTGTTTTATTCTTAGCTTGAATACAGTCAGAGACCCTTCTCTTTGGAGTCCTTCAGATCTGTTGCTACTAAAATGCAAGGCTTAATCCTGACCAACCTTCCAGCACCAATGCAGCCCCAAGGGAAGGGAACAAACATTCCCTAACCTTGAAGAGACCTCTGTGACAGCCTCCCCCCTTTACAGGAACATAACGTATGAACCCCTTGGCAAAGCTGCATCAGTGCTGGGAAGTTGGTTAGGACTGGGCTGCTAGATTGTAAACCATGTGCATGGAACTCCGCTTGTGTAGTGGAGCTCTCCCTTCACCCCAGTCCTCCCCACTGTGGCCCTGTGCACTTCTAAAAACTGCTCCAGAATGCTGGGACTGTCCAGACTTTCATGGGATAGGGGGTGTGGTGGCAACTGCAGCTGATGGCGGAATTGGCAGGCACTTTGCACAAGCATTTCTGCTTATGCAAAGCCCGTTCAGACTTTACCTTCCTGAGATATGGAGAGGGGGCAAAAAGAGCATTCCAGTTATCTCTGCCACTCCTGAAGCCTCCATCCATGCATAGGGCATTTGTCTGCCTCAATATATGCTGTTTGCTGTGAGAGATCCTCTCCATCATCAGGAACCTGGACATCCAGGGAGACAAAGAGCAGTGAGAAAGAGCAACCACAGTCACAAACCTGCTTACCTGCCCTCTTCTTCTCATTACTAAGGTGTGCCAATGTGCCTGGTCCTGAGAGTCCACAGAAACCCAAAATCAGCTCTAACCTTGCATAGGAAATCGAGGGAGCAATTCTAACCTGGAGTTAGGCCAGCAATGTTTGGCCAGCACAAGGGACACTGTAAAGTATGTCTGGACCACTCTTGGAGTCAGAGAGGCCAGCACACAGACGTGCACCAACCTTCCTGACCCCAAGCATGGTCCAAACTCACTCTACGGTGTCCCTTGAGTCGGTCAAACTTTGCTGACCTAACTGTGCCAGTCTAACTTCAGGTTAGGACTGTACCTTGAATCAGTGCTTGGATATGAGGTGGAAGAACATGTTGCCTACTCTCCAAGGGAGAGCCCCCCCCATTCTCTTGTTGTCTCAAAGGGAGAGGCTTATCCAAATTGCCCCTCAATGCATAATTTAACTGTCAAGTAGTATTTAAATTGTACATCAAGGAGTGGCTCAGATGATCTCTCTCTGCAATTTTTTGTGATGGTGAGATGGGGGCAATATCGTGTGCCAATGCTTTCATCTCCTGTGTTTAAGGGCTGGAGGTGTGGACTGATGGTTGAGCTGCTGGCACTGCCTGAAGCTAAGCAGGAGAATCTCTGGTTTGTTTTTGGATGGGAGACGGATGCCAGGTTGTGACAAGCTGCAGTACCTGTGGTGGCAGAACAGAGTCGCAAGTGAGAGTTGTGGGGGAGTGTGTGAGAAGGCCAGCCGGCAAAAAAAATGGAATATGACCTCGAAGACCTGTCCAGGCTTGACTTGCGATTGCCTGCTGAGGCTTGATGGCATGAAGGCGACATCTGGGACTGAGGATTGGCGGATCACAAGAATACTGGATATTTGTAAAAAAAACCCATTGAAAAAATGGTGGTTTAGACTAGCCTTCTCATGTAAGCCGCCTTGGGCATTTGCTTCAGCATGGGAAAGGCAGGGTATAAATTCTTCAAGTAAATAAATAAATAAATCTCCCAAATCTTGAGATCACCAACAACTGCAATCTATATTAGTTCTGTTAAATAAAAAAGGGTTTCCCAAAAACGACAAGGCTTTCCTCGGACAGCTATAAAATCACAAATATTTTCTTCAGTCATTAGGTTTCTTTGCTGAAGCATACCTTTCAACAGCTAAATCCATTTTTCATACACAATGTTTTTTAAGCACATTGAAGAAATTCTTACATAACCTCTTGCTAGGTTCTTGTGGAAAAGATAGATTGTCACAGGCAAATATCACAATTTTTTTCTTGAAAGCTCCCTTCTACAGCACTTTTGTACAATTAACTGCTTGCGCTTTGAAGACTCTGCCTTCCTCTCATCACATTGGAATACAACCTTATTTCCCTGCAGAGCCATTTCAGCTTCATTTGTTTGTTCAATGTAACAAAACAAGACATCTTTTTTCACTGCAGCTTTATGTTCCAAGGAAACTTTGTGGGTGTTACCTTGCATCATTTCTGTGAGTGCATATTCTTTTCTGTGATATTATCTCTGCAGTTGCTTGCACTACCCCAGAAGGAAGTTGTTGTTGTTGTTTTTACTAGACATTTAGTGTACAATCCTAACCTGGAGTTAGGCCGGCACAGTTAGGCCAGCAAAGTTTGGCCGCACTAGGGACACCGTAAAGTATGTTTGGACCACTCTTGGAGTCAGAGAGGCCAGCACACAGACGTGTGCCATCCTCCCTGACTCAGAGAGTGGTCCAAACGCCCTTACGGTGGCCCTTGTGCCAGCCAAACTTTGCTGGCCTACCTGTGCTGGCCTAGCTTCAGGTTAGGATTGCACCCTGAGTCAGTTTGGAAGATACTTCTACAGGTAGATTACCCCTTATTCGAACATCCGAAATCCAGACCATAAGGTCTTGTGCTCATTCCCACATACAGTGCAGGAACCGGCTGTCAGTTCTATTCTCAGCTCTGAGCTGTGTACCTGTACAGACATTGTTGGAATATACCAGCAGACACCTGTATGGGTAGCAGTGAAAAGATTAAGAGGAACCATTTCTCATTATATTTATGCAGTTACAAGTGTGCCCCAATATCCACTGATTGTAACCATGGTTTCCGTTATCCACAGATACCATTGATACTGGGAATATAGGAGATACAGTACATATAGGAGATTATGTATAGGTATTCTATACATAGAATAGAAGATAGATAGGAGATAGGAGAACATCTCTCTCTTTATATCTTAGTGCAGGAAAACCATGATTTCAGGTATCCATGGTGGAACCCCATGGAACGGAACCCCAGCAGATATCAGGGCATGCCTGTATTCCAAAATCTAGACAAACCCATAATCCAGACACCTTCCTGTCCCAAGCAGTTCAGATAAGGGATACTCAACCTGCACCCACCTGAGACAGCAATCAGTGGTGCTTACTCCCTGGAAATGTTTCAGGATTGCAGCCTTAATTGAACTGTTGTGAATTATGACTAAGAGCACAATCCTAAACTAAGCCAGCAAAGTTTGGCCAGCTCAAGGGACACCGTAAAACGTGTTTGGACCACTCTCAGAGTCAGGGAGGATGGCTCATGTCTGTGTTCTGGCCTCTCTGACTCCAAGAGTGCTTCAAACATTCTTTACGGTGTCCCTTGTGCTGACCAAACTTTGCTGGCTTAGCCTATGCCGGCCTAGCTCCAGTTTAGGATTGCGCCCTTAGTTCTTTTGCACTAAATGAAGAAAACAAAATTAGAAGCATTTGGTCATTTAAATAAATATGTGAGCTGTCTGTCTTTCCCAACTGTTTGACAAGCAATATGGGAAGTATTCTTTCAAATAAATAGCCTGGTTACCACTGACTTGATAAATTTGCAAGAATATGCAAAGAATGTGTTGTAGGCTCTGCCTCTCATCGGCTAGTAGGCTTTCCCACCAAAAGACCCTGTGTTCAATGGTCTGAGTCAGCAAGAGGCTGTTTCTCATGTTGTGCCCTGGTCCAACATTTGAGAAAGTGGCCCAGAAGCACATTATGCTTTGGCTCCACTGTAACTATGGCAGTGCAGGGCTCCCATGTGATTGGTGCGGTTTTGCTGGTTGTTGGGGCAGATCAGGGCAGGGATTGGGCTGGAATGCGGGGAATTGAGATAGGATGAGATAGGATGAGGCAGATCTTAGTGGCATTGGTGAGGTGACCAGTAGCCCCATTCTGAGCATGACACACCCCTTGAGACTCTTCATATCTATGCCAGCAAAAGAGCTGATATAGATCTGAGGAGTCCCACAGCTGCTCCCAGGCAGTGGCTGGAGAGGAAAATATTTTTCCTTTACTTAGCTCTGCCAGCCAGCCTGGTTTCCTGCCAGATGCTTCACCAGTGGCCCTGCACAGCAGGGATGGATAGGATTGGGCCATTCCACCTGGAAGATCCAGGTTCAAATCCTCGCTCAGCCATGTAGCTTCCTGGGTGACCTTGGGCCAGTCCCTCTCTCTCAGCCTCAACTACCTCGCAGGGTTGTTGTGAGGATAAAAGGAGGGAAGGAACCACCTTAACCACACAAACTGAGCTCCTTGGAAGAAGGGAAATGTGATAAGAAATGAGAGAGACAGTAGCATGTTACAGAAATAGCCTAATTTACCTAGGGGGTGAGAGGATTTTTGCAGGAATGGAGGCTGTGAGAGGGAAACAGAGATACTGCCAATGTATGAAGATGAGAGAGTCAAGACCAGGTGGCCACGTGCTAGAACTGCTCCCTTGAAAACCTAGAGCAGTTACCAACCAATGTGCTGTCAGGCCACATGTGTACGTGAGGTGGTGCTTTTCTCAGGTAAGAACATAAGAAGAGCCCTGCTGGGTCAGGCAAAGGCCCATCTAGTCCAGCTTTCTGTATCTCACAGTGGCCCACTAGATACCTCAGGGACCACACAAGACAACAAGATGCCTGCATCCTGTTGCCACTCCCTTGCAACAGGCATTCTGAAGTAGCCTACTTCTAACACAAGGAGATTGCACCACCCATCATGGCCTATATAGGCCACAGTGGACTTTTCCTCCAGAAAAGTATGTGGCTGCATGGCTCTGGGAAGCAGCTCGCTTAGCAGCAGCAGGGGTAACAAAATAAGCAGAAAAAGGGGGTGCAGTCAGAAGGAAGACCAGCTAAAGGCCATTTACCTTCCTATTGCTCTGCTTGGCAGCACAACAATCTTTGTGGAAATAGGTGGGTTGGAGGTGCATTAACGGATAATGATGGGGCCTTCATCCCTTCTCCAAAGAAGAATAAATTTGAGAGTTGAATGAGGAACAATTTGTAGTTCTCTGGTCAGACTTTGTATAGGCTTTTTCTGGCATTTTTTTTAAAAAATAATTTAAAATAGCTTAACAGGGAAGCTGTGATAAGCCTCTTGAAAAATGCACTGTCTCTTCAACCAGTACTGATTATAAAGTCCCAATCTAAATAACATACACACCACATACTTATTTCCTATTATTTGCTGTGCTTCAAATTAGATTATGTGTGGACTAAACTTGGGAAAATGTCAACTTCTGAAATAGAATTCTGTGAAGAAAATTGATAGCAAAATGTAATGACAGGTTATGATGTTATTAGGCATATTTATACATGTACTTCAAACATGAAGGCCAGTCAGTAAAATCGTGGGTTTCTTCCTCATAAGTACAGGACAAGAATAACAGTGAATTTCTGTGCAGGGGTGGAGGAAGGGTGTAGTGAGGGGTGGCAGGAGCCATGGGCGCTGGCAGCGGCGAGGCGCCATTGCATGGAAGAACCTGCATGCTTTTTGGCCCGCTCACCCTCCCTCGCATGTGTTTTGCTCCGTTATGGAGCTATTCCAGGTGCAGGAATGCATAGCAGGGTGACGCACAGGGGTGGGGTGACGTGCTGGGGGCGCAATTACGTCACCCGACGCGCTGCCCCGGGCGCATTTGGGGCTTTGTCCGTCTCTGTTTCTGTGCCCTTCACAAAGACCAATTCCATGAATTCAGAAAGGGGAAGTTCTGTGTGTTTCACTATACAGGCATGCCCCGGTATCCACTGATTTGGTATCCACTGTTTCAGTTATCCATGGATACCGTGGATGCTGGGACTCCTATTAAAAAGGTAGGGGACCATTAAACAAACCTCTTTGTTTAACCTTGTTGCAGAAAAACCACTGATGTTCCCCCATCACTAAAAAGGCATCCCCAGTATCCGCGATTTCAGGTATCCACAGTGGGGTCTGGAACGGAACCCCAGTGGATACCGGGGCATGTCTGTATCTATCAAGGAGACCTTTAAAGGTACACAGAGTAACTGCACCATCTAGTCTAGACCCTTGTACTTGGATTAATTAAACATAGGACATGTTCATGTCATAGTTTCTCGGCTCTTCTCAATTGCAAAACAACGCTATATGTCCACTCTGCTCACGCCCAGCACACAATTTTGCATACCAATCCTAAAAGTAATGCATTGGAATAAGACTGCATTCCTCCAATGCTATTTTGATGTATCACTACCGCATAGCTAAATTAACCCCAGCTCCAAAAAAGATTATTCTGTTAATGGATACAGCACCATACAGATATTAGCAGCTATAGCTGACAAAGAAAAACAAAAGTTCTTCGACGAGAAACAAAATTGCCCCTGTAATTATAGTCCTTCATATCTAAGTTAATCCTGCCCTCTCGATGATAATATAAAGCAAAGGCTTAGCAAGTTAATTGGAATTGTTAAAAAATGCACTGTGTAACTTAGAAATGTTATTTATCCTTGATTTCTTCTTTATTTTCTTTTGAATTCACCACTGAGTTTCTCATGCAAAGATTATGCTCAGTGATTCTGGGCAGGACTCAGTCAGACATCCACCAGGTGGGGCACAAGTTGGAGTCCAACTGGCTGACCTCTGATAACCCTCACCAGAAGCTGGTGGTGGATGTTGCTGGGTCTGGGAAGAGGCTGGGAGTAGGGCCTCTGCTGCCACTGCTGATTATCTGGAAGAAGGTGGCATAGCAAGTGGGTGGGCCATGGCTCACTGCAACTTCAGAGTTGTCCCAGCTCTTGCTAGACAGCTGGAAGCTGAGAAGACTGAGCACACTTAAGGGCACGGCAGCCCCTTCTTGAGGGATGACTCCCACGATGACAGCCCTGTCCATCCCCACTACTCACCTGAAAGGAAAAGCCATACTACATATGCTGCCTCCCAATGACCAGGGACACCACTCCTTCTAGAGGCCTCACAGCACCTAGAATGACAGACAGTATTCATGTGAAGTGGACTTCGGGAACGGAGCCTAGGGTGCAACATGGTCCCCAGGGTCAGCTCTAGCAGCAGCGGGGCCCAATGCAGGGCATTCCCACGGGGGCATTCCATCCTCCGTGCGGGGGCCCCCCCCACTCACCAAGAAAAGCGCTTGTGGTGCTGTGGATGACACCTGAAAATAGTTGGTGGTGACATCACTGGCAACTGCTTCCAGAAGGCCCTTTTGGGGCATGTGGGAGGGGGTCCAAGGTAAAGCTGCTCTGCTTGCCCAGTTCACTTTCAGTCCATGAGATCCCAGCTGCTGCCATCTTGAATCAGGGGAACCAGGAGGTCAGGCCACCATGTCTTGGGAGGCCCTGCTGCCTCTGGATAGGGAGTTTGTAGAGACCAAACATGATATCAGTTGCTCATTTGAGCACCGCACGCTGTTGCTGCCTTCTTCCACCATCCCCCTCCCAAACTGGGCTGCGAGAAAGCAGGGTCTTCCGAGGAAGCCATTGATGGAAGCCAAACAGGGAAGCTGCTGGGCTCTCTTCTCACAGCAGCAACAGGGCACTGAGAAATGATCATTCTGCTAGCTTCATCATTCTGCTTCATCATTCTGCTAGCTTTCCCTAATCATCCAAGTCAGGGAAAACCAGTGGAATGATCTTAGAGGCCTTGGGAAGATGTCAATAAGGCCCCAAACTTTACTTCCAGCATGAATATATCATATTTTGGGAAGCTCTGATGTGCACGTGGAACTCTGAATGAGAAGGAAAAACAGCCTAACTGACGGAGAGTGCAAACCTAACCTGGTGTTAGGCCAGCACAGCTAGGCCAGCAAAGTTTGGCCTGCACAAGGGACACGGTAAAGTATGTTTGGACCACTCTTGGCGTTACAGAGGCCAGCACACAGACATGCGCCATCCTCCCTGATTCTTAGAGTGGTCCAAATGTGCTTTACAGAGGCCCTGGTGCTGGCCAAACTTTGCTGGCTAACTGTGCCACCCTAACTCCAGGTTAGGATTGCACCCTGAGGAATATTCCCTGATGCACTATGAGTAATGTGGAAGAAATGCATGGTGGAACATGGTGATGCTCTTTCTCAAAAAGCTTTAGCTGCTAGGAAGGAAAATGGAAATGCAAACCTTTACGAATTAATTGGTTGTTAGCTCCTCAAAGGTGCAGCTTCCTCCCATCCCATATGGTATACAGAAAATCCCAGTTCTCACCAAAGACAGCAGACACAAAGGACTATCAAAAAACCAAGCAATCAATCTAACCCCTACACAAACTAAAATAAATACAAACAATAATTTGACCAAGGGCAACTGTGAGTAAGCGACTCTCTGAATTTATAGTACAAGTCAGCCTTTTATAGCTGACATCCTCAGGTTAACACATAGGTCAAGCGTGAAAGGTCAGTAACCACTAGAGGCTATTAACTTCATTCTGTGTTTGACATGCTTGCTTGTGGGTTTTATTTTGCTGGGGGGAAAAAAACATCCTAAAGGCCTTTTCCATTAAGTATAGAAAGCTTTTCAATAGGGCAGGGTATTTCTTCTATACACTGCTGGACAGATAATCCCCAGATCGACTACTGGATTGGCAGGTTCTGCTCTCGCAAATGGCTATATGGCAATGTGCTCTGTATTCCACCAGTGGCCATTTTGGAACTGCCGTTGCAAACAGCAGCAGTGGCAGGGGCTTGCTACTGCATCTGACTACCCACAAGAGCAGAAGTTAGCCAGTGCTGGAAGGAACATGGTGGGGAATGGGAGGAATGGGGGAATGTCTGGATGGGGAAGGGTGGCGGCAGGAGACAGATTGGAGTAGGGAGGGGTCCATCCTGAAGGTAGAGATTTGCACCAGGATGCTAGCCCCATTCCTTCTCCCCTTCCCTCTCCCTTAGGGCACAATCCTAACCTGGAGTTAGGCCAGCACAGTTAGGCCACCCAAGTTTGGCCAGCGCAAGGGCCACTGTAAAGTACGCTTGGACCACTCTGGGAGTCAGAGAGGCCAGGACACTGATGTGCACCATCCTCCTTGATCCTGAAAGTGGTCCAAACATGCTTTACGGTGGCCCTTGTGCTGGCCAAATTTGGCTGGCCTAACTGTGCCAACCTACCTCCAGGTTAGGATTGCGCTCTTATTCTCATTGGATTTATGCCAGCAAAATAGCTGCTATAAATACAAGGATACCCATTGGGAAAGTGGATGCTTACCCCAAAGTAAGGGAATGGAAGTTCCCCTGCCTTGAGAATGTCTCTGTGACTGCCTCCTGCCCCAGTGTGGAATGCAGCAGGTACCCTGTTGGTGCAGCGGCATCAGTACTGCGGGAGTTAGTTGGGACTTCGAATTAGGCTCTAAACCCCTCCTACTAGCACAACTATGAATTAATAAAGACCATTTGTGTTGAAGATATGATGGCCTTATTCAACTATGCCTGGCGCACAGCAATTACATTTTTCAAAAGCAATTAGTTCTGATCTAGAAAACCAGCAAAAAGTGCCAAGGAATGCACACGCACAGAAAACCACCTTGCATGGCTGTTTAAGAGATTTTCTTTTGGGTGACCTCATTTTTGTATCTAAAAATCTTGTCTGTGTGCATTCCTGTGTGGAAATTATGTTCATGTTGTTGTTTTTTCTTCCTTAAATAAATCCCTGCCGGATAGACGATAACCCTGTTGATGAACATGGAAAATCCTTGTGCCTGCTAGAATACATTGATTGCATTGATTTTTATTTAATACAGTGGGAACATTTTGGAAATGTTTAATATAACATTATAATGTCAAGCAAATATGACAAAGGTATGGAAAGGGGTTCCTAGAGAAATAAATGTGGGGATGTAGTGTGGTGGGACTGAATAAGAAGGAGACAATAATGGATATAAATGAGAAAAGAAAGTAGATGGAGATACATGAAATTAATTTGGCTAGGGTTGGGGAAAATGAAGGGAACGGAGGAAATGAATGGGAGGAAATGAACAGAAATCCATTAGAACAAGAAGGGGTTCCAGGGAGAAATGAATTGAAGGGGGATGGGGCGGGAAGGCATTGCTGAGTGGCAGGCAACACTGATATGATCTGCGAGACAGTCTGGGATCGTGGAAAGTGGTAGCACAGGCTTGAAGGCGGCCAAATAATATTGTGCGTGTTAATGCAGAAATAAATTCCACTCAGTATAATGGGACTTACTCCTTTCAGTGTACGCATTCATAAGGCTGCAGCCTTGATGGCACAGCTTTTTCAGTTTGTCCGTTTGCTCTTTTATGTGGAAGAGGAGAGGCTGACCTTGACGAGAGTGTTCCATGCTGAAGGCTGCAATCCTATCCCCACTTTCCTGAGAGTAAGCCCCACTGAACATAATAGGACTTACTTCTGAGTAGACACGCATGGGCTTGTGCCTGAAGACTGTTTGCAGATCTCCAGAAAGAATCCGCAACACTCCCAACTGTGTTTGTCGTGCCCTCCTTCCTATTTTCCAGAAAGCTCAGCTTGGCTTGCCAACCCTTTTGATAGAAAGTGATTATGATGGAGTTTGCTCAACTTAATGTGTGCTGATTTGGGGTCTTAGCAGCAAGGTGGAGTGCATGGCAAAATGTCGACACTGCCAGGAACACATGGGGTAGTTTTAAGCAAGCTGCTTCCATTTCCTTTCTTTTTTTTTCTTATAATGAATGAATTTTGTTCAGCAACTCCTAAAAACAAGAAGAGCCCACTGATGGGTGGTTTTGTTTTGTTTTGTTTTTTGCCATTTGTTGGGGACCAACTGTCTCTTCAGCTGCAGTTGTACTTTGGAGCAAGTTCCGCTGAATTCAGTGGGATTTTCTTGTCAGTAGACATGCCTAGGGTTGCATTGTGAAAATGGCAGCAAGAAAAGCATTATTTTCCCCTTTCTCCAAGCATGTACACAAATTAATAAAGAAAAAGTAAAGCGTTGGTCTGTTTTTCATGACCGTGCACTGCTTGGTAAGAACTGTGAAAAAGGCTGTAATAATAAACAGTGTGTCCTCCTTTTGATCAGAGATGGGGAAATAGGAAACAGGAAATACCTTTTTAGTAGACCTGTGCAGAACTCCAGTTGAATGGCAGGGCAACACTCAAGGAATTCCAAAGCCCTGAGAACAGCTTCTAAGCTAACCTAGAAGAACCAAGTCAGGTGCTTAAGAGTGCAGTCCTAACCTGGAGTTAGGCTGGGACAGTTAGGTCAGCAAAGTTTGGCGTGCACGAGGGACACCATGTTTGGACCACTCTCGGAGTCAGAAAGAGCACACAACTGTGCTCCATCCCCCCTGACTCCAAGAGTGGTCCAAATGTGCTTTATAGTGGCTCTTGTACCAGCCAAACTTTGTAGGCCTAACTGTGCCGGCCTAACTCCAGGTTAGGATTTAGCTCTAAGTAAGGGAAGAAATTCAGCTAAGGCCCTTGATTTGCCTGAGAAAAAACATAAGGATAGTCACAGCTCATGTGACCATGGTTCTGTCCACAGTTGCATGGCCAAAGGGAGGGCTTCCACAGCATATATGGTATATAACTACTAAGAGATGGTGCAACCTGTACAGTTGCCTGACACCAGAAAGACAAAAACTCCCTTACCAAGAAGTGAGGAACTTTTGGTTTGGTTTAAAGGGATGACACAAATGAAAGAGCTTCTTCATTTGCACAATCCCTGTAAATCAAACCAGAAGTCCTGCACTTCTGCTTTTGGAAAACTGCACCAGAACCAAGATAAGGAGGCAGATGACCCTGTTTCTAATTGCATTTAATGGTGTGTGTGTGGTGGCCACATCCCAATCTTCCACCCTCTTTCCGCGCCCCACAATCCACTGCTGATGCAAGTGGCATCACCTAGACTCATTGATGGGCTGCCCTTGAAAACACTGCGCAAGTGTGTCTGTAATTTTTGTTATGTAAGTAACATTTTAAAATGGTGAGGAAGTGATTTATCAGTAAATCATATAGGTAAACTGATAAATCAGTAAATCAAAACTACTGTTTTGACTCAGGCTGCTGGGGGGGGCAGTGCACAAATGTGTTGTGTGTGTTGGGGTGTTTAAAAAAAGCATTTTGGGAGGGAAATTGCAGGGAATATTCCATTTGTCTACAGGCAAATGCTCATAATGTTGTTGTCAAATTGCAATATTATTTTGATTAGCATAAATACCAGATGTTATTAGTTGCTGATTTTGAATTTTATTTTTTTGATTGAATGCTGGATTTTCCAAAGCAAAACCTGATGCATTGTATATAAACATCCTTCCCTCTTTCAACACACACAAACATACATTGTGCTTAGGCTGCGTGGAAATAGACATTTCAGATGTTCAGTATTCAAACTACCAAATTTATTCATGAAAATCTCTATGAATCCTATTCAGCAATACATATTCAAAACTGAAGTCTTCTAAGCACAAAGTACATTTCCTATCTCCAAATATCTGATGAAAAAGGAGGACACATTGTTTATTATTCCAGACTTACTGTATTTTCTTCCTAGGAATGTGCTGGAATTTTGTGGTCAGGTGCTCAACAGCATTTAGGAATTAGGCTCAATCCTATAAACCAGTGGTATTCAAACTGTGGGCTAAGATCCACTTGGTGGGTCGTGACCAGTGGTGTCATTCAAATGATTTAGGAACAGGAACTCACTTTTGAGTTCAAATTCAAATGTTGAAAAAAAAACAAAAACAGAAGCATCCACGGAACCTGTTAGGATCCGGAACGCCCGTTCTGGTCCGTTCCCCCTGAATGACATCACTGGTCGTGACCTGATGTCACGTGGGTCGTGGAAAGCTGGAGCAGCCATCTTGGAAACTGCAGACCTTACTCTTTTGTGAGCGTTAACAGTTTGAATTTTCAAGTGAGGGTTTTTTTTTAAAAAAATTGTTTTTAGTTCAGTGCTTTTACATAATATTTTGTCCCGATTTTGCTTCCTGCCAGGGATGTTTCATAATTGTGCAATTGCTGGAGTCCAAAAATGCCAATTTGCATTTCAGGAGTGTGTTTTTATTATTTCACAATGACGGCCCTTCCTGCTTGATGAAGTCACTTCCAGCTATGACATCACTTCCAGGTTAATGACATCTGTTCTGGTGGGTCCCAACACAAGTGCCATTCTAAAAGGTGGGTCCCGGTCTAAAAGGTTTGAGAACCACTGAATCTGAACTAGTGCAGATTAGCTGGCAATTAGAGTTGTCAACACTGTGTGAAGCTGTGCCTAAGCTGTCATCTCCCCCCACCATATGATGTAATGTCAAATGTCATAATGTCACAGCCCATCCCTATGCAGGGCTTCCTCTGATAGAACTCGTGTTCTGTTGGCAGAAGGCTTGGGCTGCTGGTGTGGCAGCTGCAATGCCAGCATGCAGAATAGGGCTGCCTGTGCAACTAGCTGGTGATCACGTGAAGATGCCACTGGAGAGCCTAGGCACTGGAGGTGCCAGTACATAGGTGGGCAGGGGTGGACTGTAGGTAGGGAGGTAGAGGATTTGGGCAGGGATGGGGGCTGGTCAGGGGTATGTTGAGGGAACAAAGGGCTGGAAATCACAACAGTGCCACAGATACCCTGGCCTTAACATATCCCCTTGGGCCAACACAGAGTTGTGCCAGCCAAAGGGCTGATGCAGATCTGAATGATCCCATTGGGGACCATGACATGACAAAGCGGGTAAGTAAAAGTAAGCACCTCTTCATGGTTCCCAGCTGGCCATAGCATGCAGCAGAGGCCATGGCAGCACAGCCACATGCGCCAGTCGAGGCAGGATTTGGCCATCATCAGCCATCATCATCCGCTTGCCAAACTTCCAGGATGGCTTTCAGCCGTCTTCTGAGACGGATGTCTGAAGCTGATACCAGGAAACTCCAGGCCAGTCCACAAAGGTTTGCAACCCTCGTTACTTCTTGGTGTGTGCTCTCTTAACAGGATGGTCAGAATTGCTTGCAGGGCTAATAATAGTGTGCAGGAGGCTGGGCGTTGTCTCTCCAGGCCACTTGGATTCCAGGACAATAGTGTGCAGGAGGGAAAGTTTACGGTGATTTGCATCAGAGTCAGGTGGAAACCTTTTCCTATGTCCTTTTTCTCAGCTGCAATTTTGTGTGCTTTCCTCTGCTCTGCCTTCCACTGGCCCTCTGTTGAATTCTTCTGTTGTTAACCCCCCCATTTCTTTCTCCTTTTAACCTTTGCCTTGCCTTTCATTCCCTCTCAGTGTTTTTCTTCCTCTTCCTCCTCTTCTTTTCTCTCTGTCTAACCTTCTTCTTTTCCCCTTTCTCTATCCTGTCTGTTTTTGTTCCTTTCCCCCATCCTGGCTTTGTCTTGCCTTTCCTCCCCGGAGTCCAATACCTTAAGGGTTCTTCCCTTCACCAGCTTTCCTCCTGGCTTGTTTTCCTTTTCTTGTTCCTGCAGCAACCAGGGGTTTGGTCACAGACTTCTGCAGTTGCTGCTGAAGCAAGGCTTCCGTGCTTACAATTTTTTAAAATCACTCTAGGAAGCCCGAGAATGAAATGCCATTACTCCCTAGCTCAAAAATTCCACCCACCAGACATTCAGAGGTGAATGGTCTGTGGGGAGACACATGGCTCTTGCCCGTGGTGCCAATTGTAGATGGGCACCTAAACTGCCACCCACAGTTGCCTGCAGTCACCCGCCCTTCCCTATGTCTGGTTAGCTACAAAATGAAGTGATGATGGATGCTGGGGTGTGTGCAGGGCAGTGCTAGGGGCGCAGTGGTACAGGAGGTGACATCACCATGTCGCCCCACCCCAGATGCCGTTAGACAGCTCTGCACACAGTGCGTAGGATCCTCTTCTAGGATCCAGCCGGCAAAGAAGGGAATAGGACCTTGAGGACCTGTCCAGGCTCGACTTGCGATTGCCTGCTGAGGCTTGATGGCTGGCAGCCAAAGGAGAGAACCACACTGGGAAGGCAACATCTGGGCCTGAGGATTGGCAGATCACAAGAATACTGTAGATTTGTAAAAAAACCCATTGGAAAAAAATGGTGGTTTAGACTAGCCTGCTCATGTAAGCCGCCTTGGGCATTTGCTTCGGCATGGGAAAGGCGGGGTATAAATTCTTCAAATAAATAAATAAATAAATAAATAAATAAATAAATAAATAAATAAAAAACCAGCATGACACTTTCTATGAGTTGCTTATAGATCAGACTTGCTTCTGAGTAAGCATGCAACCAATTCGAATGGAAGCCTTTTAAACAATTTCTAATTGTCTGGTTTTGCAACCTATTGATTTTCCTGAATGCTGAGAATACACTTCACTCTTAGACCTTGAGCGTAGTTTAAGATTTAGCAGATAACTCAGCCTCAAGGATTTCTCCTTGATCTGACTAAAGTTCACCTCCAAGATTGAGCAGAGATTGATTGATCTGTGTTGCCCAGAAAAGCAGCCCTCTACATGCCAAGAAAAGCAACACAACATTCAGAAATTTATACTCATGACAACATCTGGTGAATCTTGCACATAAATCTGAGCTTGCTGAGCTTCTCACATAATAATCCAGTTATATGACCCAAAAACAGGAGAGGAAAACAAAATGAAGCCATTGACTTGGAGCGCAATCCTAACTGGTGTTGCGCTGGTGCAGCGTTCTTCCACCAGACCAGTGCTGTTGCAAACGTGCCATAAGCCACATTTGCGCCGCAGATTTGGTTGCTGTGCTGGTGCAGGCAGCAGCACTGGGGCAAGTGTGTCACCCAGCCTGCCAGCTGGGCTGACCGTGCATTGGCTTGGTTTTGCGATGGAAGGAGAGCAGACCTGTGAGTGGAGAGGGGGTGGAGATGGCCATATCAAAACCCTCTTCCCCAGGTTGGGTGGCCCCAATCCTGGCCGCTCCTGGCTACCTGGACTTGCACCTGCTATTTTGCAGGTGCAGATCTGAGCAGCCCCATAGGGCTGGCTGGAGCTTACCTCAGGGGAAGGGGAACATATCCCCTTGCTCTGCAGTGATCTGCAGCTGCCTCTCACCTGTGTTAGGATACAATGCAGGTCAGCCAGTCTGCCTGTCCCAGCACAGGTTAGGATTGTGCTCTTAGACAAAACTCCACTGTAATCCTAATCATCCCAGAAAATGGAGCTCTTCCTTCTGGATATTCTTTCATTGGTACCTGGTAGATTGTGCAGTGGTGTTGCCAGCATGGTCACACCCACCCATGGCACATGACACGCCCCTTACTCACCTGAAGCTATACCTAGACGTAGTTTGGCAGTAGGGCCCATCTACCACCAAACACGCGTGGGCCTCTGCTTGCTGGGGGCTCGGGTGCCTGTGCCTGTCTCACACACACCTACCCCAGTGTGTGTCACATATGGCAAATTGTCCCACTCCCTACTTTCTATGTTAATGCAACTGTGGACCCACTGACAATGCAATCCTATGCATGTCTACCCAGAAATAAGTCCCATAGTGTTCAATGGGGCTTACTCCCAGGAAAGGGTGGATAGGATTGCATCCTGAATGACTTTAGGAAAATCGCTGGACCTTGGGCCTTAGAAGGTTGTGATAAGGTGTCATGGTTTACTGAACTAATATGTGTGAAGTACTTTGACTAATAATAAGACCAAAATTGACAGCAACAAAAAAAAGACCAAGTGAGAGAAATAGTTTGTCACCCACCTCCACCTTTGTTGTGCCTGTCTATTGCCAGGCACATCTGTGCCTACATCATTGTGTCACACAGAGTTTGCCATGGGGCCTGGAGATTGCTGACCCAAGCCATGAGGCGTGCAATAGAATCCTGATTGTGCTGTGCTAGGGCAGTGGTGTTTCTACAGGGAGGGCAGAGCTCTAAGTTTTGCAAGAAGCCTTACCTTGCAGTGGAAATCACGCCTCTCCGGCACCGTTTTAGCCAATCCTCACAGGGAAAAGCAACATCTTGGTGTTGCTTACTGGCTACAGCAGCAAGGGAGAGGAGGGATTTACATGACAGGGTAAGGCTCCTTGCAACACTTAGAGCTTTGCCATCCCTGTAGAAACGCCTCTGTGCTAGGGTTGCCTATGCTGGCTGAATGCCTGTGTCAGCATGCTTCAACAGAGTCCAATTAGCGCAAATACGAGAACTTCTATGCTTTTAAAATCAAACTCAGCCTTTGTTCAGGAGTCAGAGCTTGAGGGCGCAGTCCTAACCTGGAGTTAGGCCGGCACAGTTAGGCCAGCAAAGTTTGGCTGACTCAAGGGACACTCTTGCAGCACAAGAGTGCAAGAAGGGGTGCAGCATTGACACAACGTGGCTGCGTCGACACTGTGCACTTAGCACCAATGCGGGGGCAGCAAGCGGCGCCCCAGCATCGGCGCTACAGTAACGGGGCTGCCGCTGCCGGCAGCGCTGGTCCCATTGCGCCACTGCTGCGCCTACCTTGCGTTGGCTAAGGCATCATTTTGGAACGGGGAGGGAGTGGGCGGGGGAGGGCAGTTCTGGGCGGGACGTGGGCAGGCGGTAGGTGTGCCAGCAGGCGTGCCGGCCTGTACGGTAAGTGGACCCAGGATTTGGCCTAAGGCCGAATCCTAAGCCCATCCAAGAGGCCACGCTCCCCAAACGCATGCTCCGTGGTCTCCTCGGATCTGTGCCTGCTGTCTGTCAGGCGCAGATCCAAGTAGCACCCCGGGGAGGCTGGAGCTTCCCCTCTGGTAAGGGCGCAAATGTGAGACTGCCTCCCCGACATTGCGTTGGATTTGGTGCAGGCCCACCGGCCGCACTAATCAAGCACAGTAGAGGATTGTGCTCTTAGAGTCAGAAAAGACACCAGCACACAGACCTGTGCCGTCCTCCCTGGCTCCAAGAGTGGTCCAAATGCACTTTACAGTGGCCCTCGTGCCAGCCTAACTCGAGGTGAGGATTATGCAGTGCAATCCAACCCAGTGCTGGATTGGCAAGGCCGGCCGGCCAGCTTCAAATCTCCAGCTGGAGCCTCCCCGTGGCAAGGGCAGACACAGATTCGGGGAGCAGGCGCAGATCAGAGGAGACCACATGGCCTGAAACCAGTGTCATCCAAATGATTTAGGAACAGGTACTCACTTTTGATTGGCACTTGTAGGGGTCCGCCCACCGGAAGTGACATCATAAGCCGGAAGTGATGTCATGATCGTTGCCATGGATGTGATCATGTTTGTAATAACTTCAGCTTGTGGTTAGTGTTGATTTAACTTCTATTGCTTTGCTTTCTAGAGATGTGTAAATACATAGTTTGCTTCAACTGTTCCCTGGTTAAATAGCAGGCTAGACTGCACTAGATTGTGAGCCCTTTTGGGACAGGGAGCCATTTAACTTTAATGTAAAATGCAAGGAGCAGGAGGGGGAACGGGCGCCCACCGGGCCGCGCGACCACGTGGGCACCCGACCGAGTGCCGGGCCAGCTGGCAAGGAGCAGGAGGGGGAAAGGGCGACCAAAAAAAGACCGCATGGGGGCTGGGGCTGGGGGCAGGCTGCAGGAGGAACCGGGATGCTGGATCTGCGCAGCTGGAGGGAGCAGGAGCCCCAGGCACCCTACCTTCTCACACTTGCTGCCTTATTCCCGGGTCTCCCTCGCTGCTGCTGCTGCTGCTGTTGCTGCCGCCTCCGCTCCTCTCGCTCCGCTGCTGCCGCTGCTGCCCCCACCACCACGCTGCCTGCCTGCCTCCTCACAGAAAATGCAGGCAATGGCTGCGGGCATGCAGTACGCATGCGCAGCTGCTGAGGCCAGCTGATGGGGCCAGCTTCAAGTGGGCGGGGCCAGCTCAACTTCTAGGAACCGGTACTCGCATAGTGGTGCGTAGTGGGTGCATGACATCACTGCCTGAAACCCTTATTGCTGAATCAGGAACCTGCCCATGTCCTGCCCAGAACCTACCTTCCCCCCCCCCCGGCCAATCCCGTGTCCGTCTGGACATGGAGCCTCCCTCGTGCTGTCCGGGTTTGGCCGACAAGGGAGGCTCGGCACAGATGCAACAGGACCCGTTGCTCAAGCGTGGACACAGGTGTGCCAATTGGCACCCCTGTGTCAGTGCTAACAGTGTCACATTGTTGCTATGATGCAGTGCCGACATGACGGGCGCACTTGGATTACGCTGTCAGTCTCATTCTCTCAGCAAGTTCCTTGGGTTGAGCTTCAGCTTGATCATCTCTAAGCCTTGGCAAATTCTACCTATGCTATATTTGGGCATGTAGCAAGGAACTTCTGTATGACTTGACTGGATGATTATCTCTATTTACATCAAAGACTTCATAGAATTACTAGGTAGCCAATAGCAAACTGGGCAAAGGGGTGGTGGTATTTTATTCATCTAGCTTCCCTCACAGCCAGTCTACTGAACCAACAAGGCTGATCCCCAGGTCACAGGCTAGGGACAGGGATTTGCACCAGAACCTTCCCAAAATACCAGCACTGAGGAATCCATCCTTACCTCAGTGCAAGTTTTGGACCAGTGTGTTGTGCTGTGATACTCTTCACCACCACATTCGAGAAGTAACTTCAGCACTTAAAAGTGTTCTTTGATCATCTGCTTTCATTCTGTAGCTTAACACAGATTTGTGCCATTATTTTTGATGTTTCAACTGCCACACTGTGATCTCAGCATCAGACAGGGAAAAAAAAAGACAGTTTGATTTATTGACAGTTAATTAGCTGTGCTTTGAATACAGATGAACAAGGATAAAAACACGATAAAGTGAACTAGCCATAGAGTTAATTATTGTCAAACTGCATGGATTTTTTTTATTATTTAATATGCAACTGGCATTATTTTCCTTCCTTTTCATTTCATTAGTTTTATATGTTTGTCATAGAAGGATGGCTTTTTTAATGCAAATAAAACTTAGAAATAACAGCAAATAGAAATGGGATGTCATTAACCAATAGCCAACATTTTTTTCCTGGTCACTTATGTGACTTGCAAATGACTTCTTAATGTTGTCTTAAGACACTACTGGCTGTGAAAGCACCACCACCCCCATTCCTTGGCCCTCTGGCAACACTTTTAATATGCCCAGCATGCACCTCCTTGGCCCAGCGAGGAGCTACACTTGTCTGTTAATCGTAATTCTTGCAAAAGTAAAACCATTCTAAACAAAGTGCTGATGGGCATAGATGCCTGCTCAGAAATCTGCCTGCACCTGTGCCTCACAGCTACATTACAGGTGGGGCCTTTTTATCCATGAAGGTTCAATTCCTGGAGGTTCAATTCTATGAAGGTTCAATTTAATTCCTCGTGGATAAAAAAATCCGCAGATAATTAAACCCACAGATTTTGCCCAATACACCCCTTCCGAACCCAACTGGAGTTATGCTGTGGTTGGGTCCAGATGGCGTTCTGAGGCCTGCTGAGCCTGTGCACACCTGCGTATGGCCTCAGCGGGCCTCAGAATGGCTGTTTTGGCTAAAAAATGTTTTCAGCGAAAACCAGAAATAACATTTTTTGGACAAAATGCCCATTCTGAGGCCTGGCATGGCTGCATGCAGGCATGTGGTTCTCAGCAGGCCTCAGAGGAGCCTCGGGAGCCCTGCTTCAGTCACCTTCAGAGGCTTCATGTTGAGCCACTTCCATGGACGTAAACTCCATGGATAATTACTCCGTACTCTTAGGTCATCGGGGGGGGGGGGCTTCTGACTGTGCCGCCACCAGGAGAGGTGAGGGGGATGGCGGCCAGGAATAGGGCTTTCTCGGTGGTGGCCCCCCCGACTTTGGAATACCCTCCCCTTAGAATTGAGAACTGCTCCCTCTTTGGCAACATTCCGGCGGGGGCTGAAGACTTTTTTATTCAAACAAGCCTTTAACTGTTGACAGGCAGGCTGGCATTTTTTACATTCTATTTTTTAAAATTGTGGGATCCACGGGGCTTGCTGTTTTTTAAAATTTTAACTGTTTTTAATATTGTTTTAAATATTGTTTTAATTGTACATATTATGGTTGTTGTACTGCCTTTTAATGTTGTAAGCTGCCTTGGGTGCCCTCAGGCAGAAAGGCGGGATAGAAATTGAATAAATAATAAAATAATAATAATAAATAATAATTAGGCTCAACCTGTATCTCAGACCATCCTGGCCCAAGCAAAAATAACTCTTCAGCTGATCTCTTTGTTGCGGCCCCCTTCTCCTCGTCCACCTGCTACCACCAGATGTTTCCTTTAGAAAATGGTTGGAGTAGGCAGAGGGTCAGACTCTTGGCTTGCCAAGTTTTTTTTTCCCCCTTAGGGACTACTGGACAAGAAAACCTTGTTGATGGTGGCAGCAGCTGGAGATGGTAACTCAGGCGCTGAAGCTGGTTTGGAGGGTTTGCAACTCCACCATTCCCCCAACTGTGGAATCAGAGCTGGAGGATTCTGCAGGAAATGTGGTCCGGAGGGTTAGGGTGCAACCCTAACCAACTTTCCAGCACTGAGGTAAGGGCAGTGCAGCTCCAACGTAAGGGAACCAACATTCCCTTCCCTTGAAGAGGTCTCTGTGGCTACTGCTCCACTGCAGGATGCAACACATGCCCCATTGGCACCAATATGTCAGCACTGGAAAGTTGGTTAGGATTGTGCCCTGAGCTGTCTCCCTCCCCGAAGAATTTTGCTGCATTGGATGGGAGACCAAGAGATGGAGGAGCCACTGGTGTGTCTTTGCACAGAGGAGTGTGGAGGAATCAGGTGGCATGAAATGGATGACATCTTGAGAGACTGTCTGAAGCCTGATTTGCACCTGCCTGTGAAAGTGTGGAAGTGCAAGGCCGGCAAGGCAGGATGAGACTGCACTATGAATGGGAAACGTCCGGCGAAAAGGAGGGCTCTCCTGGCACAATACTTGTAAAAGCCCCATTGGACAACGGGGTTTAAGATCAGCCTGCCTATGTAAACTGCCTTGAATCTATGAGAAGGGTAGTATATAAATATAGTAATAAATAACATTAAAAAAAATTAAATATCCAGGTGACTACTGAACACAATCTTGGAAATGTTAACGGAGCATCCTTGGTTGAATCACACTAATCATGCTGGGTGTATGGGGTGTGTGGAATCTCCAGGTCAGGAAACCGACAAAGCAATGAAAAGTCTACTTTGTTCCTGCCAATCAAGGTTTGATAGGAATTCAGGCAGAAGACGCAAAGTGCCCGAGGCTGGCCCTTAAGGCAAGACACTCAACCAGGTCTGAACCAGGTCTGAATCCCACACTGCAAAAGCAGACAGTACCGCTGTAGGAGGAAGGAGATCTAGCCATTATTTACAGCATTTCTTTTTGCTGCTGTGTTTTGCTGATCTGTTTTAAAAGCATCTATATTGGAGAGAGCTTCTTACTGTATTAATTTTATCAAAGGGGCTCTTGAGAAAAAAACAAACGGGTGCTGTTGAGACTCGGCTTTCCCTTGAAAGGATGCTCAGTGTCTTGGAGGAGAACCTAAAACACCACCACCCTCTTGAAAATGACAAGAAACAATCCTTTTTGAAGTCATATTGAAGCTTTGTCAGTGAAATTCCTTCAATTCTCTCCCTCCTCCCTGCCTTTTGTCTTCCTTTTCTCATCTTGGAGATACTTGGGTTTTTCAATAACTGCTAGAAATACCAAAGTATGCTTAATCTTCCTTACATACATTGCAGAAATGATTACGCTTTTTAAAACAGTACTACTAATAACAAGGAGAATATTTCAGAAGCTTCCTGGCTGCATCTCTTTAGTTGGTTTGTTCACAAAGAATTTCTATTTAGGAACATCAGTTAATGGGTGTTACAATGATCATCAAAATACCACTGGATTTCCATTCAGAGAGCCCAAGCCTATGCAGGTCTACTCAGAAGAAAGTCACATTATAGTCTGTTGGGCTTACTCCCAGATAAGTGTGGAAAGGATTGCAGCTTGACTGTGCTCAGTGCGAGTAGTGTGTGGAAGAATGGCGGCACTTTTCTACCTCCCATAAGGGCTCTTTACAGGCAATGAATACTCATTTTGCCTCTAGGACATGTTTCTTCATAGAGAGTTCTGACAATTCAAAGATGGGAAGCTATTCAAGCTGATGAGCATTCACGTTAGCAAACTAATGCAGCAGTTCTTCTAAAATGACTGCTGCATACTAATAATGTCCTAATTTTGTTGCACAACCATTCTGGGTTGATGAATGCTACTGGTCCGTCATCCAATGTGCTATCCTAGTTTCATGAATGACTCTTTCCTTACACACCTTCCCAGTGGGTCAGGTACACATCGCAGCACAGCAAACATTTCATTCAATGGGTGGAATGGCCCATACAGGGCACTGGGCTTTTGCTTCAGCAAGGGAATGCCATTTTTAAATAAATGGGACAGAGTTTGGAGGCCTCTGCATAGACTTATAGCACAATCCTGTGTGCTCATTAGATTGGCACAAATCACTTGTGCTGGCCCAGGAGTGTTGCAAGCAGGCAGTGAGGCACTCGGGTGTCTGGTAGGCCTCGCTATTCCAGTTCCTGACCAGTGCCAGGTAAGTTCATGCCACTCCCAGCCTGGCTGGCCTTACATTGGGCACTTGGATCTGCCCTAGTGATTTTCCTGGCACAGATCCAAGTAGCCCTTTTGGGGAGGATGCCATGTGACATGGGATAAGGGAAATCAATTCCCCTTACTCCAAGTTGCAGTGCAGCCATCCCCGTGCTGGATATAGGGCAGATCTGCTGGCTTCCATATTCCAGCGTGGGTTAGGATCGTGCTGCCCAGCTTATTCAACAAAGTTGTGTGTTGTGTTTTTCTGCACGTGGGCGTGATAGGCATGCACATGCACATGCACGCACGCACGCACTCTGCTTACTGCACCTGATGATTTGATACTGATGCAGTGGACCGTAGTCGACAAAAGTTTATGCTAAATGCATGTGTTTGAAGTGCTAAAGATTCCTGGTGTTGCTGCTGGCAAAACCTACGTGGCTAATATTGCACTCGGATGCTTGGCTTGATGAGGGATGAAAAGACAACCTGGGGAAAACAAAAGGCTAGAAAAACTGGAAAAGTTGAGCTCTGTTAGCCATGACAGATTCTTGAGGCCATCATGTACAGGTTTAGAGACAACATTCACATATGAAAACGTTTGGGTCAGCATTATTATTTTTCTCTTTATACGTGCCCCTAAAGTGCAAGGCTATGCTTCTTCCCTGCTTGCAACTCAACTTTCCTCCTTGTTTTGCATGTGTCATCAGGTTAGTGTGGATCTTCCAATTTCTTTGTTCTACTTTGTAATTGAAAAAAAGAGCAAAAGAAAAGTAGCTACAGCCTCATGAGGTTATGTTTTCACGTAACAGGCTGGATGAAATCTAAAGGTAAAGGTTTCTCCATGACCAGATGGTCTAGTCGTGACCGACTGTAGGGGGCGGTGCTCATCTCCGTTTCTAAGCCTGTAGAGCCGGTGTTTGTCAGAGCTTCCTTGGTCATGTGGCCGGCATGACTATACACGGAACGCTGTTACCTTCCCACCGAAGTGGTCCCTATTTATCTACTTGTAATTTTAGGTGCTTTGGAACTGCTAGGTTGGCAGGAGCTAGGACAAGCAACGGGAGCTCACTCCGTCACACAGTCTTGAATTCCCAACCTTCTGGTCAGAAAGCCCAGCAGCAGCGGTTTAACCCACTGCTCCACCACGTCCCAATGGATGAAATCTACTAATAAGTAATTATACAGGATGGATCTAACTCCAAAAAGATTAGGCATGGAAGGCAGGGAAGGTGCGTCTGAGGAACTTGAAGGCAAGTGTTCTATATACTATGTTTTATGCACCCCATACATGCATACTCTTGTGTGTGTGTATCTGTGCGTGCATGTGTGTGCGCGCATATTTATGCATCTGCATGTTTTCAAACAATTTGTATGCAAATATATAGCCATAACATTGTGCTTTAAAGCAATCACAGAATTTTGCCAGGTGTACAGGTTGAATGTTGTCTCCAGGAAGTATAAAAAAGATGCATCACCTAATGTGTTATCTGTGAATAAACAAACCTTGATAGTAGGTCTGTCTGTAGTAGAAAGCTGTAAGCCCAAATTGGGGCAGTTTCTTGGAATATGGCCACCAAAAGGAAGCTTCTGGCTTTACACTTGGGTTTACCAAATATCACTGCCAGTGATGTGGAGATAAGCTATGCGGTGCAGCCTGAGCCACATAGCAAGCCATGGAAAGCCGTTTCAAGCAGCCTTCACTGCCTGAAGACTGCTATTGTGGTCAACACTATTGTAGTGATCTGCACAGGACCACATTCCTGAAGGCTGGGGACTCCAAATGTTTTGATATGAGGGGTGCATCATGTATAAGGGGATTTAACTGGTGATCTCAGTATCCTTCGGGAGCTCTGGAACAGAACCCCAGTGGATACCAAGGTTGTGCTGTATTTATTCCCCTTCAACAGGTTGCTGTGGGCCAGCCCCACCACCTGCCAAGGGCCAGATAAAATCTTCCAGAGGGCTAATTTGGCCCTCGGGCCAGGGTGCAGAGACTCCCTGCTGTTAATGAACACTGGTGCTTTTCCCCATTCTAAGATCACATTGAAACCACACCTACAGTCATGCTCTGGCATGCATGTGGGGTTGGGTCACTGCTACCAGAAATGCAACATCAGGTCATGTTTCCATTTCGGCGCCCCTGGAACCCTGAGCTCTGCTGGGCTCAGGATTGAGCTGCCTGAGCATAGACTTTCTATCCAGAAAGTCCTGTCGCTGATGGTACATGCGTACAGCTGGCAAAAATGTCATGATGGTGCCATACGCCAGCACTGGGCTGGCGCTCTGAAAGCACCAGGTCCCAACATGGGCAGATGGAATGGCCAGCGCTCCAGCTGCGCTGGCCACTGGTAAGCCTGTCTGGAGAGGGAAAGGGAGGAGGAGGAGGAACCAGGTGGGGAGAAGGGCAGGGTGGCCCTGCGAGGGGGTGGGATCCAGCAGTGGCTTCCACCACCGGATCATCTCCCCAGCAGTGGCCCAGCGGTAGGCAGCCTGGCATGGGGCTGCCCGAATCACCGCGGGCAAAATAGCTGGCGGTGAGCTGAGAAGCCACATTGCGGACAGTGGGGCTTTCCCCAGGAGAAGAGGATGAATGTCCCCTTCTCCCGAGGAGTCTCTGGCAGCTGCCTGGCTCCTGTGGGATGCAGTGATTGCCATTTTGGTACCACTGCTCCTACAGGAGCAGGGCATTTCAGGATTGGGCTGTTACAAATCAGCATCCTCAGCCAAAGGAGAAAATAGTTCACTCTTTCCAGATTGGACATGGCTGACATCTTGCAATGGCCAACATACGTCCTGTATCGCCATCATCTCTTGTTCTCTCCATCCAGCTGAGGAGCTCTCTTTTAACTCATTGCAGGGGGCAGTGGATAATTTTCCAAGCCCTGACAGAGTGGTTTGAAATTAACAAGCATTCCAATTTCCTGCTCCCAGGTCAGTGAGTGAACTGGAGCCATGGCCAGGTGTGAGCCAGGTCAAGGTAATTGCTCTCTGGTGATACTTGGGAGTCATAGGACTCCAATTTACATTTGAAAGAGGAAGACCACAGGTGTAATGTGACCTACAACTCTGATCAGAATGGAGAATGTGACAGGTTACTTCTTAATTAGCTTCAGTGTTCACAAACAGCTGCCATTTTGTGGGGGGGGGAAGGTTGTTTTCTCATATTTTGAGAGCTCCAGTCATTACCACACATTCCCCCAGTAATGATACAAGACACGGGCATGCTGGGATAAAAGGCCTAACTCAAAACCCATTGTCACGAGGGAATTTCTCCAGGTAAAGGGAGGGCAATCATGTGCCTGCCTCACCTGTCTTAACTACGGGCGTACCATCTGCCTCCAGGCCCACCTGGTCACAACCATGTTAACCTGTCATTGGCCACCACCACCCCAGAGGGGGGTTTGAGGCTGCAGGATAATGAGGCCTCCCCGCACAAAGGGAGCCCTCGCCTCTCCCAAGCAGCTGGTTTTGAGCCCCCCCCCCATCGAGCCAGGAAAGCAAGCATGAGGGTTCCTCTCCACCAACTTGCCCCTGCAAGCCTCCAATGGACACCATTTTGCTTTTCTACCTTTCCCCACCGCACAACACCTGCCACATGACGGGACAGCCTAGTGCTTGTCCCAGTTGCCCCACCTACTAATAGCCTCATAAATGCCCTGCTGCAAATCCTGTAGAAATATATCAGCCACCAACAGTGATAAATGCACCTCATCACTTCGAAACAAGCCAGGCAGATCAAACCTGATCCTAGGATGAGGAATGACTGTTCCGCCCAGACCGGTAACAAACCTCCCCAGGTACGTGTTAAGCTTCTTCCTTGTTACCTCGATTCTTTTCAAGTCCCGGGCCTGCCTCCAAACTCACCTAGGGAGCAGGTTGGACCAGAGGATCAATACCTCTGGTAACCAAGATTGAATAGTCCTTCTTACGGACCGCAAGGATATGGAGGTCCTCTGGCCCAGGTCATTCTCGCCAAGATGAAGTACCAGTACCTGGGGAGGGGTGTGTGTCTGCAAGTACTCGAACAACATAGACAGCAATTGCCCCCACAGCATTCCTCTTCTGGCCAACCAGCCAACCCAGGTGTGACCGCCTAGTCCCAGCTGGATACCGAAGCTACTGGACGCGGCCCTCTTCTTCACCCAGAAGATGATGGACTGCCCGCGAATCAGGACCTGAAGTGGGAGAGCAATGCCACCTGTTAACAGAGAAAACAGAGTGAAAACTTGCATACCTTTAACTTGTAACTTGTACTCAGCAGGCTGGGGAAAGCAGCCGTCCCCCGTTGCCACCCTGGCTACCTGCTGGGTGCTTAAAAGTGGCGTCCAACTTCCTCACTGGCAGCCAGGGAACTTCCAGTGGCGTCCAACTGCCCCTCGGCCTACGCCGGGATTCGTGGGCAACCCGCCTCACTGGTCCTGCCAGGAAAATAACTTGGCATCCAACTGCCTCACCAGCAAAGCCGGGAAATACTCGGCACCCCCTGGCACCAACCACCAGTACCTAATAGCGTTAGGACAAGCCCTCCTGAACCCCTCCAGCATTTTTCTCAACCTGAAATCCCCACAGAAATCTTCATAACCCGGAGCCCCAGAACAAAACACAAGAGCTGATAAATAAACTGAAATGGACCGAACAGCCATTCTGGCTTTGTGCAGGTGCAAAACGAACTGCATAAGCTGTTCCACCAGAATAGGCCAGCAGAACACCAGCCTGGTCTCCTTCCGAAACCAATAAAACGTATGCACCTTTTTAGAATAACTTAACTTGGTGCAGGGTGCTAAAGCTGCCCAGATAGCCCCTTGTGCCCTGCAGAACCAAGGTCCTTTCTTTCCCGAAACCTTTATTGGCATATATAACAATATAACAAGATATTGCAAACTCAAGATAAAAGAGGGTGGTGGATAAAGGAAGGGGTCACTTTGAGAATTGCGGATAAATAGCTTGCTACTGCTACTGTGAGGGGAGCATATCCATCACTCATAAAGGTAGGAAGAAGGTAATCAGAAGAGCCGGGAAAAGAAGAAAGCCAAGGTTCAAGGTGAATATTACAGAGGTGTTGATGGGCTGAACACTGAAAGAGAATATGAAACATAGTCTCAGGGGACACATGACAAAAAAAAAAAAGCCTTTTATCTCAAGGAATATTAAGAAAATGGCCTACATGAACGGCCTAAGGAAAAATATTAAAACAAGCAAGCATAAAGGCTCTTCTCAGATTCGGGTTAGTTAACAAACTAAAATAGTTAGGTGCGCAACCTAGGCGAGGGGAGAGACCTAGGAATAGGGGAGAACAGGTAGGGTTAAGATTAGCACTTTTAAACTCAAATTGCCAGAGCTTGTCCTTAATTATAGAGTGGGCCCTTAAAAGGTTCGTGTCCACAAGGGATTCTAGTGAGGAGAGTTTAGTGTCAAGTAATCTAAACCATGTAGAGGAGTAAGAATCCTGAAGCAAATCGTGTAATAGGGAGCCAGAATGGTTGTTTAAAAACAGCCATAACCAATACTTAAAGGTTAGTGACCAAGCTGAAGTTGAGGGAAGATGTATCCCTAATTCTAAAACAATAGTGGAAAGACGAATTAGGTTAGGGATCCCCAATATCCTCCTAAGAAAGGAGGCTGCAATTTGGTCAAAGGCCTGGTTAGCAGATTGTATCCATATGGGCACTCCATATAACAAATGTGAAAGGATTTTTGTTTGATAAATGAGAAGGGCTGCAGGTACATACTGATTCCCAAAAGAGTAGTGAAATTTAGAAATTGCTTTTAGCTGAGATGCTACAGAAGAAATAACATCTTTCTTATGATAGGTCCAATTAAGCTTATAGTGTAAAAGAAGTCCCAAGTATTTATAAGTTTGGACTTGCTGGTACGTATGCGGGCCAATTGTCCATGAAGAAGGGGACCAAGATCTAGAGAAAACTAAAATTTGAGTTTTCTCAGAGTTGATGGACAAATCATTGGAATTGCAATAGTCCTGAAATTTAGATAGGGAGCCGCGTAAACCGGATTTAGTAAGTGATAGTAGGACAGCATCATCAGCATACAAGAGAATAGATAGAGGGGCACCATTAAGAGCCAGAGCAGACTTATTACAAGGGGAAAGAAAAGATGGTAGGTCAGCCAGAAATAAATTAAATGGTAAGGGGGCAAGGATACAGCCCTGTCGAACACCTTTGTTTATAGAGATTGTGTCTGTTAATGTGTTGGAGTTGGGCAAGCGAAACTGGCAAAAATTGCAAGTGTGTAAGCGGCGGAGCAAGAAAAGCAGACGCGGGTCAATTCCCCATTTAGATAGTTTATCCCACAGCAGGTCTCTGTTTATGGAATCAAATGCCCCTCGGAGGTCAATAAACGCATCAAAAAGGTTGATCTATGATGAACTAGTATTTCTTGGCTAAATGAGTCAGTAAGAGAACGTGATCGAGGGTGGAAGCTCCGGAGCGAAATCCGATTTGCTCTTTTCCAGGGAGATCTTTAGAAGAAGCCCAGGTAGATAGTTTAACTAGAAGATATTTGGCATAGAGTTTGCCTATGTTAGAAAGTAAACTTATTGGGCGGTAATTTTTGGGTTGGAGAGGATCATCTTTTTTGTAAATAGGGATAAGGTTCCAGAGCCATCTGGGCACAGGGTCGGGATGCCGACGAGCTTCCAGAGCCAGTTGCTGAAAACGCCCCTCCTGAAACTGAGCTAGAGCATCGGCAATGTTGTTCTCAAGCCGTGGACTGTGCCTGGCCCAAAACAGAGTATTAATCTTGAGGCACTGTAACACAAATGCCTGTACCAACCTCATGACCCACTGTAAGCGAGAGGTTTGCTGGCTGACAATCGCAACCACCGCCTGGTTGTCACACCAGAAAAGCACGCTGGCATTGTCAAACCCAGCTGCCCAGATGTGAGCCGCAACCATAATGGGAAACAGCTCTAAAAAAGTAAGGTCATCCATCCCAAACCCAGGAAGTGGGCCACTGGCTAATTCACCATCTACCCCGAAAGTATGCATCAAAACCGTGACTGCCTGCAGCGTCCAAATGGAACTGCAGGTCAGCTTCCAGGAGAAGCAAGGACCTCCAGAAGGACACCCCATTATACTCCTCCCAAAAAAAGCAGCCATATGTGCATGTCCTCACGCATTGCCACCGTGACTTTCAGCCTGTGGAGCGGCTGGCGTAATCTTGCCATGGTTTAGTCGAGAGGGTTAAAGCCTCCGTTTGCCTGAAGATAAGATCCAAAGGTCACCAGTTCGAGATCACCAGAAGCTTCCGTGAGCGGCAGACTTTGAGAATTGCGACTGATAAGAGCTGAGCTGTCTCCAGCTGCCTGTGAGAGAGGAGTTGTGCTGGGCCAGCTGTTTCTTTGGTGGGAGCAGAGAAACCGTCTATCAGCCAGCAGGGAGGCAATCGTGAAGCCAGAAAGAAGGACTAGACCACAAAAGTTCCATCTGTATGTTGTTGTTGTTCTTGAAAGACAGAACTTCTTTGTAATTTGTAAAAAGCCCTTGGGGGTTTAGAGAAATAAAGCCTGCCTATGTAAACCACCTTGAATTAAAGTCAGAGGAGTAATGACCAAAGAAAGCTGGTATATAAATACTAGCATCATCATCATCATCATCATCATCATTATGTTTAAGATTAAGGTCACAATCCTAACCTGGAGTTAGGCTGGCACAGTTAGGCCAGCAAAGTTGGGCTGGCACAAGGGAACACCGTAAAGTATGTTTGGACCAACTCTTGGAGTCAGAGAGGCCAGCACACAGATGTGCACTATCCTCCCTGATTGTGAGAGTGGTCCAAATGTGCTTTACGGTGGCCCTTGTGCCAGCCAAACTTTGCTGGCCAAACTGTGCCAGCCTAACTCCAGGTTAGGACTGTTATGTGTCCTCAGAGTTCCCTAGACTTGTCCTATACAGTAGCTTCATTTAAGATTTATTGTTGGAGAGCTGATTAACATAACTAATGTAATTTGTACTATAATGACAGATATCCTCACAGGTTATGTGTGCAAAGAAGCAGAGGATCACACAGTATCACTGCAAAGACAATGGAGCTCAGTGGTGACATAGCCACAGATTCTGTTTAACATCATCATGAAAGTATAAGACTCCTTTCTGCATCTTCTTCCAATAGTTCTTTGGCATTGGACTGTTTCTACTTCCAAGTGCTGAAATGAATGACATCAGTTACAGTACTTCCAAAGTTCTGACATCATCCAAGATAAGAAAGTTGGTGCATGTCCCCTTGGAATGTGGCATAGTGGAGCAGGGCACCAGGAGTTCATGGCCGTTTGCCTCACATGTGTTTCAAAAGGGTGACAAGGGGTATGTTGACCTTTGGATTTCCCCAGAGCAGAGACAAGAACCAAATTAAAACATATTAAACTCACATTTCTTAATGCTTCCAAGCATTGGGGCAGCTCTTCTTCAAGCAACCAACATAGTAGCTGCCCTATTTCAACTGCCCTTTGAAACAGGCAGGATAATGAAGGTGAACAATTTTGCAACTGCCTTCCCTGTGCCCTCCCTAGGACCCTGCACCAGCCAAACATGGCCAGCCTTTCCTGTGGCCTACTCTGGAGCATCCTCACATCGGCCTAGCCTGCAGTTGTGGCGTTCTTGTTTGCACCCTCAGACATTGACGGCCAGCAAAAAGGAGACTAGCACCTGTTAAGCACCTGCACCGGTTAAGCATTCATGACTTGGTGGGAGCACAGGTGACCAGAGGCGGATCTACAGGGAGGGCAAAGCTCTAAGTTTTGCAAGAAGCCTTGCCCTGTTGTGTAAATCCCTCCTCTCCCTTGCTGCTGTAGCCAGTAAGCAATGCCAAGATGTTGCTGTTCCCTGTGAGGACTGGCTAAAACGGTGCAGGAGAGGAGTGATTTCCACTGCAAGGTAAGGCTTCTTGCAAAACTTAGAGCTTTGCCCTCCCTTAGATCTGCCTCTGCAGGTGACCACTTCGGTGTCCACACTATCACTTCCTCTCCCTTTATTTCATAAAGCTATGATCCCATTTTTTAAAAAACCTACAATTCAAAATATTTGAAACTTTTCAATACATCAACATTCATCCTTATTGTGAAGGAATCATGCTTAAATTGCATGTAAAAAAAAACACAATGCTTCTTAAGAGTCTTTACTAAGGTTACATCTTCTTGTAATAATCAGACTGACAGGACAATCCTACACTGCCCGACTGCCTGGGAGTGCAACAGTAGGCAGGCGGCTACCGCTCCATCCTGTGGCAGCCAGGAAGCTGCAGGAGCCTCTGTGGGGAAAGGGGACATTCATCCCCTTTCCGAATGGTAAGAGCACAGGGCAGGTGACGGGTCTACTCACTTCTGAGCTGGCTATTTAGCCAGCGCAGAAGCGAGGGCCTCCAAGTAAGGCATGAGTCGCAGCTAGGTCCGCCCATGCTCCACCCCTTCCTCCCACCCTGTAACTACCTCCCACCCCGCCCCAAAAGGCTGCATTGCCAGTGAGTGGCCAACTCAGCGCTTGCCAGCGACCCGTGCTCTTCCAGGGTGCACATGGCTGGTGTTGCTATGGAACTGCCCCAGTGCCAGCAGTAATAACTTACCGCCAGCATTGGAGGATTTTACAGGGCCAAGTGCAACACTTGCCCAGGTGGTGCAAGTGTGCCGCCCGCAGTAAGGGGTGTAGGATTGGGCTCTTAGCTGCTGATAATAGCAGAGGCGTATCTGACCTGTAGCCCGGGGTGGCATGAGCCATGGGTGGCGGGCAGTGGCAGAGCGCCAATGCGCGCAGTCTGCAGGGGAAACTGTGTGCTCTTCAGCCCCCCCGCCCTCCCTCGCCTCCATTATACTCCGAAATGGAGCATTTCTGGGCGCAGGGAGGTGTGTCGGAGCGATGTACAGGGGCTGGGCGACGTCCTGGGGGCGCGGTTTCGGCGCCAGCCATGGGCGCGCTCAGGCCTCCGTTCGTCACTGGATAATAGGCCTTTCCTCCACACAGGCAACTGCCCCATTATTCTCCCACCCTATCTTGTACTGTATATGGAGAAGCACATTTGAATGCACAAATGTGTATGCAGATCAACTTTTTGAGGCAGATGCACATCCAATTTAGGTCTGTCGTTCCCAAACCCAAAGTGATACGTTGCTTATCCTTTCCATCCCTGATCAATTCCTGGCGCCCATATTCCCAGCTGTATTTGAAAGTTCATTGGAGAGGAAATTCCTTGATTGGAGATTCACCTTGGAAAACAGCAAGATTAAATGTTTTGAGCGTTAAATTCAACTCTTCTGCTCATACATACAAATGGATGCTTAAAAACAACAACAAAACAGTTGTTTTATCATGTCTTCCTACCGGGGGGAAAACAAATGAGGGCAGAACAAACTGGCCAGAACAGAACAAACTAAGAACAGAACAGACTAACAGAACAAACAGAAAAGAACAAACTCTTTACAAAATTCCAAAAATTCAGGTGCGAAGGAAAGCAGAAAGCAACTGTACCAGGGCTGCTCAGTGATCAGGAAAGGGTACATCAAGAAAATTCAGTGAATAGAAAATTTTAATGCAACAGTAGTAACAATAGAATTTTTGCTTGCTCAAGGCCAGCAGTTTTCGAACAGATATCAGCAGGTCAGAATGTCAGAGAGGAAATTTAGCCTGGGCAGGATACACAAAGGGGCAGGGGGGAGGGTTACTAAGTTGATGTATCTGCATAAATGGACCCTTGGATGTGTTTTGCCATTCCCTGAAGTGACATTTACTTTCTGAAATGACAGTTCTCTGACAAAGCTTGTTTGAAACCAAGTCATCGCTTTAGCCATGGAAATGTTGGCACACAAGCATAACTGTCCTCCTACATGCGCATTACATCAGAAGGAAGCTTTCATGAACTTCTATGCAATACAGAGCGTAATCCTAAACTGGAGTTAGGCTGGCATAAAATAAGCCAGCAAAGTTTGACCAGCACAAGGGCCACCATAAAGCCTTTTTGGACTACTCTCGGAGTCAGGGATGATGGCTCACGTCTGTGTGCTGGCCTCTCTAACTCCGAGAGTGGTTCAAACATATTTTACGGTGGCCCTTGTGCTGGTCAAACTTTACTGGCTTAGCTTATGCCGGCCTAACTCGGTTTAGGATTGCGCCCAAAAGTGCTTCTAGAGAGCAACATTTCACATGGTAATATTATACGGTGAACTTCCCCTTCTATCTGAAAAAAGACTGGTTGTGAAAGTCATTAGGAAATGGTAAGTCATGATCTTAGTATACATACGCTGATGCCTTCCAACACCTTTACAATTTATGTCCAATTATACACAATTGGTTTACATGTATACAATTATACATTTATGTCCAATTATATGCACTGTAATGTGTGTGTACAAGTGCCACTTCTTTTAGACATAGATTCAGTTCTCTTGATCCTGTCTTTTCCTAGTGGTCTTCAACAGAAGAGAATTCATCAGCTTAAGGATTGCACTCACATTAAACACCATTTGCTCAAAGAGCCCTTTTTTATTTAACACACTTGTGGTTTATAATATTGTTATATCAGTGTTGGGTGATAAAATGTTTCAAAAGGAGTTCCTTTTGTCTATTCTTAATGGATAGATTTTTTTTTATTTTTGTGTTATGAAACATAATGACCACTGTATATCACAGTATATCAGAAGATGGCCTTCCATAGAGTTTGTGGAATTCGTAGGTCATAAACATGCCTCATTCTGTACTGGACTTATATTAGACTTATGTGTAGACTTATATTAGTTACTGAGTTATTCTTCTCTGGGGGAATGAATGCCAAATGAATGCAATAAACCATATGGCAGTCTAAGACCAAAGTGTTGAGGGATCTTCATCACAAGTGAATTTAAGGTCTTAATGGCCCTTCAGTTTTCTGTAGCTATAAACTAGGTCTATATTTCTTAAAACTGGCAGTGTTTGCTTCATTGAACGATGGCATCATTTTATTAAAAAAAAATGGTAACATGAGTCATGAAATATGACAGGAAGCTGAGCTTCTTTGCGGTTTTTGCCCTAGATGCAGGCAATGTAACTGTCACATGGTATTATTGTACTTGATGTTCACTGCCTTCCAAATCAATGGCCACTATGTATACTTTTTAGCATAATCCAAATAAACTGCTGACTCGTCATGCTCACTGAATGGCTCTGGAACCTTCTTTAACAAAGCGAATCTGGACTTTCCCAAGAATGTTGTCCCATTTCTGACCGATGTAGGCAAAAAGAAAGAAAAAAGAAATAAACAAGGCTTGCCTGTGTAACTGTGTGAAAGAGGCTTGGGTTAAACTGAGCCGCTTTATTGAAAGCCAATCACAGAGAAGATACCTGAAGCCAGCAAAGCTTGAAACTCCTCCCCCTGCCCCAAGCCAGGCAACTGACTTGGAAGAGAGAGCAAACAACCATCCTCCCAGCCAAAAAATGGGTATTCCTGTCCTCTGAAAGCTGAGGGTCATCGGTAGACTGCCGAAGCTTCTCTACATCAACCCTGAACAGCTGAGGCAGTTGCACAGCACCGTATCCCCCAAGCCGGAAAGCAGTTGAGGCTACTTTTGTGTTTCAACTCAGAAGGCCCACCAACCTGGCAAGCTTCTGAGGAGGCTCACCCAGTTACCTCAGGGTGCATGCCAAAATCCCTAAGCCGGCCTCCCTGGCCCACACGAAGGTTCCTTTCGTCAGAAAGGAAACTTAAGGAAAAAAGAAATACAAAAGAACCATCAGCCACCTCAATCCACTGCCAGTTTGGGGTAGGCAAAAAACGCTGCCAGCTATGGCCTATCAAGCCCCCAGTCTATAGGCACCCATCAGCCTCAGCCTCATCCCCCCTTCCTTGGTGCTTTTTCTTGGTGACTCAGCCAAGCTTGGAGTGTTTGCTTCTTAGCTCCTGTGTGAAGAAGAGATGGCTCCAAGCTTGACCAAGTCATTGTTTCCTGTTCTTGTGAGTACTGCTTCTTAAGAAGTGTCCACTCACAGTTTTGCTGAGTCGCGGCTTACTTGTGATTGCTCTGAGATTTGCTGAATCACCTATTTTCACAGGTGCTCATGTGAACAGAAAGCAGTCCCTTAAAATGACTTTGCTGAACCTGAAAGTGATGTCATGATGCCGCATGACGTCACATTGTCACCACCCCGCATGGGGTGGCCCCTTGCAACACCTCTGCTAACACAGTCATGGTTAGATGGAGTTAAGATCTAACTACTGTTGACTTTGGGTACTATTCATCCAAACCAGCTATTGCATTTCATATGCTCCGACCTACAGCAGACTGCAGGGGACTCCCATTCAAATGAATGACGATTGTGGATGGAGGTGCTATGCCATTCATACTGCTTTGTAAGACTTTCTTCTGTTTGCCTATTAATACCAGAGCAGGCTAGCTGGGGCTTAAGCTGTTTTCTGTTTTGGCACTCAAGATGAGAGTTTGGAAGAAGAAATAAATGAAAACAAATTAAGAATGCAGCATTCAGTGTTATCTGGTAAACTGCATCTCAATTTGACCTCCTCCCCTACATCCAAAGAGCCCACTGTGCTGGTCTGATAAAATGCAATGCAACACCATGGAAATAAATGTTGCTTTAATTTGTCACAATAAAAAAAATTAAGCATCCCATATTGAATTTATTTTGGGGAAAAATGCTACAGCTGCTTGGGAGAAGGCCCCTAAATTAACCATTTTGGCTTGAGAATTAATAGCTTCATGCCATTTCACAAAGGCAGAGGTTGACAATTTACTACAGCTGTTTTATACATGATGATATAAAGCTCAAAACCCCTTGCAGAAATCCCAGTGAGTTTTGAGCTAAATTTAAAAAGCTTTATCTTAAAAGCTTACAGGTCCCATTTGGGCTCTGCTACTTCCTGACTCTACCGGCAATCTTTCTTCTTCTCCATCTCCTTCCTATGTGTTTCTAGAAGAGAAGCCAATCTCAAAATGTGCTGGCTCTTTCATATATGCTCTCTCACAAAATAAATGTTTTGGGAAAACCTACATGCAGGGAGATCCAAGTGAGAATTTCCATTAGAAATACACAGAGACAAACATCTGCAGTGCAAGCCTCTCCACTGCTGACAGACAGCAGTGGGAAACAGTTGTGATTCCCAAGAGGGAATCTGTCATATGTGACTGGCGCACAAAGGCAATGTATGAGTGTGCAAAAAGCAACAGGATCCCAGGAGGAAACACACTACAATTTCCTCCTGCAAAGTTTCCAGGACACTGCAATAATTCATTCAACTTCAAAAAGCCTACTTATGTAATAGTGGGTGATCTGTAACCATTCCTCTCGCCTACTCTCTGCCCAGGGTCCTTCAGCTCCTGTCCACACCAAGCATCTAGAACAAGGATGTCCAGTTTCTGAATTATTAAAGGCCAGTTTTTCTTCAGCAGTTCTGGGGGGTGGAAGGCTGTGTGATCAACGTTCTTGGCAGAGATAAGGAAAGTTAGGAAGCATTGCATGATCCTCACATTAAAGTTTATAAAATACAGTACATCTTTGTCAAAAATGATGAGTGTGTATCCTGCAGCTAGTGTCCTGTTTTCCCTTCAAATACAGGAGAGAGCAGAAGGATGGAAGCCTGAGAATTGTACTTTGGTTTAACCGACAAGCTTGCATTACCTGGAGGCAGGAGCAGAGGCGGATCTAAGGGGGGGGGGAAATCTGTAAGTGTTGCAAGAAGCCTTACGCTGTCATGTAAATCCCTCCTCTCCCTTGCTGCTGTAGCCAGTAAGCAATGCCAAGATGTTGCTGTTCCCTGTGAGGATTGGCTAGAACAGTGCAGGAGAGGAGTGTTTTCCACTGCAAGGTAAGGCTTCTTGCAAAACTTACAGATTTGCTCCCCCTTAGATCCGCATCTGGGCAGGAGACTGCAATGGGGGGGGAAGGGAGAGAGAGAGAGAAAGAGAGACCTTGTCCCTCTGCCACTGAGTGGTGAACCTACCATTCAGCTGGGGAGGCAATTGCCCTAAGGGAACATTCATTTCCTTAGCCAGGAGTAAGTTTCCACTGCATGGAGAAGTCTACTTGGATGTACGCAATCAAATTTCCTGCCACCAAACCCACGCCTTCACAAATCTGATCTACTCTTTCTCTGCCCTGTTGCTTCCCATCCCACTTCTGTGTTCTGCCTTTCTCTGCCCCATTCCACCCTTCCCCACTCTTTCTTCCTCATTGCCTTACCTGCATCAGCGAGCCCAGGTGGATGCTCCAGCACCCGTGCGAAGGCTCCAGCCTTTCTGCCAGAGCTCCGGCAGCATGCAGATCCATGTGCTGCTGGAAGCATTTCTATGACTGCCATAAGGCAGGTAGCATTGGTGGGATGCTAGTTTTGCCAGTGCCAAGAGATTATTCTGTGTGCCCAGAACGCCCTGTCACTTGTCTATAAAATGGTTGAAATGGGGGGGGGGGGAATGTGTGTGTGTGTGTGGGGGGTGCTTGGCCTATTTAAGTAAGATTTCCTGCAATTATCAATAAAGGTGTTAATATATGTTATTGACTTTTATTCTAATTCTTGGACCAGGCTGATATCCTTTGTGTTATTGCTTATTTGATGGTGAGTGGGGAGTGATGGTGAGTGGGAGAAGTAATAAAACACAACTTACATTAAGAAGAAAATTAAAGGAATTTCAAGGATTCATTTCACCAACCCACAGGAATAAAGCAATGTAGGATTTTTGTTTTAACACTGAAGGGCGAAAGTCTATTAGAGTGAGCAAATGAGCCTTGAGATGTTATCATTGACAAAATGGTAAAATAAGGGAATGATAAGAGGTGTTCCTTTAGTCATGGTTGTTTCTGGATAAGAGATGTACCAAAAAGGAGACTAGACAAAGGGCTTTCGAGGATAAAAAAGGAAGCCTGTATTTTTGTCTGAGTTTGCTTCTAACCTACAGTATATGCAACATAAAATATTCAGCCTGCATAGAATGGATTGGGAGGGTATAAACATACTGTGAGGATTGCTGCCAATGTCAAGTGAACACTTGACACCTGAAACCCTGGCAAATGCAAGCTCCTTCATGAGGCTGACTGAGGGCACAATCCTAACCTGGAGTTAGGCCAGCACAGTTTGGCCAGCGCAAGGGACACAGTAAAGAATGTTTGGATCATTCTTGGAATCAGAGAGGCCAGCTCACAGATGTATACTATTCTCCCTGACTCTGAGAGTGGTCCAAATGCGCTTTACGTTGGCCCTGGAGCCAGCCAAACTTTGCTGGCCTAACTGTGCCGGCCTAACTCCAGGTTAGGATTGCGCCCTGAAACTTTCCTCTGTTTCATTCAACTTCTTCACTCCAAATGTATTGGATCCACTCTGAGCGAATGCCCAACAACTCTGTATCTATTGTGCTGTCAGTTGATCCCCAGAGTTTTATAATGAGATTTTTAAAAGACACCACCCTCTCTGTGCCATAGCACAAAGTTCTTCAGATACCCCCAAACTGGGCTGTTGACGACTAGTTTCTTACCGTCTCCTGATATAGCCCATATATATTGAAAGCTATGTAGAAAATAGACAGTGAGAAGGCAGTATTGACATTTTAAATATTCCACACATCTAATATTTGGTCTCATAAGCAGTAGTGCCAATTGTCAGTTTGCTCTGTTAAATATACACACTGATTTCATGCGGAAATCCATCTCTCATGGACAGCAGGTCTCCTGCACATCAAACTTCCTAAAGTGTTTGGGACGTGCTGTTGGATGGTATTCACAAGAAAACTCCAGGTGTTCAGTGCAACCCCACCCCAGAAAGCCTGACAGCTACTAGTTTTGAATGTGGAAGGCAAACAAACCTAGACAGACTTTTTCTGGATCACCTTTAATGCTTCTGTCATCATGTGAGGGTTCAAACTATAAAGTACAGAAACCTTCTGCAGTCAGAACTGTGTTTCCCGCTGGTTACACTCTGTGACATCCAGGTGTACAAAATGTGGCTTAAAAGATAGATGTAATTGGCACTTGATAACACCAGAGGTGGGGATGGCCCAACTGGACCTGCTGCCTGATGACCTCCCTCTGACTCATCACTATTGCCCCTTGCCGAAAACCCAGAAACAAAAAGAAAAAGAAAGCTGCGACTTACTCCTTCCCACACAGTCCTTTTTAACAAAAAGCAGGAAGCTCAGGTTATGGTGGGAACTCCCAATATGCTCTGCACTTTCTGCTTTATTTGCAACAGGAGCCAAAAGGAAGCAGTCAGTGGTAGCCCTCTCATTCCTTCCTTATGTGGTCCTTTTAAGTTTAAGTGGACCAAGTGAGGAAGGAGTGAGATGCGTAGGAAGCAGATGACCTGCTTCCTGGTGGCTAGAAGTGAATCAATATGTCTGTGTCTGCATGAGACTGGAGGGAGGTTGTGGCAGACTCAAGGTGATGATGTAGCTCTAGACTGCCACTTCCCTGCCACCTTCCTCTTGATGGGATCTGCATTATTTGCATTATGCAGGCAGGCACAAGCAGGCAGGCAGAAGGAACGAATGAACTCAGGGAAATAACTTCTGCAAAAGTTTTCTCTTTAATGAGGAGAAGAGGAAAATAATACAGGTGGAGCCTTTTTTATCTGCAAGCAATCCCTTTACTTGCTTTCCAGGAACCCTTGCAGATGCCAAAAAACACACAAAAAAATCCATGTTAATTAAAATCCCTTAAAAATAAAACACGTGCCATTAATTAGCAGTCAGTGTTTTTTAAAAAGCTTCTCTTACCATGGAGACACAGCTGCAGTCATTCTTCAGGGGCTTAGAGCTGATTAGTATACATTAGCTCTCTGCTAAGACCTCTTCTCTTCACCCTGGAGCTAGGCAAAAACTGCAAAACAGAAGTGATTAATCACACTTCCTGGGTTGAGGGAGGAGGTCTTATCTCAGAACTACTCATCTGTTCTAAGCACCTGGAGAATAGCTGCAGCTGCATTGCCATGGTAAGAGAAGTTTTTGTAACACACACGCGCACGCGCGCACACACACACACACACACGACTCCTAATTAATGACATGTGTATGTTTAACTTCATGAGCCCTTCTCATCTGTGGTTCCTTTGCACTGAGTCAAATCAGTGGATGGGAAGGCTCCGCTTGTATTAAACACTTAGCAATGCCCCCAAACAGGTACAAATATTACCTTGTGCTGAATCAGTACCTTGGAGAGCAACTTCATTACTTTTTCTATGCTAAACTGTTCCCAGAAACACTTTTGTACCCAGAAAAAATAACTGTACTGTACTGTAAAATAACTGTACTGGGTACAGTAATTCACACATCCCACTCAATGCAGATGCAATCTGTTTACAGTTTGCAAGATTGTTCATCTGTAGAAATGTTCATCTGTAGAAATTGTTCATCTGTAGAAATCATCTGTGATCTCCAAGATCACCACAGATGGTGACTGTAGCCATGAAATTAAAAGACGTTTACTTCTTGGGAAGAAAGCTATGGTGAACCTAGACAACTTAATAAAAAGCCAAGACATCACCCTGCCAACAAAGGTTCGCATAGTCAAAGCTATGGTTTTCCCAGTAGCAATGTATGGCTGTGAGAGCTGGACCATAAGAAAGGCAGAGTGCCAAAGAATAGATGCTTTCGAATTATAGTGTTGGAGATCCCCTGGACTGCAAGGAGATCCAATTGGTCAATCCTACAGGAAGTCAAGCCTGATTGCTCCCTGGAAGGACAAATGCTGAAGCTGAAGCTCCAATACTTTGGCCGCTTCATGAGAAAAGAGGACTCTTTAGAAAAGACCCTCATGCTGGGAAAGATGGAAGGCAAAAGGAGAAGGAGGCAGCAGAAGATGAGATGGTTAGTGTCACCGAAGCAATGAACATGAAATTGGGAGAACTCAGGAAGCTAGTGTAGGACAGGGAGGCCTGGCGTACTGTGGTCCATGGGGTTGCGAAGAATTGGACACGACTTAGCGACTGAACAACAACAACAAATCATTATTCATATGGAAATGTGTGCCCAGATACAGACACTGTGTACCTGGAGAGAGTGTAAAATGAGAGCAACTCTTTACTTGTAGATAGCTGTACCATGATCACTCCAGCAAGTGGTTTTTAGTAAACTACAGGCAGTAGAAACTTAATAGGTAGGAAAAGAATGAGTTAATTCAATGGCATGCCATCCATTTTTCAAAGATATTTACTGCAATGCAAAAGGCTTTTAATGCTTCATACTAGATTCCAGAAGAAGAGTCTGCCAACGTGTAGAGATCAGCATGATCTTACTTTGCACAGATGTTCATAAAATTAATGCAATACTTATAATTGCACATATCATTTGGACATTCACAGAAGGATATTGACTTTAATTACAAAGCTCATATGCATACTGATGAAATTGTGCTGTGATTACTATCTACAGTTTTAAGAATATTAGCCAACTCTACAGGAGCATAAAAACCTTTTTTCTAATTTTATGCAGCTAATATTTGGAAACAGGAAACATACATAAAATATCCAATGTTTATACAACGGCATCTGCAAGCTAGGAAGAAGTATCTTGATGAGAAGATACAGCATAATTTCAGAGATCCTTGGATAGATGCCAGCTATAAGTTAGACTTTAACAGGCCAAGTATGACTTTGACTTATTGGTTTATTAAAGAAATCTTTTAACAAGTCAATGACTGAGGGGGTTCAGTGTAAGGTACACATTGTGATACCACCTCCTGAATGACTGGGATCTACAGCTGTAGAAGTGAACGGGATTAATAATAAGATGCTCATATTAGCGGGTTTTTAATTTAAAATGGGCAGATCACCCATAGTGCAGAATATCTCATTTTGCATTACCTATATTGAGGGCGCAATCCTACCCTGCACTGGAATGGCATAGCCAGCCGGCCAGCGCCATACGCAATGCTGGGTGGGGGGAGGCTGGAGCCTCTCGCGGCAAGGGAGCGTACTCTCCCTTACCATAGGGGAGGCTCCAGCCTCCCTTATGTGCTACAAATCAGGGCTGCGTGGCCTCCCAAATTGGCGTGGGATGCAGCCATATGGCCGCTTCCCAAGCCTGCCCATGTCCCACCTTCCCCCGCCCACATTCTCCCTCCCTTGCCCAAACCCCCTGCCTTTGGCCGATGCAGGAGAGTCTCACCGTCGGTGCTCTCAGGCCAAGGCTAGGGGCACAATAGGATTGTGCTGCCCATCTGATTTTTAATGTTGTTGCCCATTAACCCTGCACAGTCTGGGTGGCCAGAGCCGTTGATTCTGGCCGGGGAAACTACTGGCAATGAGGAAGATTGGTCTTTCTAGGAGCAAAAGAAAAACACAAGCAGCCTCAGATGTGGCATGGGGAGGGGGTTAAGCAATGCAGCTTCTCACAGAGTAACAGGCAGCTACCCTAATCAGCTGCCGGGGGATCTTTATGTACAGGCACCTCTGGTCTCCACTCACCCCTTCCTGCCCTTGTGTAAGTAATGTAAGGGCAGGAACCTCCGATCTGTAAGGAACCTCCTCTCCATACCTGGCTGCCCTGCCAGGTCTGCTGGAAGATCTGCTGAGGCTGCGGCCGCTTGGTTCCCACCAGTTTGTTTACAACAGGTGTGCATGATAAAATGTGGTGGAAAAGTGAGAATTGTGCCCCAATCCAGTCAAGAGCCTAAGATAGTGAACCTCATGGCCATTGCACGTGACAGAGCCAAAATGGCCAGTGGTGCCATGAGTTCACTAGGCTCATTCAGATGCTCTGCTGGCCCAGGCAAGTTGGCAGCAGGGGCAGACTGTGGGGATTTGGGGGGGCTGGTTAGTGATGGAGATGGGGGAGGTCAGGGTGGGGAGCCAGCTGGAGGGGTTTGATCTCAAGGGTAAATATACACATTGGATCCTTTTCTTCATTTTCCAGCCTGTGGTCCAACTGGGCTCGTCGCTGGGTGATCCAACCACAGCTACCTTCCAGAAGCAACACAGCCACATTTGGGCCCAATGGGGTGAGCTCAGCCAGCTGTTGCGATCAGTGCCCGATGTAGCAGCAACCATTATTGTCACAGTTGCAGCAGCACTGGAAAGTTACAGCTAAATCCTATCCAGCTCTCCAGCACTGATGTAGCTGTGACAATGGGGCACACACTACATCCTGTAGTGGAGATGCAGTCATGCAGGCCTCCTCAAGGTATAGTAAGGGTTCCCTTATCTCAGGGCTGCAGTACAGCTGCATTGGTGCTAGAAAGTTGGATAGGACTGCGCCCTTCATTAGGATTGGGCTCTAAGCTATTCTTCTTGATGCTCCATCTCATACATGTATTGAGAGATCCCATAGTTTTGCCCATCAGGTTGAGCTCACTGTGCATGGAACATGGAACTATATTTGAAGATGCAGTCTTGGTGCTCCTGGACTTCAACCAAGCAACTTCAACTGATTTTCTTGAACTCATGCTCATATTTTCCAAATACACTGGTGCCAGAAGTATAGAGAAGCAAGAAGATGTACCATGATGACCACTTATTTCTCCCACATACTCCCAGCCTATCTAGACAGGATGCCCAGCACATTAGTCTCACGAAAGGCAAGTCACTATTTGGTCAACCTACCCCTCACAAATGCATTTCTTATACATTTGGTTATTGTCATATATTATGACCTCAAATGTGCTGCAAGGTTTTAAAATTCAAAAGATGAAAGCTATGTCTGTGACCCAGCCACAGTTAAGAAGAGATGAAATGTTGGTTTTAGTGTGATAGATTCATCATATCCAGTGCTGCTGTTTAACCTGATATATTTAAATTTTGCATTCACTATGAGATGATAACAGTACTGAAACATCTGCACTACAGTTCTGCTTATCACACAACTTGTTAGTAAACAGATTGTGAACTAGGGAGATGGAAATCAAGCTTTTGAAGCTTTACAGTGTTGAGAAGGATGTAAGTGGAATTTGTAGGTTGAACAGCACTGAGGCTTTTTTCCTTGAATAATATCTGCATAATTTGCAGGAGAGATTTTTCTAAACAAAACAAATGGTACATTTTCACTCTGAAATTCATTGAAAGGCTATCCTTTTTTAAAATGATAGGACTAAAAGGTAAAATTTTAAAATTAATTACTGGATTTTATCCCATTTTCATAATACATTTGCATTTCACCTCATGGAAATGAAGATATTTGCCCCTTCTCCAGAGGCTTGAAATCAAGAGGCTTGATAGAAAACCTTAGCAGGATTTCACATCCAAGCCTAGTAAAAAGAATACTTAAGCATGACCCAGCCTAGAAGCCCATCGACTTCATTGGTTACATTCATCTCAGCTCAGTCCTAAACTGAGCTGCAACAGGCAGGCCAGCTGGCCTTCGCTGTATCTAATGCAGGTGAGGAGGTGGCTATGGTACAACTTGGAGTAAGTTATCCCCTTACACTGTGTCACATGTCAGCCACCCCTATGGGGCTACTCAGATCTGCGCCAACAAAATTGCTGACACAGCCCAGTGTAATGCCAGCTTGTTGGGAGGCGGGTTCAGATCCAGCCTAAGTGGCCATAGGTCACCCTTTCCCAGGTCTGGTTTGCCCACTAGTTCTCCCCTGCTTTCCCCATCCCAAAATGCCCCTGGCCTGCTCCTCCTTCCCTCCACCCTCTCCAGTCCAGTGCACTGGCCTACCTCAGATAGTGCTTCCTAACTGGCCCAGGGCCTGAATGTGGCACAGGGTGGGCAGTGCGTGTTCTCGTGCCAGCCCGGCCTCCTCTGGGGTAGTCACAAATGTGCTTTACAGGACATTCACTACTCTGGGTTGGGGCAAGTCTGCACTGGTTTAATAACTGCTTCTCTGGGTTGCGTTCTCAGATACTGAAATATTTCCCGTTAAATTCAATGGCATTTCAAGACGCTTAATATGGCTGGATTATGTTCCATGTGCTTTGTCAGCTTGTGACTTGTCATTCTTCTACTGAAATGTGACTTGCACATAGTGCTAAGAAAATCAGCAGTCACTGCATGGATTTCTAGATTGCCATGAATCTTGCTGCGGCAATGACTCAGCCAGTGCTTTTGACGTGCTTCGGTCAGCAGCAATGATGGAGCAGGGTGGATCACCAAGGGCCCGGGGGGGGGGTCATGGTAAACAGGAGTTGGGCAGCCTAGTCCTATGTAACCCTGCCCAGAAGTGATGAAGCGGCACCAATGTGGACTCCTTTATATCCTGTGGGGGAGCTTCAGCCTCTGGAAGCCTCTTCAAGGTAAAGAAGCATGGGTCAACTTGGACCTGCACCGTCTCTATAGTTGATGTAAGAACATAAGAAGAGCCCTGCTGGATCAGGCCAAAGGCCCATCTAGTCCAGCCTCCTGGACCAGGTGCCTCAGGTGCCTCCCACCAGGTGCCTCAGGGAGCACACGAGACAACAAGACGTCTGCATCCTGTTGCTACTCCCTTGCACCTGGCATTCTGAGGTAGCCTACTTCTAATGTAAGCATGTTGCACCACCCATCATGGCCTATAGCCCACAATGGATTTTTCCTCCAGAAATCTATCCAATCCCCTTTTAAAGGCATCCAGGCCAGATGCCATCAACACCTCCTGTGGCAAGGAGGATCCCTTACCCTGTGACCTGAAAGTCCATGTTGATCTGAGAAGGTGGATCAAGTATGAAAAGGGGATTAGGATGGGGGGCCACCACTGCCGCTGCACCCTCTTCTTGGGCCCAGTCTGCTCCTGTCCCTGCCCACATTGCCTCCCTTTTCTACCCACTCCCACCCCCCCTCTCCTCCCTCGCAACCCCTGAGCAAGCTCACCTGCTCCAGCAGGCGTTTATTGTCCATCCTTGCATGGAGCCAGCTGCTCACCATTTGCAGCAGTGATCAGGCCATGTGTACTGGCACTGTCGTATTTGTAAAGGAGTTTGCAAACGTGAACTCCTTTGTATAGGACTTTAAGCCTCCGGAACACTTGTTTCAGCAGTATAAAGGCCATTTAGAGTTGGGGCTGTAAGGCTACAATCCTATATACACATTCCTGGGAGTAAGCACCATTGAATAGAATGGGTCTTACTTCTGAGTAGACATGCCTAGGCCTGCACTTTAATACACATCTAAGAAAGAAAGAACTCTCCAAAGAGGAGAAAGTCAGTAAATGCTTTGGCAATGCAGCGCTGCTTCTATTTTTAATCGTCTGTGGCCGAATATAACATTTATTAGAGCCAATTAATGAGCTCCAGATACATTTACTGAACAAGACCTGGAAAACACACACTTCATATTTCTTGGTTATCTTACTACTGTACATGCCTCAGCCTGGGGAAAAGGAAAAAAAATGTAAAAATTAAAGGGGAGGGAAAGTCACCTTCTTTGCTGTTCAAAACATGCTCTGACAATTCATGTTCACATTTCATTTGCTGTTTTCACAGGCAATCATGAAGATACTGGGTTGCAAACCGATAGAGAGTTTTTGAGACTCAAACTTGAGACAGCAAAAGAAGATTCACGGACACATACACTGAAAAGAAGATGATAGACCGTCATAGTTCCATGTTACTTATTGGAGCCAAAATGCATCAGTACCAAGGGAAACAATGTTCCCTTTGACCCGGGGAACAGCACAATCCTATGCATGTTTACTCAGAAGTTAATCCCACTTTGTTCAATGGGGTTTACTCTCTAGTAAGTGAGTTTAGGATTGCAGCCCGAATCACCTTCTTCCCCTGGCTGACTGGAGAGGAAACTCAGATCAGCCCAGCTTCATTCAGTCCCTTCTTTCTCTCTAATTTAAATCCCCTTGTCCAAACACAACCGTATTTCTTTCATTTGCACCCATTTAAAGCTCAGTAACCGATCTCCTAAGCAAAGTAACTGAAAGTAAACATTCCTTTTCCTTATAATTGATATTGCTTTAATAAACTCTATCTTTTTAAAAGCTCGTGGCTACTGGTAGCCTAATTTTAAGGCACTGGGAGGTTGCTTTGTACTGCTCAACCAAGGTCAACAATCCCAAAACTGTCAAACACTACACAGGGTGCAATCCTCACCTGGAGTTAGGCCAGCACAAGTGACTTGTGCCAGCCCAGGAGTGTTGAAACGCACCGTTAAGTGTGTTTGGACCACTCTTGGAGTCAAGGAGGCCAGTGCACATCCAAGATGGGTCCAAATGCACTTTGCAGTGTATTTGCAACACTCCTGGGCCGAAACAAGTCACTTGTGCTGGCCTAACTCCAGGTGAGGATTGCCCCCTCAATTTGACTTCTCACTCTACAAGGGAATTGCCAATTCCCTTAATCTGTATCAGTTTGAATTATGGTGTGGGTGTTCATGCCACGTATAAGAAGACATGTGCACGTGTCAAGGAGTAGTGTTGGCAACAATAGGTCAATTTCATTGTGGACAACCACAGGTACTTCTCAGTGCAGACTCGCATCAGGGAAGTGACGGGAAACCGAGGGTTTTAAACACAGGAGTGCGAAGTACAGTCCCCACCAGGCTCTCTAAAGGCATCCTCAATAAGTTTGCAATATTGGCACCAATTCCCATTATTTTTTTAAAAAAAACAACCTCAAAAATGGAGTGTGGTGCTAATACATTATGAATGCTATTTGCTCCTGCTCATGTGCCCACATTCCAACAGCACATTAATAAACAGAATGATGATGGAGGTGGAGGGAAAGTGGGCCATTGCAATAATAAAGCTGTTGGAGAAGTGCTGCTTCCGAAATTTCTATGTAACCTCCTCTAAAACCTTTGGGCATCCCAATTATTGTGTTAAAGAAGGCAGGATTTAAAATAAATAGGATCATGATTTTTTCCCCCCTTCCCTTCCTTACCAGATTATTGCAGGGAGAGGTGGGAAGAAGTCTTTTTCAGGGGCAGCTTTGTCATATCTTCTCCCATTTCCCTCTTGTGTGGCCTCTGCTGAATAGTGAAGATAAGGAAAGCCAGGTTCACATGTACTTGTGACTGCCAGGAAGACAGATTTATTACCGAAAGCTCCTGAGAGACCAATTAATATCGCCACGCTTGTCAAAATATGTGTACCATGAAGAATACAGGCAGACTTGCAACAGTCCAGGAATGGAAGGTCACGGAAAAGAAGGACACAAGGGGGACAAGCGCAATCACAACAGAGAAAAGGCAATAATATCCGGCTGCGTGTTCATCAAGCAAAGTATGGATGCCTTCCACGACAGCCAGAGCATTGATTGCTCTGGATTAGAATTTTTCCAGGCCTTTTTCCTAAAATTGAGAAAACAATGCTGATGGCGCTAAGCAGCACAAAGGGTTGCCACTCTCTCTAGGATCACTGTGCTGCCAAAGCCTGCATTGCAATGTGGTGAAGGGATAGGGGAGCCCCGAAGCCTACCTACCTCCATTCCCCTGGCCTGCCCCACACTAGCTCCAGGCAAGCTGCTACTATGTGGCCAGCACCACATGGGCGGCAGCAGCCCAGTTGAGCACTGATTGGCAACACATGTCACAATGCTGTTGGCCAGGCTGCACTGCAGAAACTGCTGGAATCATAGGATTGGACTGTAACAGCACAGCCCAATGCAAATCTACTAAGAGGTTCACCTCACTGAGTTCAGTGTGACTGAGAACCTGATCCTTTTGGGTCCAGAGCTAGCAGTACACTTGTATTCAGTGGTGCAATTCAAATGAATTAACAACCGGTTCTATGACGTCATAGCCGGAGCAAAAAAAAAACCCGAAGCCAGCTGAGGTAAATGAGTGGGCGGGGCCCGGCCATTTAACAACCGGTTCTATAGAACCTGGGCGAACCCCCTGAATTCCTCCACTGCTTGTATTGCTAGCAGTGGTGTCACAAAAGTGCCATAAGGCAATTCTAGCACTGGCAGGATGGGTTTACCATTAGGGCTGGGCCAGCACCAATAGGGGTCCAGCCAGCGGTGTTATGCTGCCGGAACGCTGGGCGGGACATCTGGGTGATTGACAGCCCGCCCGTCACGTTCTGCAGCGTTACGCCGTTTGCGTAACGTACGCAAGCAGCGTAATTGGTTACGCAAACGGCGTAACGCTCCGGAATGCGACAGGTGGGCTGTCGATCACCCGGATGTCCCACCCAGCGTTCCGGCAGCATAACACCGCTGGGTCCAGCCCTAGTGCCAGGAGGACCCAGCGTTGAATTGCCCAGCAGTAAGCATCACCACCACTGGCAGGGAGGTTTTTCAGCAGGGGGAGGGTAGGGTGAGGGGTGGAGTAGGTCTGGGCAAGGGGTGGGCCTGGTGGGCCTCCACCACTGTATCCAATCCTCCATGTCAGGCTGTGAGGCACAACACAGAGGTTCTCAAGTCTGTACCAGCAAAATAGCCAGCATAGACTTGAGGAGGTCCATTGCAGGGCCAGCACCGTTACCTGGGGGAAGGGGACAAATGTCCCCTTCTCCTGTGGAGCCCCTCCTGCTGTGGCTGCTGTTGGATGCCGCGGTAGCTGCTTTGGCATTGCTGCTCCTATGGGAGCCGAGCAGCTTAGAATTCAGCTGTGCCTCCCAGATAACTGCATATAGCAGTGGTTCTCAATCTTTGTAGCACTGGACCAGTGATGTCATTCAGGGGAAACGGACCAGAACGGGCGTTCTGGATCCTAACGGGCTCCGTGGCTGGTTCTGGGTTCTCGACAAGTGCCAATCAAAAGTGAGTTCCTGTTCCTAAATCATTTGAATGACACCACTGCACTGGACCCACTTTTTAGAATGACAACTGTCCCCAACCCACCGGAAGTGCCACCATTGTGACGCCAGAGCCTGCTGCTTTCCTGAGAATGCAGCAATCAGTTGGGTTATTTCTCAGCCGTTTTCCAATAGCACAGTGAATGAGAAAGACAAAAGCCTATTTATGACTTTGATACAAGCAAAAGAACCACAGAGCTCTCCCCCATTCCAGCATCCCATCTTCCCATATTTTAATATGGCTACTCTAGGTGCTTTGCAACCCACCTGAAATTGGCTTGCAGCCCACTGGTGGGTCCTGACCCACAGTTTGAGAAACACTGGTATATAGGATTTCAGCCGCATTGCTCTGCCCTGACTCTTCCAGAAGAGCGTTGAACTCAGGAAACAGGATGCAGCCTCCTCAGCCAGCTCAGGGGGAATGATTCGTCCAGTTTACACCCCAAACTTATTTTGAAACTCGCAGGCATTTGAAATGATGCTAGCTATGTAGGCTGGGGAGAAGTTGTTCTGAAAAGGAAAAAGAAAGTGCACACTGCCAGAGGCGGATCTAAGGGGGGGGACGACAAATCTGTAAGTTTTGCAAGAAGCCTTACCTTGCAGTAGAAATCACTCCTCTCCTGCACCGTTCTAGCCAATCCTCACAGGGAACAGCAACATCTTGGCGTTGCTTACTGGCTACAGCAGCAAGGGAGAGGAGGGATTTACATGACAGGGTTAGGCTTCTTGCAAAACTTACAGATTTGCCCCCGCTTAGATCCGCCTCTGCACACTGCCCATTCTTCATGCCTCAATGAGGATGCATGTGCACGAGGTTGAGAGAAAGGGGTGGGTGAGGCAGAGCTTCCTGCAGTCCCTTTGCTTCTGTGTGAAGCCGCCAGTGGCAGGTTGATCCAGGCCCCGCTGCTTAAACTGGAGACTGCCTACCACGTCACTTCACTTACAGAAAAATCGCACCAGCCGCTCGTCACTACTGACCGAGGAAGCATAGATGGTGACCACTGGGGCCCTAGCAGCACTTTTCCTCTTTGACTAAGGGTGCATGGGGGAAGGGTTGCCAACGTTTTCAGAGGGAGCTCCCTTGCATTGCTGATCAATCTCTTGAAGCAGTTTTGTTCCTTTTTAGCCACAACAAGCAGCTCAGTGCAGGTGAAGGGAGATAAGTCCTTGTGCACAGTTTGGAGGGTGAAAGGGGCAGGATGCACTCTAAAGAAACTGACCTGCAGTGTGATGTACAACACAAGGCCTTCCTTTTCTGGGCAAAGTTCCACCGTAAGCGAGTGATCTCCTGTGCCAAGAGCAGCAGGGTTCCTCTTTGCCTCTTGGCAAACACATTGTCAGGAGAGAAGGAAGACAGAGCTTTGCAGTGAATGACAACAGTTCCCCTACGAACTGCTTGTTGCTGAAATGAATCACCCGAAGATTCCAGTCCTTATACGGCACACATAGAGGAATTGTCCAAGTCTGGCATTTTGACAGCCGTGCACAGTGGCTAAGGCAAATGGCCTGTCCCAAGGCAAGTCTCTGGAATGACACAGCTGGACTTTAATGCCTTCCAAGGGAGATCTAATTTTCTCCTATCTACGAGCAGGTGATTCTTTTAAGTGCCAGATGGATTTTGTTGCCTTTAGGTAATATTTTCCCATCTTGCTCATTTTGAAATTTTAAAAAAGAGAGAGACGCAGAAAAAGATGCTAAATTTGCCACTTTCCAGCCTAGATTGTTTCGTTACCAGGGACTCCCATATGTTCATAACCAAAAGGAAAAAACACTGTTTCAGCACCATTGACATGGGATCACTCTAATTATAGTTTGGCCCTGCCAAAGCTCCTTTGCCTTGTAGGTCCTGTGCAATATAGTTTGTAATCTCAATTGTCTCCTGCTGGGAGAACTAATAAGTATATCTATGAACTTCATCATCTAGCAGCAGGAATCAAATGGGATCAGAAGTTTGCAAGCCCACAGGTTGAGTGGTTTGATCAGAAAGTGTGTGTGTGTGGTGGGGTTTTGTTGTTGAAAGACAAAGACTTGGTTGGTAGTTTGTGTTGTTGATGTAAGGAACAGAAATCATGAACACATCTCTAAGCCTCTGTTTTCTTTATCTTTAAAACCATTGCTTTTCTAATATTGAGACTCCTACCTTGTGTCTGAAGTTGCCTCAGTATCACCTTATAAGAAACTTTCACGAGTTCAGGGTTTCATTTCCAAAATTGTCTGAATCCTAGAGGCAAGCCTCCCTAAAAACCAAAGCTGCTATCATTTAGAGTTCAGTCCTAACCTGGAGTTAGGCCAGCACAGTTAGGCCAGTACAAGGAACATGGTAAACTATGTCTGGAACACTCTTGGAGTCAGAGAGGCCAGCACATAGACGTGCGCCATCCTCCCTGACTCCAAGGGTGGTCCAAACATGCTTTATGGTGGCCTTTGTGCTGGCAAAACTTTGCTGGCCTAACTGTGCCAGCCTAACACCGGGTTAGGATTGCACCCCCAGTCTCCAAATGCTTGAGGGCCAGGTTGGCTAGTGGTTGCTACTCAATGAGCAAGGGAAAATAGTTTGCACAGGATCTGATATAGTCCCTTCACTACTCCACATGTTCCAGTGCTTAAGGGCCCACTCCTATCTATCCAGGGGTGATACAGTCATGCCAACATGGTATGCACAGCATTCTGTGGGGAGGCTGTCATGGAGGCCATCTCAAGGTATGGGGCTAAATTGTGGCTGTATCAGCCCTGGAAAATTGGATGGAACTGGGCCCAAACCTGATGGGGTAAGCATTATGGGGTCTCATTTTCACTGAGATGGTCAAGCTGTGGCTGGGCTGCATGACTTCAGAATGCAGGTGGGATTGCCTAGTTTTCTTTATGGAGAGGGTTTTGGAGGCATGGTAGGGAGCACCATATATGAGGCCTCATCGGCAGACTGAAGTCATACAATCCAGATTTAGGTTGGCCACCAATGATAACGAGGCCCAAATCTGAACAATGGACATGACTGCCTCCGTTGAAGTCCCTGCAAAAGCTGTTTGCCACTCTTATCTCCGTAGATGAGAGGGAGTTTGGAAGTTTACCTGCATGTGATTATTCAGCAATAGGGAGAAAATCATTTCCTTGTATTTCCATATACAGTACTTTTGTACTTTTGCCCTTCTTATCAAGAGGTTCCTGTAAGCAGCAGTTCCAAAACTGTGGGTCATGGGCCACCGAAATGGTGACAATCCAATTTTTTGTGGGTCATGAAACCAACAAGGCAGATTAGGTGATGTGCATCCCTGGTTAAACAACCTGCTACTTGATGAGGAGCACAGCTGCCCAATCGCCATTATAGCTATGGATATACAATAGTTACAGCTATAGCTATCTTTTTTATTTTAAGATGGGTCCTCCTGATGCCAAAAGGTTTGGGAACCACTGCTGTAAGGGATTAGCTTAAAGGGGCATGGCTACATCAGCAGAGTAGTATTGATAGGACTCGGCTATAAAAGGACTCCTAGTTTTTTGGGCTCTTTGCTAAGCAGGGAATTGAGATTTTCCAAGGGAGGGAGGGACCGACCGACCGTCCGTCCGACCGTCCGTCCATACGTCCGATGTTTTGGGTGATGGCATCCTGAACTACCACCCCAACACAGTGCCCATTCCAAGGGTAAAGTGAGAGCAACAAGTTGGAACCTGATTAAAGGCGAGTCTTGTGCTCAGCCTGCCCTCCACTTTCTGTTACAAATAGAATGTCTAGAATGAGGAGGCAATCTGTATGCCTCATCATCACACAGCTGGGCCAAGAGATCTAGTGATGTCATCTGAACCAAACCACTGGGGTAACATCTGGAGAGCCTGCACTAGTAAGCAGCTTTGACAGAGGAGCTCTCAGCGTGGCTACTATTTGCACAGGTTCCTTTGTACCGGGTGACTATCAATGGGGAGCGTTAGCACCAAATTTACATCTCAGATTGATCCATCCAGAGATGCCTGTTTCCTGGTGAGGGACCTATTGATTCATATCACAGCAGAATTCATGAGCAGCTTCGCTAACTGATGTGACCCACACCGCACAGCTGGCAATTGGCATGTCATTAAACCCTTGCAGATCCGGCAGACATGAAGAGGTCAGTTTTTCCTCCATTCTTGTTAATGATCAGTTCAGATTTGCAAGGAGAAACTTGTCAGGAGGCTAAATGGCTTCAGAATCTATAAGAGGAAAGCCTTCTTTTTCCAAAGCATTATCTCTACAAAAAAGCTCTGCATGTGAAAAGTTGACATTAACACTTCAAGGAGAAGGCTTTATGTGCTGGTGTTGCTTTCTGAACCCTGTGCAGTGCAGAGAGGACTGTCCTGCCTGTCTGGCTGCCTGTCTGCCTGCCTGATGTGAGTGACAGCTGCATATGTAAGCAATTGTAAATTGAGCAGACCAGGCCAGTCATTGAAATTGTCCAAGCAAGACAAATGTATTGTTCTGCATTTGCTTAGGGGCAGTAGAACCTTTACCTTTGGGCCATTAGAGAACATAGACAGGCACATCAGCCTTGACTGCCATCCCGTGCCAGCTTGCCTGGGAGAACGTTCCATTGCATTCAGTGGGACTTGCTTCTTGGCTGACATGCCTAGGATTGCAATATAAGCTTGCAGCTTTCCAGCCTTGCACCCTGAGAGCAATGTGCAGACTTTGAAGCATACAGTAAAAGTTCTCCCTTGCTTTTATTCTTTGAAACTGCCATGGAAGGGTGTTTGTTTTCTGGCTAACAACCTTGGGTCTCTGAGGACAGACCAGTATACTTTGGTGTCTGAGGATGTGACCCCTAACAGAAAAAATATAGAGCGCAATCCTAACCTGGAGTTAGATCGGCACAGTTAGGCCAACAAAGTTTGGCTGGCACAAGGGACACCATAAAGCGCCTATCCTCTGCTAACTGGGCAAGAGGCACTTTTTCAAGTGGTGCTCCTCTTATATTTAGCAGGGGGAGAGTAACTGTTCCCCTTCACTCCAGCACATGGTCTTTTCTAGTGGCTGCTGCTGCTGGTGTTCTGCATTTTTTTAGATTGTGAGCCCTTTTGGGAAAGGGAGCCATTTAACCTTATTATTATGTGCCTGTAAACCGCTTTGTGAACTTTTTGTTCAAAAGCAGTATATAAATTCTGTTTGCTTGCTTGCTTACTTTGGACCACTCTCGGAGTCAGAGAGGCCAGCCCACAGACATGAGCCATCCTCCCTGACTTGAGTGTGGTCCAAACACACTTTATGGTGTCCCTTGTGCCAGCTAAACTTTGCTGGCCTAACTGTGCTGACGTAACTCCAGGTTAGGATTGTGCCCTTAATCAAGTAAATTATTGGCCATTTTCTGGTCATTTACCCTGTCCAGTGACAGAACCAGCTCTGGGCTCTTTACTTATTTTAAAAGAGAGCTTGAAGGTTTTTACCTTTCACTGCAACCTTTACCAGGTACCTCAGTATCTTGGATTGGTGATGTTGCTGACCTTCATAATGACCTGATCTGGAACACAACTTTGGCACATACACAGAGCATGTTCCAATATTCAGGTCAGTATTTCTTTCTTAGCTCAGATAGTACTCTAAGCAACTGATTCATTTTGCAGCAACTGCTAATCGAAAATTCAAGAAAGCAATAATCTGGGAGGTATTTTAATAACAAGGTATATATACATCTTCAGAAAAGGTGGTGAGTATAAAAATAGACACTTCAACTTCGAATGTTTTACCTGTTGTGCCAGCAATACGTGAAGATTGCTACTGTCAAATAACTAAGCACAGATGGAGCCAAGATTATCTGTATATGTCTTTTATTCTTTTCCATTTACAATTCCATACAATCTCAATCATTTTAATAGGTGAGAAAACAGATCCTATTGTGTTTCCTGTCTGAAAAATAGCAGCTCAAAAAGGTTCATCATCATGAGAGATATTCTTTTTCTCCAATATAACACATTCTGCTCCACACTGCAACACTGTCACAACATTTGCGAGAATAAAACTTCCCGATGAAAATGTTTAACTCATTGAAATTAAAGTGTGGTGACAGTGGTGTTGGAATCTTGAAAAGAAATGATATATCAACATCTCATTTTGCATTATCCTACCTAAATTTACAACCACTGTAATGAATTGTTATTCACAGACAGCGCAGGGATTTGTGTTTTAAAGCCCGACTTTAAACATGACTCTTTGCGCAGTCTTTCTTTCCCCTCTGTAGATTTGTTTTCAGCTTTTTCTTTTTGTTACAGTGAAAGGCAGAGCATGCCAAAACAGTCAAGGCATTTCACAAAAGAGTCGGAATCCAGAGTGTTCCCTCAATGAATTGACATCCTTACTGACCAATCAGATGGCTGGTTTCACAAGAAGCACATCAATCTAAATTGGATTCCTTTTATCTATGTGATCACCTTTCACAAATCACGGTACGGTATTCATGAGACAGCACTGGTACTTTTGGAAATATTGTGCCTGCTATTTTTTAGAGTTGGCTAAGCATAAGGCTAAGCATAACAGCATTTCTGCATGAACACCCCCCCCCCCAGTAATTATCAATTGATAATGCTAATGTTCAATTCTAATGCCTGTGAAAGGGACAAGTCCAATGCCTATGTAAAGGGATTTACATAAAATAATTCAAATGCAATATGTTTATATCAAACAATACTGCTTTCATTTTATTTATTGCACTAAGGGCCCAATCCTATCCAACATTCCAGTCCCGGTACAGCTGCAATGCAGCCCTGAGGAAAGAAAACCAGACAAGGTTTCCTTATCTGGAGAAGGCTTCTATGAGTGCCCCTCTATTGCAGGATGCAGCACATGCCCCTTTGGTATGGTTGCAACCAGCACGGGAAAGCGCTATCCAGGATTTGGCCCCAAGTCTTTAAAAGGGGGGACCGCAGCAAAAAGTTATTCCTTCTGTGCTGCTTGTTTCCTTTTGTCAGTGTAAATGAGATTGAAACCACCCCAACTCCTCTCCACTCCTCTGCATCTCTCTGCAAATGACAGCTTGCTTTTTTTGGAGGGGAGGGAGAGAGCAAGAGGGGGAAGGAATGCAGTGTACCTTGGCCAAGAGAAAAACCCATCCTTGTTTTCTCCCTCCTATCTCCTCTGTCCATGACAGTACTGTTGTAAGGAACTCAGTGCTCTCATGTGTTCAACTGCAGTCCCTCCAGTATTACGAGGGCAACGGTTTGCTTTGCCCAGGCATGCCCCTACATGAGATGAGAGGCTCCTGATTGGGCCATAGCTAGCTGGAAGCAGAGCCATGGCAGTGCTCTCTGCAGGCAGGCTCCACCTCGAGGCCTTCACACCTCAGCCCATCCACAACATGCACGAAAGTCTGAGATTGTTTGCCTTTGGGGGGGGGGGCTGGGTAGGAATTGTTTGCTTCCCACCTGATTGACCATTGGATGGTGTGTGTTTTTTCTCTTCACCCACAAGGTCCCTGAGGTGTGGTGCCTTAGCCAATGTGGTATAGGCCATGATGGGTTGGGCAACCTCTTTGTGTTAATAGTAGGCTACTTCAGAATGCCAGGTGCAAGGGAGTGGCAACAGGATGCAAGCATCTTGTTGTCTCATGCCTCCCTGGGGCACCTGGTGGGCCGCTGTGAGATACAGGAAGCTGGACTAAATGGGCCTTTGGCCTGATCCAGTGGGGCTCTTCTTATGTTCTTATGATATCCATGGATACCATCGGGGAGACCAAATCAGTGGATACCAGGACACACCTGTATGTGTTGGTAAGAAACCACAGTAAAGCATTCCTCCATGCTGGGGATAACATGAACTGATCCTCTCCCAATTTTTAGCAATGAAATATTATTTAATGGTAATCCACAACTTCATTATCAGGGGTGTTTCAAAATGGTGTTATTTTTTCATAGATTTTGTGATTTGAAAGGCAGGAAGCAGTGTTATGTGTTTTCATCCTAATTTCTCCTTCCAAGTTCTCATTTTTTTATACATTTTAAATGCTTTAAAAGTACTAGTTGGTGATAAAGTGTCAGATGATGCAGCCAAAGTATTATTTCTAATTGGAAAAGTAGTCCATTTTTAATTTCTAGAAAATATCTTAAACACCAAAATGTGGTGTTCTGTGGTTTTATTTGGATATTTTAGCACAAAAAGGTGGTGTTTTATGTTTCTATGGGGGGAGTTTACAAAAAAAGTCTGTTTTTTATAATATACTAGCTTTTTGGTACCTGGCGTTGCCCGTGTAACAAATGTCATTGGGACTGTCACCAATCAGCTTAGCGACCCCGGAAACTGTGGATTTGACAGTAATGTTGGCCATTTCTGACATTTTGTTTTGCACCCCTTCTTACCCCCCCCCCATGCCAAGGGAGCCCAAACCCAGACTCCAATGGCGTCGGGAGCGTCGCTGCTCATCTCAGCGACTCAGAATACTACAAATTTGATGCCGATCTCGGCCGTTTTTTTACCATTTTCACGTGGGGCCCCCTGCGCACCCCCTCCCCTGGGGTCATCAGGGGGGTCATGCCCCTGCAGTGTTTGGCACCAGGCCATAACATGTACATGTGCTGAGTGTGGTGGCAATCACTCCAGGCGTTCCAGCGGTCAGTGTGGACGTTTTATTTTGCACCCCTTCTCGCACTCCCATGCCAAAAGGGGGCCAAACCGGGACTCAAACAGCGTCAGGAGTGTCACCGCTCATCCCGGTGACCCTGGAAACTGCAGATTCGAGGCCAATTTTGGCCATTTTTGACAGTTTTCACACGGGGGCCTCCGCATACCCCCACCCTTGGGGGCACCACACACACACACACGTTCTTCTTTATATATATAGATGAATAGTCCTATGATCTATTGAATCAGAGCTGTACAAAGCAGCTACTGTTGCAAACATTTTTCTAATCGCTGAAACAGAGTGATTGGTGCATTTTTATACCAGATCAGTGGAAAACCATAATAAATTTATACATAATAGTGAGGCGACTTCCTCATTATGAAGGTTCCTCAGACATAGAAGTACATATATTTAATGTGTTAAATTCATAATATTTGCATTTCCATATTTCATATGTGTTACACGCACAATCAAAGAGAGAGCTGTAACACTGAAGTGCAGAATATCTACAACTTGAAAACAGTTTGCGTTTTCTTACAATGACATTTATTTATTCAGGTCCCAATGTTTGTATGAAGCTGTCAGGGCCACTTAAACTTGCATCTGGGCTGGAACTGCCCTGCAAGTTGCCAGCTGGCCATCCCTGGTGTAGCCTATGCTACTCCAGCTGTTGTCGCCATCTGTGTGGAACAAAGTTGGGGGGAAAATGCAGATTAAAAACCTTCCCCAAATAAAGTCCTATGGTGAGATGACTTTCCAAACCACAGCCATAGAGACAATGAATAATCTGAGTAGAGGGATATAGCTACACTCTGAAGTTGCCATCCTACAACACTTATCTGGGAGTAAGTCCCATTGAACTCAATGGGCTTTACTTTTGAGTAGACATGCCTAGGCTTGTGCTGTTGGTAACATTCCTGACATGATCCAAAGGGAAGGGAGAATGTGCGAGTGTTGGCTGTCATTTGCATTGCAATTAAAACTCACGGCTCTTTGGGTAAAGGCTGACTAGTCTGACAAAAATTAATCTGCCAAGGTCAATAATTCACTATCAAAAGGTTAGGAAATCCGAAGAGTGTTTAACTTTGAACATGCTTTGACTGCAGTTTTTTGGAGGGGAAAAAAGAACTGGGGAGGGAGAAGATGGAAATGTGCATAAGAAAAGCTTCACTGGAAATTCTTTAAGCTTAAAAAAATCGAGTAAATGGCACAACCTAAGCTGTTAAAAACAACAACAGAGGATTCTCTTTGGCTCACTACTAAAGTTGAAATGTAAGGCTCTGTTTGAAACCCTCTGTCATCTAAAAAAAAAAAGAATAAGTTCAACTGGTTTTTTTTCTGCTTAATGGATGAAAAAAATGTGGTTTTTTTCATTCCCTGAAAATCCAGCCTTATCCAGGGTATAAAACCGAAGAAGTTCATGGGAATTTGAGGATTTTCTAACCAAGGGGAAATCTCTCATGTTATCCGGCAACTCTGAAAACTCTTGTAGAAGAAAAAGGAGACTAATATGAGTCATTTCTAATTCTAGCCTTGTCTTGAATTGCAGGAAAATATTCCTTCAAGGTTTTGATTAGATTCTGCACTTCACAAACGTCTTGCAAACCTCTTCACTTCCACGGGCTCATCATCTCATTTAGCCGCAAATGAAAAGAAAAGGATCAAACATCCCTTGCTGTATTTCAGCTCCTCTTGATGTTTATCTTATTAATCAGACGCTTGTCTCATGAAAGTGATCGCACCGGAATGCAAAACTTGTCCTTTGCGTTTTGCATAGCAACAACAGGGGTTGTCTTTTTTCGGCAAGTGCATTCACCCATTGGTCAGTCTGTAAAACCATATCTGAGTCCTCCTTTTTTGGAAGCGGGGGCTCTCCCCAATTGCAGAAAGGCAGAAGAGCTCTATCCCAAACCTACTTTAAGTACCAATCATCCTTTGGCAAAAACCTGCAACCAGGCAGAAGTTGTGCGTGGGAAGGAATGTATATTTGCACATGGTTTTTATTTAAAGCTCAACCAGGTTCATAGGAATGACATCTGAGGCACACACAACATGAAAGTTGGTATGGCCTGAGGAGGAGTCTCTCCATAAAAGGGAATCAGAGCAGGTGCACTGGGTTCCATGTGCTACTCAAGGAGTGTGTAAAAATCAAATGTACTACAGGAAAGGGGTCTACCACAAGTCCTACCTCATGGCGCAGGAGGTGTGGTCTGGTGGCTAAATCTGTGCCTTGCCTGAAGAAGCTAAGTCAGAGGTTCTCAAACTTTTCAGCACCGGGACCCATTTTTTAGCATGACAATCTGTCTGGGACACACCAGAAGTGATGGCCAGAAGTACAGTCATAGTGATGCCAGAGCCTGTGGCTTTCCTGAAAATGCAGCTAGAAGTTGGGTTACGTCTTAGTCATTTTCCAATAGCAAAGTGAATCAGAAAGAAAAAAAAGCCTGTACAAAAAAGCAAAATAACCACACAGCCCTCCCCCTTTCCAGCATCCCATCTTCCCATATTTTCAATATAACTTCTCTAGGTGCTTCGCCACCCAACTGAAATTAGCCGGTTGCTAATTTTAGGTTGGGAGAGGCAAGAAAGGCCGCGGATGGCCCTGATGACCGCCCTGAAGGACATAAAACCGGTTGTTAATTTATTCGAATCCTACCACTGGTCGCGACCCACAATTTGGGAACAACTGAGCTACGTGGTACTAACTCTGGCCATGCTTTGGATGGGAAACATCATGGCTGTTATGAGAGGACAGAGCCACAAGGAGTTGCTGTCGCTGACTGGGCCATGAGAGGCTGCAGCTGTTCTAAGCTACTGAGAGGTGGAGGAGAGTAGAAGTAGATTGTGGATGCTTCTGCTGGAAGCTTCGACGTCATGTGTCAGCAAAAAAAAAATGATGACCACACTAGAAGGAAAACATCTGGAAGTGAACTGTTCTATAGAAAATGTCTTGGTGACAGCTTGCCTATGTGAACTGCCTTGGGTTTGTAAGACTTTCACTGATTATGAGAGTCAGCGAGAAATAGAAATAATATTAATAAAGCTGCTTGAATCAGCAAGTAAGGTGGCTATGCCGTACCCCCCCCCAAAACTAGAGACCATCAGGCAAAACTGATAGCATTTTTGGATTCAGCGTCCCCCAAATATCTTAAAATTGTTCAAACCTCCTTGATGACTTACGAAGATTTTTTTTTTTTTGGTAGGCCTGTATAATAGAGATAATGACAGAAAGGGAATATTTGTTGTTGTCAGATGTCAGAGGCTGGTGTTTTGGGCAGAAACAGTTGTCATTTTTGTTTTGACACAGTGCCCAGGTGGCAGCATACAGTTGGCTCTTGACAATACAGAAGCAGCATAAATGGTTGTAACAGGATGAAATTTGGTTTATGTTTTTTAAAAAAAATAAAAAAATCATCGATTCAATTTTAACACCTTTACTTGGAGAAGACCCATCTGAATGCATAAGGCCAACTTCTGAGCTTCAATACCTAGTGAAGGTTTCCATCTCAGAAACATTCATTTCAGTTGAACTTGCTAGGGCAGATTTACTAGTGCAGATATATACTGATACAGTGATGGGAGTTATAATGAGTAATCATTATGAACAAGAAAAGCCAAATAAAATGGGACACGATGCAAAGCAAAATGAATTAGTTTAGAGTAGGTAAATCAGGCACCCTTATGTATTATAAGATGTCATCAATCAGCTCAACTGAAGAAATAAAAGTAAAACTGATAAAAGGATGTCTTCCTTTTCTGATACATAATTTACCCACCAGGCTCATTATCTAAAGGCGTCAATGACTTCAAGTGCCAAGTTCCTTACTTTTCACAAAAAGGTTAGAAATGCATTGCCCAAGTTTCATGAGAAAAGGGAAATAGGATGTAAAACTCCCTTGTTTTGAGGCATACTGTACACCATTCCATAGGGCACTTTGCCTCCCTGTCTCCATGGGATACCGTGGTGGCCATTTTGGGTCTGTTGTACCATGGGATGGGCAGCTTGGTTAGGATTGGGCTGCCCATCTCTCTCTTCAAGGTGTGTGTTTGTACACCTGAAGTTGAGGTCAAATCACACATAATGATTGAAGATCTTTAATTGATCTCTTGACTAAAATTAGCCACTAAATAGTGGGAAGGACTGCTAATTTGATTGGGGAAAGGAGTCAGAGCCTGGGGCGTTTTCTTCCCAAGTCTTTTTCTAATCAATATTACCCTCTTTAAGTGGTAACCCCCCATGGAAAAATGGTAGCTAGGGGATTAATTTAGATTGGCAATAAAAACATGGTGGAAAGGTTGAACACCCTGAAGCTAATTATCTGATAGAATGTAAGGCTCAATTTTGTAAGAAAATAAGGCTGTTTCCTTAGTAAAAAAAAAAACTGATATGAACATAGGGCCCAATCCTATGCTGCTTGACTGCCTGGGAGTGCAGCGGTAGCCGGGTGGCTACTGCTAGCCAGGCGGCTACTACTGCATCCCCTGACAGCCTGGCAGCTGTGCGGAAAGGGAACAACAGATCTATTTGCTTCTGTGATGGCTATTTAGCCAGCGCAGAAGCAAGGGCCTCTAAATAAGGGTGTGTGGCCTTACTCAGAAGTTGGAAAGCAGCAGTGGGAGTCACCACCAGTCCCAGCACCTGCTCCATCCTCCCCCCACCCAGAACGCCCTTCCGCTTTGCTGAACACCCAAAACGGCCGCATTGCTGGCGAGCGGCAGACTTACAGCTCGCCAGAGACCAGGGCTCCCTCCATAGTGCCCATGGGGACCATAGCTTACCGACGGCATTGGAGGCACTTTACAACACCATTTTTGACAGCGACGTGTGTGGTACAAGCATACCACCTGCACTGGGCTCAATAGGATCGGGCCTTTACAATGGAGTTTCACATGCTCCATCATGTTTCCCTTTCTAATGCACCCTGGGAAATACATTTCTCTTTTGTGAAAAGGAAGAAGTCTTGGCTCCTGAAGTCATGGATAACTTTTAGATAATGAGCCTGGTGGGTAAATTATGTATCAGGAAGGGAAGAGCTTTTTTTTTTTTTATCAACCTCCCAGCAAAAAATTTTTTTAAAATGTATTTATATACCGCCTTTCTTAAGATCACTAGATTTCTCTAATGACTGTAACTCAAGGCGGTTTACATAGGCAGACTTTTATTCACAAACCCGAAGGTTTTTACAATTTACAGAAATGTTCTATCTTTCAAGAACAACACTCATACAGATCTTTCTGGATTTAGCCTTCTTTTTTAGCCACCTGTCTGTCTTCTGCTGGCTGATAAGAGGCTTCCCTGCTCCACCAGAGACGCAGCTGACTTCGGCACACTCCTCCTCCCCCAAGGCAGCTGGAACTCAGCTTTTAATCAGCCGCAGTTTGCAAGGTCTGCCACTCACAGAGACTTCCAGTAGTCCTGCGCTCACGACCTTCAGATCTTCAGCTGTTATCTTCGGGCAAATGGAGGCATTAACCCTCTTGGCTAAATCTGCTGCCCAAATGCAATATTTGATCCTGTGCGGGAGACACCTATGCTAAGGAAACACGCATCTGGTTGTAAACACTTTCATTTCAAGCACATACTTGTACTTAAGTGTACTATGCTTTAAAAGGATGTGTGCAGGGAGGCTATACAGAAGGGTCCTGGTTTGGCATGGGCCAGGTCTTCAATTATGGCTGGTCAACCTCTGAGACAAAGAGGGGCTGCTGCTGCTGCTGCTGCTGCTGCTTCCCACCTCTAAATTCCTCAGATGTTCTTCTTGAACTGGGGCCTGCAGAACAGCCTTGAAATGTCATTCTAGGTTAAATTTAATGGCAACTTTAGATCTGGTCACTAGTATGCTCATCTCCTTATCAGACAAAGAAAGATACCAGAAAGACCCCCATTCATTTTCTGTAGCTATTGTGGTAAGCCCTCCCCATGTTCATATGCAAACACATACGGGATAATTCTTTTGATCAAAAATTGATCAGCACACATAAATGCTGTAATGATGGAAATACGTTTCTTATTACTATTTTCACTAACCCTTGTCAACACGTGTCAAAAGCAGACCATATAATTTTTGCTTGCCCCATCAGATACCATAGCAACATCTGGGTAGGCAAAGTTGAAGAAGTATTTGGTAGTTTTGCATTTGTTCAGCCTGTTAGACTGTAACTGATACACATTAATTGGCAGTCTATATGACAGCTTGCATCACCTCTTTACCAACAGGGAGGAAAACATCAGAAGCCATCAAGATTCAGTGTTGTGAAAAGAGATGAATCAAATGTGATGAGGTGTGACTTCAAACATGGTGTCGCTCCTGTGTACTCATCATTTACAAGAATGTGGGGGAGGGGAAGGTAGTCTTTTTTTGGTTAATATAAAAAAATATTTTCAATCAGTGCCTTAAAACCAGAAGGTGGAGGAGAAATGGAAGGATGGGTGAAATGATTGCCTGTCACTTTAAAAAGGAAAGCAATTACCAATTCAAAGGCACCTGTAAAAACATTGACAATTCTAATCAAGAGCAATCAACTTGATTTCATAATACAAGATTCACACAGTGTGGAGCCTTGGAACCAGCTTTCCGAAAGAAATCATTCTTGGAACTAGGAGAAAACAAAAAACAAAAACCAAAATTCAGGGGCACATCCTTGACATTTTTTGATAGGATGTAAAGATTGAAGTGACTAATGTGTACAGTGAACCAAACTTTTGGGGCAGAAAAGCAAAGGACAAACAAGTTAATGCATGTTTTGCTTATGATGACGTATCATTTACAATGATTAAGAATTATTTCAAAATGTAGGATGTGCAATGAAATCTATAAAGACAGGATTTGGACATCAGGCTTCTGGAATCCATGCCTCTGTTCTGCCAGAAACTCCTGCTGGGCCTCCCTGAGGGCCCTGATGCCCACACTAGGCTGACTGGTTTCCCCTTTAAGCAGCCCTGGTGCAGTAATGGAGGGAACACGACCAGGCCTTACCTCTTTAAGCACAGCAGCCACACCACTCAACGTCAGTCCCGAGCCAGAAAGTCCAAAATTCAGTTAGTCTATGATCCACGTTCCACAGTCCATAGACCAGTCCAGTGATCAGTATGCCAGGTCAGTCCAGGTCCAAGTTGCGCCAAGCCAAATCAGAGTCCAAGCTCGTAGCCAGTAGTCCATGCACATGGGTCATATACAGGTTTGCCAGTCCATTCTCTTCACTTGCACCAAACTTTGTTCCTACCACACCGGTATGCTGTGCCTGCCTCTACATTTATACACCTGCAGGCCTATCAGAGACTGTTGCTGGGCAGGCTATGGCTAATCAGCCACACCCATCTGCACCTATGCTTTAGTCACTCAGTGTGCAATTAGTTAGCACCTGCCGAGTGACACAGCACTTCTGCCTCTAACCAGCCCTCATTAGCCTGCTGTGCTCCTGGGTACAGCAGAAATTCTGGGGTTAACCCTGTGTGCTCTGGAATCAGCAGGGAGGGCACTACTGACACCACAAGCTATGTCCATTACAGCCTCTTGCCAGAATCCTGTTTTGAACCTTTCTCACAGCCCAATCCTATCTCCCATCACATTATAGCATGCAGCTGGGGCAATAGAATGCATGCTATGGTGTGTGTGTGTGTGTGTGTGTGTGTGTGTGTGTGTGTGTGTGTGTG
>JAJKFI010000049.1:4003218-4034715 GCA_029204185.1 Lerista edwardsae | reverse complement strand
GTGTGTGTGTGTGTGTGTGTGTGTGTGTGTGTGTGTGTGTGTGTGTGTGGGGGGGGGCGCGCGCCCACACACACACACACACACACACACACATACACACGTCTTTTCCTCCTTTAATGCAGCCCAACAAATAAAGGAATAAACATGCAAGCAAGTGATGCAGGCAGACCTCATGATGCTGGCACACCCTGTCTTGAAATGTAATACATTTTGAAATTTACCCAGGACAGAGGCTTGAAATGTAGGACATGCCTTCTTTTTCCAGGACATCCAATCACCCTGCCTTGGACCTATGCCAACCATTTTGCTAGTGCATGTATGAGGATAGCCAGAGGAAATGTCAGTTTGGAAAATGGGAATAGGATCTGGTGAATGTCACTGCCACCAACAGCGGAAAATGCAAGGTTCTACACTTGGCAAAAATAACCAAAGACACAGGTATAGAATGGGGGAAACCTGGCTTGCCAGAACAACATGTGAGAGGGATCTTGGAGTTGCAGTGGATCACAAGTTGAACATGAGTCAGCAGTGTGATACAGCTGCAAAGAAGGCTAATGAAATTTTAGCCTGCATTAATAGAACCATAGCATCCAAATCACAAGAAGTTGTGTTTCCACTTTCATCTGCATTGGTGCAACCTCACCTGGAGTATTGTGTTCAATTCTGGGCACCTCAGTTCAAGAAAGATGGAGCCAAATTGGAGCAGGTTCAGAGAAGAGCAGCTCAGGGGCCTCTACCCTTGATCATGCCCTACTTCTGTCCCATCTAGTAGAAAAATATTCAATCCACCACAAAGCTAGGCTGTTTGCCGCTTTTGTAGATCTTCGTGGAGCCTTTGACTCTGTTAACAGAGCACTAGCTGATCCAACCCCTTTCTTATCTAATGCTGCCCACTCCTCCCCCTCCTTAAATGGCTCCCCTCTCTCAGTTCTTCTTTATGCGGACGATGCAGTCCTGCTTTCCCTCACTAAAGCCGGCCTGCACCTCCTTCTAGCCAAATTCCAAGATTACTGTTCCACAAATGATTTATGTATTAATGCTACCAAAACCAAAATTGTTGTCTTTTCCAAATCTAGCCCATTGTCCCTCTGGACAATTGGTACACAAACCTACCAGCAAGTTCCAACATTCAAATATCTTGGGCTCACATTTCATCACAGATTAAATTGGTCGTCACATGAAAAATCGGTTATTTCTTCATCAACTTCTCAACTCAATGCAATCTCGAAATTCCATCATTCTTCTGGCAATCAATTCGTTCCAGCAGCATTGCATATTTTTCAGTCTAAACTTCTATCCCACCTTCTCTATGGGGCACCCATCTGGATAGAGGCCATCAATTATGACCTCGATTCTATTGCAGCTGTCTTCTTTAGGAAGATTCTAGGTGTCCCCAACATGATCCGCCTTTCCACCTTGGTACTTGAATTGGGGACCCACCTTCCTTCCACCATTGCCTGGGCCATCACCTTCAAATATTGGCTCCATATTCATCTCCACCCCAATCCTAATTCTCTCCTTCTCGACCTTCTCAGCGATTCGTATTCATCGAACTGGCTCAAACTGGTTGAATCTAAACTCCTTTCCCTAGGATTAAACCTAGAATCCCTCACTGATACTGGAATACAACAGGCCCACTCCTTGATTAAATCCAAACTCTTGCAACTTGAGTACGAGACCCTATCAGCTGACCTGAACCCCACCTGTTCTCCCCTCTTCTTTAGCCTTCCTCCCTCCTTAGGACGCACCTCTAACTATTTCTCTATGTTAATCAACCCTGGTCAGAGAAGAGCTTTTATGTTAGCCCGCCTGAATATTTTTCCTTCTGCGGTCCATGTAGGCCGTTTTTCCAATATCCCCCGTGCCAATAGGTTTTGTTTTTTCTGTCACTTGGTACCGGACACCTTGGATCATATTTTATTTCATTGCCCGGCTCACTTCTCCCTTCACCAGCTATTCCTTGAACCGTGGCTCTCTCTTTTTCCCCAATTCCCTTTCCTTGTTCCTGAGTGATCTCTGTCCTTCTATTACATCTGCTGTTGCAGGATATCTATTGGAAATTTCCATTTTAACCCATAACTTTTGATTTTGCTTGTTGTTTCGAGCCCATTCCTCTATTTACTTTGCTCTATTTACCCTGATCAGTGTTGTAATTGTACTTATGTTTGTGAAGTTTATTTATATGCCAATAAAGGTTTCGAAACACACACACACAGAGAAGAATAACGAAGATGATCAGGGGGCTGGAAAACAAGCCCTGTGAGGAAAGTTTGAAGGAACTGGGTATGTTTAGCTTGGAGACTTGAAAACTGAGAGGGGATATGATAGTACTTATCAAACATCTGAAGTGCTGTCATAAGGAAGAAGGGACAAATCTGTTCTCATCTGCCTTTGACAGTAGAACTAGGTCCAATGGGTTCTACTTTGAGGAGTGAGGCGAGGTGAGAAGATTCTGGCTAGACATCAGGAAGAATTTCTTGACAATAAGGGCGGTTCAACAGTGGAATAGTCTGCCAAGGGAGGTGGTGGATTCTCCCTCACTGGAGACCTTCAAGCAGAGGCTTCACAGGGACCTGCTGGAGATGCTCTAGGAGGATTTCCTGCTACAGGCAGGGGGTTGGACTAGATGACCTTGTAGGTCCCTTCCAACTCTATGATTCTTTTTTTTTTTTATTAGTGTTTACAAATATAAAGACATAGGGATAGGTAATAAGGGAGACAAAGGACGGGGAGACTTAGGGAAAGAAACAAAAGGTTACAGCAAAACAATATCTTAATCAAAAATCCTTTTTTTTTCCACAGTTTGCATAAATACTTTTCCATTTCTACCTTTTTTTTACTTATAATATATTTGTAATATAACATATTTTTTATACGACGTCTATCATAAACTTAAATTATGTTTAAAGAACAAAGGTAATTAACTCTAAACTAATCTTCCGTTGAATGTCTTATCTCAACATATTGTATCTATCCATTCATAGAATGGGGACCATTTTACCCCTACATTGCATTTCCCATTCAATCTATCTGATAATGCATCATTAATAGCTGTCTCGTATAATTTAGTTATCACTTGATCTAACTTTGGTATACTCTTATCTTTCCATCTTTGAGCATAGACTATTCTTGCTGTTGTCATGATATGGATTAATAAGAATCTTTTTTCTGAGTCTCTAATATCTGGAACCATATTCAATAAAAATAATTCTGGTTTAAACGGAATTTCCTCTTGAATAATTTCTTGAGCCATCGTATGAATTAAACGCCAATATTTTTTGGTATTTGGGCACTTCCACCAGAGATGGTAATAATTTCCTCTTTTTTTTCCGCATTTCCAACATCTGTCGGAGTTTTTTGATGACATTTTCGCTAACCTATCTGGAGTTAAGTGCCACCTGTAATACATTTTATAAATGTTTTCTTTATAAGTAAATGATTTGGTTAACTTGATGTTAACTTTCCATACCTTATCCCACTGGTCCAAAGAGATTGAATGACCTATATCTTGTGCCCATTTTATCGATGGTTCTTTTACTGCTTCTTCATTCATCTTATCCTTCAATAACAATGCATAAACTCTCTTTATAAATTTGTTTTTTTGATCCAAGATTTCTTTATCTAATTCTGTTAATTTCTTACTAATCCCTATCTTGTTATCCTCTTTAAGTCTGTTCGAGATTTGTATTTTGGACCACCAGTCTAGATGAATACCCTTCCTTTCTAAATGTTCATTAGTTAATAATCTGTTGTTTTCATCTATTAGATCAAAATATGGTTTATTATTGTCAGTTCTTATCCAACTCGGATTTGAATTTATTTCAATTGGTTTGACCCATCTCGGTATTTCTCTATAAAAGTTAGATCTGATTGATTTCCATATCCAGAATAGTGATTTCCTTAATATGTGCTGATTGAATCCTGCTTTATACGTAATTTTTTCTTGTAACATAAATGAATGAATTCCGACTGGTAGATCATATGTTTCTAAATTATGTGTTCTCATGTCATACGTTGCAATCCAATTTTTTATCCATTCTAGACCTGCTGCCTGATAATATAAAAAGAAGTTAGGTAAACCAAAACCTGCCCTGTCTCTACTGTCCTGTAATAGTTTACATTTTATTCTCGGTTTTTTGCCATTCCAAATAAACTTAGAGATTATTTTATCTAGTTGATGGAAATAAGACTTTTTTAATAAGATAGGTATTGTTTGAAAAAAAATATTAGTTTGGGGAGTATGCTCATCTTAATTACTGCTATCCGCCCCATCAATGATAATTGTAAGGATGCCCATCTTTTACATTTTTGTTCTATTTCTTTTAATAATTTTAGATAATTGTCTCCCATCAAATTGCTATTTTTATTAGTCATTGTTATTCCCAAATATTTAATTTTATTAGTAATTTGGATACCCCATTTTTTTAATTCTTCTTTTTCTTTTTCTTTTAGATTCTTTACAATAATTTTTGTCTTTTGATAATTAATTTTCATTCCTGAAATTTTCCCATATTCAGTCAGATTTTCTATTAAATATTGCAAGGAGTCTTTTGGGTTGTCTAAGATAAAAACCAAATCGTCCGCAAATGCTTGGGGTTTATATACTTCTTTTCCAATTTGTAATCCTGTAATCCGTTTATCATTTCGTATTATATTGTTTAAGAATTCTAACGCCAGAATAAAGAAAAGTGGGGATAAAGGGCAACCTTGCCTTGTACCCTGTGATATTTTAATTTCTTGTGTTAATTCTCCATTAATTTTTATTTTTGCAAATTGTTTTGAATATATGTTCCTAATTGCTGCTATAAAATTTGGTCCAAATTTCATTATTTCTAATTGTTTTAATAAAAAATTCCAATCTAAGTTATCAAAAGCCTTTTCAGCATCAAGGAAAATTAAGCCTAATTTTCTTATTGAATTTTTTTCATAAAATTCAAGCACGTTTATAATAGTTCTTACATTTTTTTTCAGATATCTTTTAGGAAGATTTTCCTAATTTTCTTATTGAATTTTTTTCATAAAATTCAAGCACATTTATAATAGTTCTTACATTTTTTTTCAGATATCTTTTAGGAAGGAATCCTGCCTGATCATTATGGATCAAATTGTTTAGGATTTCTTTTAATCTATTAGCTAATATTGATGAATATATTTTATAGTCCACGTTCAAAAGCGAAATTGGTCTATAATTTTTAATTTAATTAAAAATTATAGACCAACTCTATGATTCTATGATTCTATGAAGGTTGTAAAATGGCTTTTTTCTTTCTGATTCACTTTGCTATTGGAAACTGGCTGAGAAATAATTCAATTTATTCCAGCATTCTTAGGAAAGCAGCAGGCTTTGACATCACAGTAATGGCACTTACAACCATGACATCACTTCCAGTGGGTTCTGGACAGATCGTTATTCTGAAAAGTGGGTCCCAGTGCTAAACCACTGAGAACCACTGACCTAGAGGCTTCAGAATGGATCTCATTTTACATTGAATTAATTCTGACATCTGGCAGTTACCCTTAAAGGGAACTGAATGTAATGGACTGATTCTGAGTTGGATGCAGAGAGTTTATCTATTTCTATTCAGAACAATACTAACTTTCACTGCTCTGCACTGGAATAAATAATATGAGGATAGTCATGACACAGATTATATTCAGTGGATCATTATCTATTCCTAAACACTTTATGTGAAAATAATTCTTACTAATTTTAGTGGCCTTTATGAATTTCCAAGCAAGAGTACAACCCTTTTTTAAATAAATAAATAAATAAATAAATAAATAAATAAATAAATAAGAACATTTTCATTCCAATGAGATAAGAATTGAATTGAACAAGTCTTAAGGCTAGGCAATTGATTTCAGCAGACAAGCGCCTGAAATTGGAGAATCTGCAAATGACTTTTCTTTCACCTGGTATGAGAGCCAAACTGAATATTATGCGAGAAAAGGGATTCCTTATGAAAGAAGCATCCTCATCTCAAGTTCCTCCACATCTGTAATACACAGTCACCACATCAATACAGTTCAGAATTTTTCCTGATAGTTCATTTTCGCTGTGAAAGTTGCCAATTTGATGACAATAGTTTTTCTATTAGAAAGTAGTACTTTCTACCCCTAATTTCAGTCCCTAATCTGCTACTGGTTATCCAAATAACTGGGCCAATTGTTGCTGCTTTGCTTCGCTGGAATGGCAATTTCATTGTCCATCAGCATTGTGTCAGGATCCAGCCCCCGACTGTTGTTACATGACTAGTTTTGAGACAGCATGGCTGAGCATGCGCATTTGAACAGCGCTGTGTGTGTTTCATCTAAAGCAGGGGTAGGGAACCTACGGCTCGGGAGCCATATGTGGCTCTTTTGAGGATTGCATCTGGCTCTCGTAGCTACAGGCAGCTACAGGCAATTTTTTTTTTTGCATTTTTTTACCCCTTTTTTGTATTTTATTTATTATTGGTTAGCTTCAGTATAACAACGTTATTAAAAATAATAAATTCAGAGATTTATTATACTCTAAAATTGTTGGTCTTACTTAAAAATGAACGCATTTAGTTGTATTCAGTGTTAAAAAAATATTATATGACTGTTATGGAAATACATTTTAAAATATGTGGCTTTCATGGCTCTCTCAGCCAAAAAGGTTCCCGACCCCGATCTAAAGGAATGGATCGAACATTGACATGCATCCAAATATGGACCTGGTTTTTTCCCATTGATTTTCAATAGGCTGTCACTCATATTTTGGACTAAATAGCCGAATTTGTATACCTGGATCAGTGTGAGGGAGCAGCAGCCCAGTTGGCCCTGCAATGAGAAAACATTTCCTCTTCACATCTACACCTGGGAGGAGGGTGGACTTGGGATTCAGCCATAAGGCTGAATTCTAAGCCCATTCAGGAGGCGTCGCAGCCCCACGCAATCTCCTTGGATCTGCGCTTGCTATTTAGCAGGTGCAGGTCTGAGGAGCACATAGGAGAGGCTGGAGCTTCCCTTATGGTAAGGGCATAAACGTGTCCATGCGCCAGGGAGGCTCCACTATGCAGCCTCCACTGTACTGCTCTAGATCTGGCTCAGGCCCATCGGCCTCACCATTCCAGTACAGTATAGGATGGCACTCTTCGGCAACCTTAGATGGTGGCTATGATCACAAGTACCCAATATGTTGCCCCAACAAGATTTGGAGTTGGTAGGCTTGATGCAAAAAATTCCATTTGCATTTAAGGAGGAAGGAGGGAAAGGCGGGGCAGCCTCAGGAGAAGGTGGGACCCAGCACTGGCTTCCACCACCAGAAAGCCAAGAAGCCCCATTGCAGGAGACGGGGCTTTCCCCGGGGAAAGGGGACCAACATTCACTTATCCCAGGGAGTCTCCAACAGCTGCCTTGCTGCTGCTGCAGGCCGCGACGGCCAGGCAGTTCTGGATTGGGCTGCCCGTGCAGGACACAACTTGTTTAAAACCCATTTTCTATCAATGATGTGCTGGAGATTGCATTTCTACCAATTTTGCTCTAATGCATCTTTGGTAGAAAATGGTTAAACCCCAGTTTGACTTTTTTTTTGGGGGGGGTAAAAAATATATTACTATGTGATAGAACTTCTAAACTATTTAATGTCCCCCTCTAAGAAGAAATTGACAGCCCTAGTGGTAGGCTAAAGTTCCCAAATGCAACCTACATGGGAAAAATGTCTTTTGGAACTTTTAATTTAAATGTGACATTTATCTGTTTGCTTTATGCCAAGTGGCTGAATTTCAGCATGATGAACATGCCATGGTCTACCACTGCCTGATTGACCCTCTCTTCCATCTCTCTAAATAGACATTTCTTGTCGTTCGCTAGGTTCTCTAATACACAACTTAGCATAATGACTTTTATTTTATTTTATTTGGTTTTCCATTGTAAAAGTTCGTAATACCTTATTATTGAGTAGGTTGCTATAATGCCCTTTGCAAGCTGAATTATTTAGAAAGGGATCTTAGTAATTTAAACTACAATCATTTTACTTGAAATTGGAGCTGATGGAATTCTAACGTGAATTCCTGACCTGAATTAATTCATTACATCTCATAGTAAAAGCTTTTCCAAAAAGAAAAAAGACAAAAACACACACATCCTATTTTAATCAAATCTACTTATTTACATAAATAATTGGATAAACAAAGGAATGTCCTGTATAAATCCCATTCTGAGATTTGTTCAAGAAGCGTGTTGCTCCTTTGGCTCATTCTGGCACCTTGTTTAGAAATTGCACTGCAGAAAATTCCTTAGCACCTTCAGGACACAATCCTAACTGCAAGCTGGAATTGGCAGGTTGACAGGCTTTCCCCATATCCAGCTCGGGGTTGGGACTGGATGCAGTGCAATACGGGGAAAGAGGAATCAATTCTCCCCCACCCCCGGGTAATGCGGCAGTGGTCTGAATGGGGCTATTTGGAACTGCACCAACAAAATCAGTGGTGCAAATCTGAGCCTCCAGGATTGGAGTCAAATGGACTGGGGATGGGGGTTAGGATCCATCCCAAGTGCCGGATACTGGCTCCACCTGCCTCCCTGGGCAGGTCTGCCCACAGGTCTGCCCATCCCCCCATCTTCCCCACCCCTTCTGCCGCCTCTGCCCTCCCCAACCTCCTGCGTGGGCCAAGCTTGATCAACTTTACCTGGGTACTGCTGGGCTTGGGTATTGGCACATCCATTTGCTGGCCTACCGTCCTTTGAACTCTTTACAAAAGCCCTTTATGGCGCATTTGCAACAACACGCCTACTTTTGCTTGCTCTGGGCTGATACCCTTTCCTTTAGTAAGAGATAATTTTCATGCCCACAGTCCAGTGACATTCCTACAGGGCTTTCCTACAGGGTTCCTACAAATGCCAAGTTTTGCAGGAACCTGAGCTCCTCTGTGATGTGGCCCCTCCCCCTTGCTTCTCAAAGCCATTCGCGGAAAGCCGGCTTGGATCCATAAAGCACTGGATGTGTCAGTGAGAGGGAAGGAAATCAGTACAGATGGGGCTAAAATTTATTCCCTGTTATGACTTCATGTAATCACAAACATTATGGCAGAACTCAACTGTTATGGCAGAACAGAATGCTTAGAACAGGGTGCATTCACATTGCTGTGCAAACCAACGTATTTGGCTTCCAAATCTGAAGGACTCTTTCACCCTCACACCTTAAACAAATATGGATTGAAATCAGAGCACAATCCTGAGGCGCTCATGGGCCACTGCAAGTACCGTAAAGGCACGTTTGCACCTCCTGCAGAGTCAGGAAGGTCAGTGCAAGGACATGTGATGGCCTCCTCATACCAATTCCCACACCTATGCCTGGAATGTAAGGCTGGCCAATGGGGGCTGGTGTGGTGGTGGGGAGGGGTGGGATGGGGGCAGATTAGGGGGAAGGAAAGGTGAGGGAGGGCAGACCCATGGGCAGACCGGTGTGGGGAGGAGGATGGCACCAGATCAGCCAACATAGGCCGGATCCACACCCCCAGCCCTGGTCTGGTCAGCCTTCCCCGAGTCCCTTGGATTTGCATCAGCAATGTTGCTGGCACAGACCCAAGAAGTCCTATTGGGATGGCTGCTGTGACATGGGGTTAGGGGAATTAACTCCTCTTACCCTGTGTAGCGCTGCAGCCAGCCCCAATCCCACATGGGATATGGAGCAGGCTGCATTTTCACTTCCATAACCACCCTCCTTTAGAAGATTCAGCTGATTTCCTACAGTAGATATACAAAGTATTTGGAACTTACAAGAAAAATTGTTGGGGATATTCACCACAAGTGGGATGTTATCCCTTATAGGCAATAAGAGAACATTGTCTGGCTAACGGGATCATAAAGTCTCTTCTCCAACCACTGATTGTGTTCAACGGTTAGACTCCACGCCACAAGATATTCCTATTTATAGTCTTAAGTGTTGCTCCCTGTCACATTTTGGAAGCTGTTCAGGAACGGTTACATGGTGATTGACAGCATCTTAACCATGCCTGAGGTTAAATTGGGAGATAAGCTTCTGTTTAGGAAACCTTCATTCAGCAGAATCTAATTAAAGAGGTATGGAAATGGGCCTTTTGGTAGCTGGTTTAGTTGTGCTGGAGGCTCCAAGCTGGATAATCTGCATTTGGGGAAAGCAATCTTAGAGTTCACCTGTTCTTAGACCTGGGATGTTGAGCTCTCTTCTCCTCTGAGGATTTGGAGAACAAGACTGATGTATCTGTCTGAGCAATGTTTGCTGTTTATTTTCTGTCCAACCATCGCTCCTGCTACAATTTCTGCCATAATCTTCTGAAACAAGAGATTTGTTTGAAAAGCTCTTTCAAGGCATTGCTCGCGCCTCCAGTCACCTTTCAGCAATCTTTCACGCCTCGGGTCTTCTGATCATGGGGTATGTTCAGCAACCACAACACACTCCACAGAAGTCAGGCTGAATCAGAATCTAAAAGAAACTCTGTATTGACTCTCTCTCTGTAGCCTAGAGAGAGTTCTTTGCGGTGATGTGATGATCAGGGTAATTTGACTTCAAGAGCATTCCTCCAGCCACTGCATTTCACTGATTTATCGCTTCCCTTGTTTGCTGAGCACAAAAGGGACGGACAACCTAAGTACTGGTTTACATTTTCCGGCTTGATTTGCATGAATGAAGAGAGATTTTAATAAAAAAAAGGTGGGAAAGTACTTCCCCTTTACCTAATGGTGTATAAAATGTCTTAATTATCTGAGCTTCACAGGGTTCCGCCCCCCCTTCGAGGATGCATACCATGTGCAACTAGTGGCATTTTATTACTGATATTTAATGATGAAAAGACAGGACAAATAGAGCAACTAATGTGGTTCCTTCCTACACCAGTGCCAGTCTTCCCTGATGCTTGTCTGGGAAGGAATTGCACCTATTTTTCCCATGCTCTTGTGGTTCCTGGACTATTAGCATAGGACTAGAACCTGAGAATATTTGCTGTGCTGCAGCAGCAATGTATGAATTGGACCACAATATAAGGACCGTCGGAGGGTGCAATCCTAACCTGGAGTTGAGCCAGCATAGTTAGGCCAACAAAGTTTGGCCCGCACGAGACACACCGTAAAGTATGTTTGGACCACTCTCGGAGTCAGAGAAGCCAGCACACAGACATGCGCCATTCTTCCTCACCCTGAGAGTTGTCCAAACGTGCTTTACAGTGTCCCTTGTGCTGGCCAAACTTTGCTGACCTAATTGTGCCGGCCTAACTCCAGGTTAGGATTGCTCCTTCAGTGATCTGCTCATTATTTAACACAAGATGTGATGCGGCAGTATGAATGTTATGTACCATTAACCAGACACAAAATTTGTTTTCTTTTAAGGTATTATTTCATCAAAAACCTGAAAGAAGTATGCATGCTTTTCTTTCTTTCTTTCTTTCTTTCTTTCTTTCTTTCTTTCTTTCTTTCTTTCTTTCTTTCTTTCTTTCTTTCTTTCTTTCTTTCTTTCTTTCTTTTTGATAAGACACGTTGTAGTGCTTTTCTGTGTGCAGTGCAAAAAGAGTGTTGCCTGTGTCAGGTTTAATATAAGGAGCCATCCTCAGAGTCAGCTTCTAACGGCTGTTGTTTTGTTGACCTAATTCATGTTTCTGGAGTTGTCACTCAGTGTTATTGTTTTTGGGCTTGCACTTTTCACAGGAGCTGCAAGTTTGGGCTTATGGAAGATGGTTATTGTAGTGGAAATTAGAGGTCTCCACTTGAGGATCATTTGGCATATTAAGAAACCTCCAAACCCAAAATTAACGTTTTTCCAAAGAGCTACCCGAAGTTCCAGATTACATTGAGGGCAGCCTCCTCTTGCTAAGCAGTTCCCATCCCAGCAGCAATAGTTATAACTACTTTCCATGTAACGACACTGACTATGTTATGACCCTTAATATTCTTGACAGCTGCCGAGGAGGAAAAAGGCATGAAGATCCAAAACATGGTGGAACAGGAAGCCCAATCTTATGCTGCCTGATTGCCCAGGAGAGCAGGAGTCACCAGGCGGCTACTGATGCATCCTGGGGCAGCCAAGTAGCTATGGGAGCCTCAGAGGGGAAAGGGGACTGATGTCTGCAGTAAGGCTGCAGGATGGGCAATGGGTCTTCTGCCCTGGCTGTTTAGGCTGCCTGGCCAGCAAGTAGCAAAGTCACAGCTCGCGGGCGAACAGCGCTCTCTCAAGGGTGCACCTGGCTGCCATGGCACCACCACAGCACTGGCAATAATGGCTTACCACTGGTGCTGGAGGTGCTTTACAGTGTCTTGTGCGAAATTTGCCCAGGTGGTACAAGTGTACTGGCCAGGGTAAGGGTTATAGGATTGGACTCCGAGGGCACAATCCTAACCTGGAGTTAGGGTCAGCACAGTTAGGCCAGCAATGTTTGGCTGTCACAAGGGACACTGTAAAGCATGTTTGGACCACTCTCAGAGTCAGGAAAGATGGCACACATCTGTGTGGTGGCCTCTTTGACACCGAGGGTGGTCAAAACGTCTTTTATGGTGTCCATGGTGCAAGTCAAACTGTGCTGGCCTAACTGTGCTGGCCTAACTTCAGCTTAGGATTGCACTCGCGCAGCGAAATCCTAGATGTTGTGTAGCGTCGATGCAACATCGTAGCGCCAACACTACATGCCCACGCTAAAGTTCTGAAGCCGACACTACTCGTAGCGAAGCCAGTCGGTGCAAGGGAGGCTCTATCCCATATCGGGATGGGGATTGGTGGGAGGGAGGCGAGGCTGGGGGCAGGACTTGGGTGGGTTTGGGAGGTGGCCATATGGCCACTTCCCAAGCCCGTCCGTGAGGCTGCAAGGCCCCGATTCAGGCTGCGCGGTCTCCTTGGATCTGTGCCCACTCTTGCTGTGGGTGGGGGGGAGGGCTCCAGCTTCTCCTATTCAGTGTTGGATATGGCGCTGCCAAGCTGGCCTCACCATTCCGGTGCTGCATAGGATTGCGCCCTCAGTTACATGATTATCCTCTGACGGCTGCCCCCCATGATATGGGTGGGGGCATCCTTTGCTCAGTCCCAGTCTGCACATGGCTGCACGGGTTCCTGACTGGTGCCTAAGGAAGCCAAGGGATGTGCTGTCTGTATGAGGTCTCTGCCCCCCCCCCGTGTGTTCTGAGACTGGAGGAGCTTGTGACCCTTCCTACCCATCTGTCTGTTCTGTTCTGTTCCCTTTATTGGCATTCAGTATACAAATAAAAGTACAAATAAATACATAAACAAAGACAAAAATTTAACCACTAAACCAGATTTGTCTGAAAAGACTATGTACAGATACAGCTTTCATCATAGTATAATTTTCAGTATATTGTCTGACTATTATACTATGTTGATAGTTCTATTGCCTTCCAATTTAACATTAACATATGCCAAGTAACATTAACGGATGGAGAAAGAGTTCTGCGACACAGTATTATTAGATTTACAAAGTTTGCTATTTGGTTGGTGTAAGGTGTATCATCTCCAGCCAGCAGATATTGTAGGACAGATTCTTTAGAACATTCTGAAGGTTTTTCAAGAGTTGGCTTTAGATAAATTCTACGCATGTCATAGATCAATTCACAGTACAGCAGGATGTGAGACAAGCATCCAACTGTCTTGTTATTGCATGGACAAAATCAGGCTTCGTACAGTATTGTTTTGAATCTTCCTATTAATATAGGAAGCTATCTGAAGGGGAATGTATTTCACCTTCCCAGAGTGACAGCACAATGCTCCGGAGAATTTTTAAAAAAAGGTAATTAGCCATTTTTAGCAAGGGTGGTAGCAATCGGAAATGTAAAGGGGAACAGGTTTTCTGTGCTGTATCGTGTAACAATTGTTGTTCAATGTCTGCTAGTCTATTCTTGAAGAGCTTAAAAGCCTGATGTGGCTGCAGGGCCCCCCAAGGAATCTGATACAACACCCATGGGTTTAACCTTATTGAAAAACTGTTTAAATTCATGGGGTAATAAAGATTTGGATAACATTCCCGTCAAGGGGTCATCTTTTGATGTAAAACAAATTATGATCCAAATCCTAAAAGAACGTAGCCATGCAATGGTCTCCAAATTAATTACCCCTGCTTCTAGACATAAAACCACATAAGGCAGTGTTATTCAAACTGTGGGTTGGGACCCACCTGGTGGGTCGTGACCTGATGTCAAGTGGGTCATGGAAAGCTAGGAGCAGCCATCTTGGAAACTGCAGACCTTATTCTTGTTATATTCTTTTTGTGTCAACGGTTTGAATTTTCAAGTGAGGGTTTTTTTAAAAATTTTGTTTTTAGTTCAGTGCTTTTACATCATATTTAATTTTGTCCACATCTTGCTTTCTGTCAGGGATGTTTCATGGTTGTACAATCGATGCAGTCCAAGAATGCCAATTTGCATTCTAGGAGTGTCATTTTATTATGTTACAATGACAACACTTCCTGCTTGATGATGTCACTTCCTGCCATAACATAACTTCCAGGTTAATGACATCACTTCCAGTGGGTCCTGACACAAGTGCCATTCTAAAAAGTGGGTCCTGGTCTAAAAAGTTTGAATACCACTGGAATAAGGTACACAATGTGAGATGGCAAAAATACTTTACAGAAAGGTTGCATGAATCCTTTCCACAGTCAAATGAAGCAAATAGCCACTGAGACACGACTTCAGCTTGCAAGTTCTTTACAACAGCTGGGATAAAGGAATTACCCCACGTATAGAAAAAAAATGATTAATTGCCTGGGATGTAAGTTTTGCTGAATTGACCATGGCTTGGGATGGTATGCCCAAGACTGCCAGTAGTGAAAATAAATCTCTAGGTATTTGAATTGTTTGACATGCTGAATACTCCTAATGTTGAAAATCCAAGAAGAGGGTTTCCAACTTTTGCCCAACACAACAATTTTTGACTTATCATAATTAATATGCAGCTTATTGAGAGATCAATAATGGGTACATGCATTTATCTACCTGTCACAATAGTCTGGGATTAGCTGAGCACACAGCAGTGCTCTTCCCACCTCCAAGTAGCAGCTTGTTTAACTCTTGGTGAACAGAGCCTCATCTGCCCTGTCAATTTCGTGAACCACCAAAAATTTGGTCATGACACAGCGGTGGGTCCAAGACCCACAGTTTGAGAACTGCTGGGCCAAGCAATTCAGCTTCTTTGATGGCCTTTCCAGGAGTTGGTGCTGAAAAGTTGGGTCAATTTCAATCCAACAGGAACCCCTTCTGCGAGAGTCTCTGGTGAGACAGTACTTCCAAGGCTCTCTCCTGGGGTGTTTCCTGAACCCAGGCCATCCCCTTATCCTTGCCATTGGTCCCTTCCCTCTGAAAGGAAGTCCATGGATACAGTCCTGGACCAAGGCAATTGTGAGTTATGGGACATGTTACTGCTTGGATGGATATCACTTGTTAGAAAGAGGATGTTTTCAGTAGGCAGCGATAACAGAGGGCTCTGGTTCTCACCCATCCACACTGCTGAACGAGAATTGACTTTATCCTCAGAACACTTCTGCTTTTTAGATGTACTCAATTATTCATCATGAGAATAAATCATTGATGTAGCACTTGAACTATGGAAAGTGAGCTGCACTACTCTATGGTCTGATACTGAGAAGAGCCTTTCAATCCATCCCTACAGCTTATATTGATTGTAGTGCAAGAAGGAAGGGATGATGTAGCTGGTGCAATATGTCAAAATTGTTTTAAGTTGAAATCTTAAATACACTTATATAATAGTAGATCCCAGAAAAATCAAGGGGATTCTGAATGGTGCTTTGATTGCCATGTCAACTCACATTTTTTTATCATTTTCTTTTTAAAAAGATTTGTATCCTGCCTTTCCTTTGCTGGAGCTCAAGCAGCTCACAATTTAAAATGTGCAAAATATAAAACATTTTTTAAGGGGCAATAACAAGCTGGAGGAGGGCAACATTTTGTTTCCTGCTTTTGCTTCTTGGCTTCAGTGAACCCTCTTGTGTTATGGCAGCATCCTTAAAATGCTAGCAAATCAATTCTGGGCATTATAGTTGAAAAGTTTGAGCACTTCAATATTGTTCCCCAGATTGCCTCTGGTTTTAAACTAAATTAGTGGTTCCCAACGTCTTAGCACTGGGATTTGCTTTTTAGGTACAACAACCAATCTAAATACACCCCCCACCAGACCGAAGGAGATGTCATTGAACAAGAAATAATATCATTGTGCCTGTAAAAAACTTGTATGCAGACTACCACCAGTTACCAAATGCAACACCTTAAAATAAAACACCTGAAAAACATATTTCTCTGTTTCACGTTTACCTGAAAATGTTGCAAAAATGCAACTTTTTAATATAGTAAAAATGCATCTATGGTAGTAAATTGAGTTTCTGTGAACCCCCTGAAAATCAGCTCTTGACCTCCGAGGGGGTTGCAACCTCCGTGTATGGAAGCCACTGTGCTAAATGTTGGAAATAGAAATGTTTGTACAGGGAGCAAATGCATCAGTCAGGATCTTGGTTCTCAATAGATGTCGGTTGTTTGATCAGTTGACTAAACTGAAACTGAAATAAATTCAGAAATGTTATTAAAAATAAAAGAAACGTACTAGTAGCATTGATGTATGCTCTGGTGCCTACATTGGCTGCCAGTTCGTGTCTGGGCCCAATTCAAGGTGCTGGTTTTAACCTCTAAAGCCGTTAATAGTGTGGGGTGAGGGTATCTGAAGGACCACCTTTGTGCAATCCTAACCTGGAGTTGGGCTGGCACAAAAACACGCTGTAAAGCACGTTGGAACCACTTTACGTGTGTGGTTTAAATACGTTTTATGGCATGTTTTGGTACTTCTGTGCCCGCCTAACTTCCTTGTGCCAGAAGGTTAAGTCCAGGTTAGGATTGCGTCTTGATGGAGTAACTAAGAACCCAAACTTATCCCTCACCAACCTACTCGATGCAGCATAAGAACATAAGAAGAGCCCTGCTGGATCAGGCCATAGGCCCATCTAGTCCTGTATCACACAGTGGCCCACTAGGTGCTCAGGGACCACATGAGACAACAAGATGTCTGCATCCTGTTGCTACTCCCTTGCACCTGGCATTCAGAAGTAACCTACTTCTAATGTAAGGAGGTAGCACCACCCATCATGGCCTATAGCCCATGGTGAACTTTTCCTCCAGAAATCTGTCCAATCCCCTTTTAAAGGCATCTAGGCCAGATGCCATCACCACCTCCTGTGGCAAGGAGCTCCACAGATTAATTACCCGCTGGGTAAAAAAGTATTTCCTGTTATCTGTTTTAACTCTCCCAGCACTCAATTTCAATGGATGTCCCGTTTCTGGTGTTGTGAGAGAAGGAAAAGAACACCCCTCTATCAACTCCATCCCTCCCATGCATAATTTTGTATGTCTCAATCATGTCTCTCCCCCCCGGCTCCTTTTTTCTAGACTGATGAGCCCCAACCACTGCAGTCTTCCTTCATAAAGGAGGTGCCCCAGCCCAGTAATCATTTTTGCTGTTCTCTTCTGTACTTTTTCCAGCACCACAAATGGAGTATGCATGGTATTCCTATGGTGGAGGGGGAACAAAAAAATGTTTTACTTACCTCCTCCTGGCCAATGTGTCTTCTTGGCCTATACCAACTATTTACGGTCTAAGTCTGAGACTTCAGGGGGCTTTGAGCTGGGAAAAGAGGGATCAGATCACGGTATGTGATCCACCCTCCCACCCTCAAACCACTCACCTTTCTACCCACTCCTTTCCTCAAGCCTCCCCCAGACTTCCCACAACCCACCCCTCTGCCACCTTACCTGCTCAGACATGGTCTGAGTGATCTTTTGTCATATGCCCTGGGCTTCCAGCCATTTGTACCAATGGTCCCACAGTGCATGACTGTGGTGCACCTTTTGTGACACCACACCGAGATTTAACCTCAGCAGATTGTGAGATCCGCTGCCATAACCCATAGATTGGATTGGGCTGCCCATCATGACTAAATTAAATGTTTTTCAGATTGTTTTCCAGATGACTTGATCCCAACTAACCTTACCTCTTGTGAGCTGCCTTGGGCATCTCCCCGGCAGAGGAAAGATGGGGTAAAAGCAGTGATGTCATGCAGCCGGAACGCCCTGGAACGGTGTTCTGGTTGTTACAATTAGGGCTGACTCCACCCACTTCACTCATTGCTGGCTCGTTGTTGTTTTTTGCTTTGGGTTGTTTGTTTTTTTTGCTCCGTTTTTTTTTTGCTTTGCAGTTCGTGTTTGTATGTTTTTTTTTTGCTTTGCATTTTGTGTTGGTATGTGTTTTTTTGCTTTGCACTTCGTGTTGGTGTGTTTTTTTTTGCCCCCCCCCCCACTGCATTGCCTTTGCTGTTCCAGCAGTATATGATTGCAGTGCCAGGAATGAAACAATCCCCATGTTTATCCCATTTGAATAAAGGAAGAATTTTCATGTTCTGGAACACTTGTTTTCCAGTTAATTCCAAGGGGACAAAGTGATCTCTGATGAAGCTTAACATGCAAGTGAAAATCACCTTTAGGAAAGGTCTAGTCAATTTAATAGAGGAAAGACATAAATTTGCATGGCTTGTGCTGAGTAGCCAAAGATAGCTTTTACTTGTATGGCTGTTGGTTATTGTCTTAAAATGTAGGTAAATACATGGGATAAATATCTGTTTGCATCTATTAGATTCTTGAAGACAATTTAGACTATGCAATCTTATGCACACTTTCCTAAGAATAAGCCCCACTGAAGACAATGGAACTTAATTCTGACTAGACTGTGTAGGATTCTGCTCTTAGTGGATCAACTGGGCTGGTATGTTCAGTTTTACTGCAATGATGTAGGCGCCAATACAGTGCCTCATTCCCATATAGCTTTACAATCCAATCCTATGGGCTCTTAAAGCTGGTGGAACAAGCATTCTGCCAGTGCTAATTGCTGTATAGCAGTTGTGAAAACACTTCTGGCAGTATGTGCACCATCAGAGTGTGGGAAGGCCAGAGGCTTTCAGCACACACCGGAGCAGCAGGTCAGGCAGGAGGAAGGTGGGACAGGGTGGGGGAGGGCAGAATAGGTTAAGAAGAGGGCGGAATGGGTAGGGGAGAGCAGAATGAGGTGGCAATGGGAGCAGGAGGGGCCCAAATGTGGTGGTTACAGGGGTGGGGAAAGGGCATATCAGGTCAGGAAAGGGGGCAGGTTCAGTAGCAGTTGTGGCCATCTATCACTCCAGTAAGGAAATCTACCAAAAGGTTTCCCTTAGAGATCTAGATGATACAGTGCTGCATGATGGTCAATTCATACAAAGCAGTGAACTTTGATAAGTCATCTGAATGGTTCATTGTGAGATTATCAGAATTGCATGCATTATGGCTTCATTCATAGGTAGAGCTGCTTGTTTCCATTGAGTAAGATAGGATTACAGCCTCTACCTGAACACAATGGACTTGTGTCTGAGGAAAATAAAGAATACTGTTTTCAAAAACCTCTGTTCATAGGAAGGTTTGCAGTGATGCACTTGTGATGAATGAAACATATGGTCTGTTTACTGCATGCACATATTTGTCTGTGAGTAGAAAAGGTGAAATATGAAAGAAAGGGAAAGTGGCATTAGTTCACACAGGCTAAATTCCCATTCAATTCCATTCAAATTCAATTCAAGTTACTAGTGTGGAAGTCATCTCCCCATTGTCTAGTTACTGTTTGTTACCGTATCGTCTCACTTCCTGCCACGACATCACTTCCAGCTTATGATGTCACTTCCGGTGGGCAGGTCCCGACACATGCCAATCAAAAGTGAGTACCTGTTCCTAAATCATTTGAATGACACCACTGGGTAAAAGTATTTTAAATAGTGAAGACATGGCTTTCTATGTGGGTGTGCACACATAATACTTGTGTGCCTTTGTAGATGTCTTGTGTGCTTATATTTCACTACTTTTTGTCTACAATTGTCTATAAGAATTTGGGGACTTTCATCTTGAGTGATCAAAGAGCACAACACAGAGCTGTCACTGGCCCGGTTTATGAATTTTTCATTCCTCGTCAACCTTTAAACTTTGACACTGTATCAGCTTGCCTGTCACCCTCACAACAGAAGCTCAGCTCATAAATATGACCAAAATATTGGGGTATGTGGAGTCATCCTCTTCTCACCTTGAGATATATTTCTGTGACTTCCTGTAAGGCCTTTAGACCTTACAGAGGGCCTGTTAGTGAGAGAACTTGGGGGAACCGGAAACCAGTTAGGCATGACGTGAGACCTAAAAGACATCAGCAAAAATGAATCCAGCACAATAAAACTCGCCAGGAAAAAATGACTGTGATTATAAGACCACGTACTGAAAGAAAACGAAAACATCACCAGAAGCATCTTCAATAATCCCTTCGCGTATGCTGCTTCTCTTACTTTTAACCTTCCAAACAGATGGCCTTTCAAACGCAATCTGCGTTGACAAAGCACAGAACACTGCCGTTTCAGCATTTCCATGCACAGCACTTTTCCTCTATGCCTCTCCGATCTGATTGGCCAGTATAATTACAGTAAGAAGGCAACAGCTGCTTAGATAACTAGCAGAGTACGGAACACCTGACAAGGCTGGTCATTATAGGCTGACAATAGAACAAGGGTGGTGAAATTGAGGTTTTTTTGTGAGCTGTATATGAGCAATTCCACCAGCAGCTCCTGATCAAAAACACCAAACGTGGAACGCCCATGGGAAGAGGGAGGGGAAAAAATGATCCTTCGATTTATTTTTTCTGCATTTTCTCCTTTGAGCAAAGGAGGAGGAGAACCCAGCATGATAAAAACTGAGAGATAGACAATGTAAAGGGTTATCCAGAACAGATTCTGGAATATGGTGCCAACAGTTAGGGGCTATTCTACTACGTAAGGGCATATTCTACTATGTATTCCCTGTATTGGGTGTACTGAAGTTATGCAGTGGCCCAGTCCTCTGAAAGGCACACAACATGTTCCTTGTGGGAGTATAGGCATGCCCCGGTATAACTGATTCGGCATCCACGGTTTCAGTTATCCAAGGATACCATGGATCCAGTATCCAGCCTATGGATCCAGCCTATTAAAAAGAAAAAAAGGAATATTAAACAAATCTCTTTGCTTTACCTTGTTGCAGCAAAACCAATGATGTTCCCCTATCTTTAAAAAGGCGTCCCCAGTATCCACCGTTTCAGGTATCCACAGTGGGGTCTGGAACGGAAGCCTAGCGGATACCAGGGCATGCCTGTACTAGATTGTGGACTGGGGGTAGAGCAGAAAGGAGTGAGACCCTGGAAAGCAGTCTATGACAGTGGCGTTCCTAGAGGAGAGCAAAACACTAGGTTTTGCAAGAGCCTGATTACTGTGTAAAGCAGCCCTCCCCTTCCCCTTCAGAGTCATTCATGGCTACAGGAGCAAAGCCTCAAAGCCACAAACGGCTCTGAAAGTGAGGAGGAGGAGCTGCTTTACGCAGGAGCTCAGGCTCCTGCAAAACCTAGCATTCCCCCTCCTCGTAGAAATGCCACTGGTCCATGATGCACAGGAGAGCCCCATGATTTCAGGAATGGCTTCTCACCCTGCAGCACACTTCTCTGAAAACTGATGAGGAAGGACATAGCTCAATAAAACAACTGTGGGACTTTCCTTCTGCAACAGAGAGAAGGATTGCACAGAGTCTCACTATTCACCAACACTGTTGGTAAACAAATAAGCAAAGGTTAAGGCTGAGATGTTCTAGGGATCACACTGATTTGAGTCAAATCTGATTTCAGCCATCCAAAAAGAGAATTGCCCGCATGCTCAGTTTTGACTGGGTCATTATTTAAAACCGGTGTCCTTCAGAAGCCTTGAATGAGAGACCGATTACTCTTCTTTCTGTCTTCTCATTTCAACTCGAGTCCAGTTGTTGTTGTTTTTTGTCTAATCACCCAGTGGATGGATTTGTGCAGCTGCTTTGCCAACCCAGACGTCTCCAGATCTGACTCTAAAGCAGATGGAGCAATGTCAACAGCAATAAAAATTGGGGATGAGAACACCGACAGGGAAAAGAAAATTGAAAGAAAATGATGGGGAAGATCTGGTTTGACTTGAATCATAAAATGCAGGAACAGCAAGAGGAGATGGATAAACAAGTACCAACAAAAAACAATGCCTGAAACCTTAAAGGAAACAATGGGTTGGGTTGGAAATGGGAAAGGGTAGCAGCTCAAAACCCTACAAGCAGAGCTGATGGTGAAGAAGCTGTTTCCTGTAATGCCAGCAGTTCTTCCAAAGAAGGAAGTGACTACCACTCATCAGAGCGGGAAAAGGTTGGGGAAAAGAGTCTCTCTACCTTTATTCTTCATGAGGAAAGGATGCATTTTGTTTTTGTCACCAGCTGCTCTTGTGATGTGCTGAAGAAGAAGGGACAATGTGTAGGAACATGACATGGAAGTCATCTTCCTCTCTAAAAAGAGCGCAATCCTAAACTGGAGTTAGGCTGGCATAAGCAAAGCCAGCAAAGTTTGGCCAGCACAAGGGTCACCTTAAAGTGTGTTTGGACTACTCTTGGAGTCAGGGAGGATGGCTCATGCCTGTGTGCTGGCCTCTCTGACTCCAAGGGTGGTCCAAACATACTTTACGGTGTCCTTTGTGATGGCCAAACTTTGCTGGCTTAGTTTATGCCATCCTAACTCAGTTTAGGATTGCGCCCTAAGTCAGTCACTTTCCCTACCACCAGCCCAGAAAATGGGATGCTAAGCCAACTCCACCCAAAGCAAGCTGATGTGTGAATGCGTTCTAAGTGAGGTTTGTGGAAAGGAAGTCCACAAGCTCCCACTTTTACTCCTTCCCCAGAACTTGGAACCCTCTAAAACAGGGGGCTCCAAACTCCGGCCAGTGGGCCAGATCCAGTGCCCCCTTTTTCTTCCCCTGGGTGACCTGTGCTTATCGTTCCACTGGGGAGCGAAGCGATGGTTGCGCCTACAGTTCCCAAGTGTGGCCGTGACCAGCCACTTCCTGGTTGTGTCACCCCAACAGGCTGAGCGCCTGCCATTCTAGGCGGGTGTGGCTGGCTGTGGCGACACTTGGGAACTGTAGGCGTGACTGTTGCTTCGCTACCCAGCGGAACGGTAAGCATGGGTCACGCCAGGGAACCTTTTCACAGCTGCAGCAGTCTCCTGTTTGGAGACCACTGCTCTAAACCATCTTGCCCACCCCATCTAATCTGCAAATGCCACTCCTGCCTCCACTGTTTTCCTTGCCCAGAACTGTCTCTTCTCCTTGTAAGCAGAGGGGTACCTAGAGGGGGATCACAGCACTACGTTTTGCAAGCAGCTCTCCTCTTCAGAGCCATTCATGGCCCAAATTCTGCAGTACGTAAAGTGGGATTTTTCTTTTCTTTTTGTTACTTGCAAACATTATAATCTTCCTTAACAGAGAAGAGACAGATGTTTTGTTTTTATATAGTGAGCAAAAGCATACAACTAGATGACACTTTCCCCCCAGGGATCTTAGACATACCGAGTGTACTGTCTTCTTCATTTTAACAAAACTATATCCACTGTATCCCTACCTAGTACTGACATAGTGAATCTAAAAACATCTGGCATGTTTTGTATTTTAAACATTTGCCTCAAGCCTGCTCAGAAAAGAACCAATGTTTTCCAGTTCCCATAATTTATTCCTCTGCGCAGTATTTATTCCTTCAGCAATCAGTTTTTCAAGATGGCACTGATAAAAGTATAATTATTATCATTGTTATTATTTACAAGATGCATAAAGCCAACATTTTGAAAGATATCAAGTCTGCAAATGATGCAGCTTCCTGGGGGTTGTGGCAGAAGTGGAACATTAGGTGCCCCCTTTGGGTATTTGAAGCAATATGGCTCCAACCATGAAGATGGGAAAGCCCACCTTGGTTTTATGGTTGCACCTACCACACAGCCTTAAACAAAGATATGACAAGATTGTCACAGTGTGTCTATGATCAAGTATTACAAAGCCTTGTCATATACATAATCAGTAGCATGGCTGCAAGCATGCAGCCGTGGGAAACACCAGACGCCAATGAACAATGAGGAGGCTCAGAACAGGGGGCAAAAGTGATATGAATCTGCTCGCAAAAGTCTCAGTTCTCATCGTATCTCATAAACTAGAAGGTGTTTTTTTTAATCAAAATAGCAAAAGCTGCAATCCTACACAAACATACATGGGAGAAAGCCTCACTACACACAGTGGGACTTTCTTATCAGTGAATAGGCATAGAACTTCAAGGCATCTAATCAAGATCTCCTTGCAAGGACTTGTCTCATGCTTTTGGGGGACATGTGAAGGTAATTCAACATTTCATGTATTTCAGTGTAAGCTTTCGTGGACTACAGTTCCACTTGTAAGTAGCGATGTTCTTAATTTTATTCTTTCTTCTTCTTTTTTTTTTTTTGCAATTTCCCCTCCCCCCCAAAAAAAGTTCAGAAAGTTGTGTTACGTGTTTGTATTCCAAGGGCAAATTTTCATAAATTATATTTACAAATTATTATGATATTATTACAAATTATAATTTACAAATTATTGTCTCTTTGGAAGTCTGCTAGGTAGGTGACGTAGGTTGTATAGTGTCAGCAGATGCAACCACAGTTATTATTCATGTAGCCAGCCCAACCAGCCAAAAGTGACCTGTGTGCAAAATCATTTCTTTTGTGCTCTGGAAAGAGAAAAGACATATTTTACTGCATATCCTTTCTAGAATGTTGAAAGCACTCTTATTGTCGTTCAAATATGTAGTGTAGGGTTTTGAATGGAAAAAAGGAACTGCTTCCAAATTCTTCCCAATCAAACACTGTGTATGGGGTTCATTGCAAGATGCAACTGTAGATTTCCATTTGATAGAAGGGTTGAAAGATGGGTTGGCTCATATTCTGTAACTATTCCTCTTCTGCCACTGGAGAAAAATACTGCTCACCTGCAAATATACATCGGTTTGATCACCACCATCTTAGCTGGCACTAATGACTCAACCAGGGACCTTCAAGAGTGAAAGCAAAATAGCTAAAGCTGACCTCAGTGGTTGGAACTTAAAGGCAGAGAAGAATGATGATACTTCAGAAGAGAACTAAAATAACTGAGTATACGTGCATGTTTATTCAGCTATGTAGATAAGCACCAGAAACATCCAAACATCCAACACAATCGGATGCCACTGAGAAATGGCCCTGGCAAGTGCAAAAGTAAAGAGCACAAACCTTTGAGATGATTCATTCCTTTAGTTCCCACCAAGTACATGGCAATTGGGTACAACTTTTATTCAGCCTCAGCCATTCACATCTAGCAGGCTATGAAAGCAGAGGCAGATGGCGTAGGAATGCATGGTGCAGTCAAAGGCAAAAAGGCACTGACTGTAGTGAATGGATACCAAGTTCTCATCCACTTGTAGTGTATTATATCCATCACCATGGCCTGAATCACTTATATTTGTTTATCATTTGATGACTTTCACGGATGGTCTTGACCCGTGGTGTCATCCAAATGATTTAGGAACAGGTACTCCCTTTTGATTGGCACTTGTCGGGGTCCGCCCACCGGAAGTGATGTCATAAGCCTGAAGTGATGTCGTGGCAGGAAGTGACATGAAAAAATCCCTTTTTGAGGCCTCAGACAATTTTAAACTGACCCAACAGTTGCAACAGTATGTCGCGGTTCAAGATATATGCCCGGGTGGCATTGGAGAGGACCCCAAGGGTGGAGGCTCTCACGCCGACCCCCAGGCATGATCAGCAGAGTTTAACAGCACGGTTGCGCAGAGAAAGCAGCCTCCCCAGTCAGCTCAGCAAGGCTTCTCTTGCTCTAGCAAAGAAATGCACCACACACAGTCTTCGCGTAGATAAGAATGTATTCAGTAAGCGTAGTCACTTTCCAGGCAAAGGGTTGCATTCCATTCATATCAGTCAGGCAAAGCACAGTATATAGGACACGGCAGTTGGCAACTTACACAGCAGATGTTACAAGTCAAACGGACAACGTTTCCCCTCCTATCGTTCCTAACCCACAATTTGTACTGGGAACCTGTCCCATTATATACCTGTGCTGAGGCCTGCCCACCAATCAGTGCTTTCCATGAGGTGGCCATAACCTATGTGCTCTGAGGCACGTCCACCTCAGCCACAGCTGTAGCCCATCAGTAATTATCCTGTTTCTCTCTCCTGCACGCAGGCACGATCTATACCTTGGCCTGGTGCCGTGAGCTACTGTTCACAGAGAAAAGTATGGTTCGGCCTTAGCAGTTCTCTGCATACCATGACACAGTATTCCACAGCACCCCCAGAACATGTTAAGGAGGCCTGGCATCATGTTAAAGTGACCCAACAGTTCCAAAACCCCAAAGCAGCTCATTTTTCAGTGGCAAGGCAAGGCTCTGCTTGCTGCCTGCCTGCCTGCCTGCCTGGCTCTGAGAACATGCAGGCAACTCAAACGTGCAGGAAATTCAAATGTTGCAGGGGGCAGAGTTGATAAGTGGGCAGGCGAATGGGCGGGGCCAGCCGTAATCCTAGGAACCGGTACTCGCGTACCCCCGCGTACCCCCTGCATGACATCATTGGTCTTGACCAGTGGTGGCATCTAAATGATTTAAGAACAGGAACTCACTTTTGATTGGCATGTGTCAGGACCCGCCCACTGGAAGTGATGTCATAAGCCGGAGGCTGGCGGAGCCCAGGTCTACCCGCGGCTGGTTCCTAGCCAGCGACGACGTCAGCGACGAGTGGGTGGAGCCAGCCAGTTCTGTACAGCACCTGGTGCCTACAGAACAGAAAGCGAAGAATTCCCCCCACCCCAATTGCAGCTCCAATAGTGATGGGGACAGTCTCCCAAAGAAGCCTCACACCCAGAGCGCCAGTGAAACGCTCTGGACTGGAGAGACAGCAGCGAAAGCCTTTCCTTGGTCTTTGCGGCTAGGCAAGGTGGAGTTATTCAAAATTGCCAGGGAAGTTGAAAATTGGCACGGGGGCAGCAGCCTCGAAGCCAAGGCTGGCTGAGCAGAATGAGGCAGGAACCTGTGGAAGGAGCTGAGGGGCGGCACCGCTCCGGACGGCACCCTTGGGCGCTTCCCCACACCAAAGCCTGCTTATGCCGGGCAGGTCAGGAGGGCAGCTTCAAAAAGTCCCGGCTCCCCTCCATCCCCTCCAGGGCCCCCCTCGATTCGCCACCGCACCCCCAGGATGCCCCTTCTCCCCAGTGGGCTGCAGACTCACCAGAGTGGCTGCTGACTCCATGTGTGTGGCTGGAGGGAGCGAGGAAGGGGGCTGTGCAGGACGGGACTTCCCCACTGCAGCCCTTCCCCCTTCAGCCCCCCTAGGAATCTGGAGTCGCTCCCTTTAACCCTCTGAGTGCCGGCCAACCAAGAAGAAAAGCTCTTTGCAGAGGAATTGGGAGGGGGGAGGAGGGAGAGTGAAGTGGGCGGAGTCAGCCCTAATTTTAACTAGTGGAACTGAGTTCCCCCACATTCCCCCTGCATGACATCACTGGTCTTGACTCACTTGTATGGTGGTCCAGCCCAATAGCACAGATAGAACTTTCCTATCCCACAAATGTAATGCTTTTCAGGGTGCAATCCTAAACTGAGTTAGGCCGGCTTAATCTAAGTCAGCAAAGTTTGGCCAGCACACGGGACACCATAAAGTATGTTTGGACCACTCTCAGAGTCAGAGAGGCTAGCACAGAGATGTGCACCATCCTCCCTGACTCCGAGAGTAGTCCAAACAAGTTTTATGGTGGCCCTTGTGCTGGCCAAATTTTGCTGGCTTAGTTTATGCCGGCCTAACTCCAGTTTATGCTCTCTGTGAAGGCACTTTATGTGTTTTAACTATTCATCATTGGATATACTGTCATCAAATGATATCCATGCATAGATGAACAAGTCCCATTTGTTCAAGTAAGTAAACCATGTCATATTGTGTGTGACTCAAATGGATTGTCATGAAGACAATCCTTCCAGTACAATAGAATCATAAAGACCTGAATACATATGCATATGTATGTAGTAGTGTATATAGATATGTAGATAAAGATCATATGCTCCAGAAGGAGAAAAAACACACAAAGAAAACTGAGGTGTGTTTGTTTGAAAAGTCAGCAGGCACTAGGCCAGTGATGGCAAACCTATGACACATGGGTCAAAGCTGACACACTTTTGGGGTCACAAATGTGAGGTGTGTCACATTTGGGGTGACACACCAGCATTCACCAATGTCTGACAAAAACTGAGTTTGTTTTACTCATTGTTCATTTTTGTAATTATTTGATGGTTCTTTATATAATACATAGCACCACACATAATTAGACTGTGTTTTTTGTTTAAATAAATGAAAATAAAGAATTGTTTCTCTTTGGAGGAGCGTTGACACACCAACAGAGTCAAGTTAAGCATTTTCCGAAGTTTTGACACGCCGAGCCCAAAAGGTTCGCCATCACTGCACTAGGCAATCCAATGGCAGAGGAGCAGCAGTGCTAAAATGGCTACTGCTGCATCCTATGGGTGCGGTGGCAGCCACTGGAGTCTCATCAGGGGGAGAGTAAAGCCCTGACCTGAATATGGGTCTACTCGAATCCGCCCCAGACATTTGGCCAGTGCAAACTTGAGAAGCCCCGTGTCGGGTTGCCTGGCCCAAAGTGAAGCACAGGATCCAATGGTGGCGGCCTCAATAACTCAGGGTGTAACCCTATACTGTGCTGGAATGGCGAGGCCGGCTGGCCTGTGCTATGGTATCTCCTGATGCAGTACAGGAGAGGCTGGAGCCTCCCCACGGCAAGGTGAGGGGAGGCTCCATCCTCCTCTATGAGCTCCTTGGATCTGCGCCTGCAGCAGGTGCGGATCCGAGGAGACTGTGTGGCCCGAATTGGGGCTGCGCGGCCTCCCAAATGGGTCTAGGATTCGAAGCTTTAAGGTCAAATCCTGGGCCCACGTTCCTCCCAGGCCGGCACAACTTCCAGCAAATCTATTAACAGACATTATCCATGCACCTCCCAGTTTATTTCAACAAGTTCAGAAAGCAGCCAGTCACACCAGATGTTGTGCTGGAAAACCAGAAGTTATTTCTGGTCACCTCTACAGTCCATTAGGAGGCCTATGGAGGCCATTAGAGTGGATTGCCAGCCTGGTGTGACCTGGAAGAGGCCTCTGGGTCCTTCCAAAAGCATTCCTCCTCCACCAGGAGCATTGAATCCGGCCAAAGGAACATAAGGTCACAACCCACCACACTTGTGGTCAAGACCCATCTTACTTGGGCTCGCTATCCATCTGTGGGTTGTGACTCACACTTTGGTAAACATTATACTACGCACTACAATATATGTCCTTCTTTTCTACAGACTGAAAACAACTCTATGAGACAGAGTTATTCCCTTTTCACAGCTGAGCGGTTGTGCTCTCCAGTAGCACTGTACAGACAACTAACTAGAGAGAACAAACATTTAGGGGTTAAGACAACGATCTTTGGTTCTGCTTCCAAATTTTGTATTCATCCAATCATCTGTACAGAGCCAATGCATGTACAGGAGTGCATGCTAGAGACAGGGTACAAAAAATGCATATGAAACCACAGATAGAGCAAATCTGTGATTGAGCCTATACTACTCAGAGCGCAATCTTAACCTGGAGTTAGGCTGCCACAGTTAGGCTAGCCAAGTTTGGCCGGCACAAGGGCCACCATAACGCAAGTTTGGACCACTCTCAGGGCACGTCTGTGTGTTGGCCTCTCTGACTCCGAGAGTGATCCAAACACACTTTATGGAGTCCCTTGTGCCGGCCAAACTTCACTGGCCTAACTGTGCTGGCCTAACTCCAGGTTAAGATTGTGCCCTCATATACGTGTAGCAGTAGTGTCATTCACGAACGAGCCACCGGAATGCGAGGCGGGACTTACCACCTGATTGGCTGGCCGTTTGTGACGCGTCGCTGGCTTCGGAGGGGGTGCCTGCTTGCCTGGGAGGTGCGCTGGGTGCCTAGGCAAGCCGCAGAGGGGCGCGTCACCCGGAGGGAGCCCCCGCGGCGGGCAGGCAGGCAGCGACGCGTCACGGACTGCCTGTCAATCAAGCCATAAGTCCCGCCTCGCGTTCCGGCGGCTCGTTTGAGAATGACACTACTGACGTGTAGGCTGTATTAATTAATGGATACATGGAAGTTGAGGGTAAGGGAGATGATAGTGATCCTACTACTACCCCCACACATTCATTGTTGTCTGAATCGAACTTGCGATTTGCTCAATCCCTACCCAATGAATCCGCAGCAGAGGTGAATTTAAAACCCCGTTTATAGTGTACGTGCATTCTACTGTGCTTCCTATTTAGATATGCAGTAATATATCCGTTGGGCAAAAATAAGCAGACAGATTCCCTCACAAGCCTCCAAGACTGAAGGGATGGAAAGATAAAATGTGAGCAAACGTTTCACATCTGAGTCTAGGGACTTCGGTGGGGCTGCATAAGGAGGCAGAGATTCAAGTTAACAGTTGACAGCATCCAACCTCCAGTAATTAGCTGCTGCCTTGCTTGATGCTTGAGCTCTGCTGGCAAAGCTCAGGCAACTGCAAGGTATGGAACTCGCTCCCTTGCTCCCTCTCTCTCTCTCTCTCTCTCTCTCTCTCTCTCTCTCTCTCTCTCTCAGGTTCTCCTATTCAAATTATCATTACTGATACTGTCACTTAACATTTGCCTCTTCAGAGCAAATCAGCACACCCCACTTCGTTCAAGCGACTTGCAATGTGAAGCCAAACAGTGTTGAGCATGCTTTTGAAAGCAGCCTTGTACTGGGGGCGGGGAAATGGTTTGCTTTTGTCAGCAGATGCTGCAGAGACATGAGAGTAAAAACTAGGAATAAAGGAGGGAAACGTTGGCGCATTGAAATGGGAAACACATGCCTGGTGGCGCAATCCTCTCCTTGGCCTCCCCTGTAGCATGCAGTGGCAGTGGCATGAATTCCACCTCAGGCTAGGGGCTGGACAGGGGCCATGATGCAATGGGGAACTAGGTCAAATGGTCCCAAATATAGGAAATAGAAGAAAGTATTTATCCATCTATAAAACCGTTCCCAATACATTTTGATTTTCTGTATATTTCCTTCTTCCATTCTCTCTGATAAAGTAATCCATTTCAGCAACTTCATACATTTTCTCTATCAATCTTTCTAAATTTGGGCTATTTTCATCTTTCCACATCTGTGTACATAACAGACTTGCAGCAGTATTTACATGTATTATCAAATATTTTCTGTCTTGTTCCTGTTTTGTTGATACCATATTTAGGAGGAACAGTTCTGGTTCAAACGGGATCACACAGTTTAATATTTCTTGTAACACTCCATTGATTACTTTCCAGTATTTTCTTGCTCTTTCACACGTCCACCACATATGATAACATATGCCTTGATTTTCTTTACACTTCCAGCATTTGAGACCCCTTGATACATTTTGGCTAATCTTTCTGGTGATAAATGCCATCTGTAGAACATTATATATATATAATATATAACATATTATATAATATATATATAACAGAAGCAGATGAGATTAAGAAGAGGTGGCAAGAATACACAGAG
>JAJKFI010000049.1:3968583-3984764 GCA_029204185.1 Lerista edwardsae | reverse complement strand
ATGGGGTCGCGAAGAGTCGGACACGACTTAGCGACTGAACAACAACATAGGGGTCTTAGGAAGTGGGGGTCACCACAGGCCCAGGCTCCGTTACTACAATAGTTTCGAGGCTTTTTATACTCTTCTGTTCTTCACCACCTACATATGAATTTCATTTCATATGGGCAGGAGGTCTAGTCGAGAGGGTAAAAGCCGCCATTATGCCCGAAGATAAGAGCCGAAGGTCGCCAGTTTGAGAACACCGGAAGCTTCCGTGAGCGGCAGACCTTGAGAATGCGACTGATAAGATCTGAGCTGAGCTGTGTCCAGCCGCCTGTGAGAGAGGAGTTGTGCTGGGCCAGCTATTTCTTTGGTGAGAGCAAAGAAGCCGTTTATCAGCCAGTGGGAAGGCAATCGTGCAGCCACAAAGAAAGACTGGACTATGAAAGTTTCATCTGAATGTAGTAGTTCTTGCAAGATAGAACCTCTTTGTGATTTGTAAAACAGGGTTAGAAAAAAGCCTGCCTATGTAAACTGCCTTGAATTAAAATCAAAGGAACAATCTAATGACCAAGAAAGGCGGTATATAAATACCAGGTATTATTATTATTATTATTATTATTATTATTATTATTATTATTATTTGCTGCAAAGTTTGTAAGGTTTCATTTGCTGCAATCTCAGCAGATTGGGGAAAACTGATGTTGGTGTAAAACCCCACTCTGACTTGTTTATAATTTCACCTCGCTTTTTCAGTGAGTTTTCTTCACTTTTTCTGGGTGAATGGGTTTACAGCTGTGATCCCCAAAATCTACTATTCTGAGAGTGTTTGGATTACTCTCTGAGTCAGGGATAATGGCGCATGTCTGTTGCTGGCCTCTCTGACTCAGAATGGTCCGAACATACTTTACAGTATACCTTGTGCCGGCCAAACTTTGCTGGCCTAACTGTGCCTGCCTAAATCCAGGTTAGGATTGTGCCATGCGTTGAATAAGATCTGCTGCTTTCTTTATTTTCATGATTGTGTGGAATCAATGAATTTTATCTGCAGTTCTCCTGTGTTTTCTTCTCCAACTTGATGGACAGGAAACAACTGTGTAATGCATACTGTAGGACATCCCATGGGTCAGAGAAACTAGAGCATGTAATGCTCCAAGGATGTCTAGCTGTTTACAGGGATGTTGGTCAAAGTGTATGTATAATAGGAAATGTAATATAAATGCATAATACTGTGAGTCAAACATCCCCTGAATCAGCAGCGCTTGGGTCACAATGTCTCAGAATTCAAAGAAAGCAGAAGACCACCCTTGTGCCTCTGTTGCTGTCTGCCTTCTTTCCTCTGGATTCTACCTCCAGTGACTTTCTGCAGCTATCTTAAAGTTAAAGCCATGGTTAATTATACAGGTGTGCCCTGATATCCACTGATTCGGTATCCATGGTTTCAGTTATCCATGGATACCATGGATACTGGGATTCCTATTAAAAAGATAGGGGAGCATTAAACCTTTTTTTTAACCTTGTTGCACCAAAGCCACTGATGTTCTCCTGTCTTTAGAAAGGTGTCCCCAGTATCCATGCTTTCAGATATCCACACTCAGGTCTAGAACGGAACCCCAGTGGATACTGGGGCATACCTGTAATTAGGTGTCTGCTTTCGTTATTACATTTAAGAAGTCTGGGTTTGTTTGCTTTGTATTGGACAAGAAGTACAAGTAATACAGAAATATTTTTCTAGGCACTTGAGTGTGAGTATATTGCATATTTTATATGTATATTTTTGTTGTGCTTTTTTCTAAAAAATAAAATGTATTTTTTCTTCCTATCTGTGGAAGAGAACAGGAAATTTCAATTTCCAGATAGCCTCCAGCCTCTAATGTTCTGTGAGTCTTGAAAATAGTTGCAGAGTATTATTTTGAAGTTGCGTAGAACAGAGAAACCATAAACTTAAACACCCACAAAATGGTCCTATTTTACTTACAGCCTTTACAGAAGCCTGGCTGTAAATAGTATCATTTCCTGTTAAATAGATAGTTTCGTTCTCCGTGGAGTCATTTTCAGAACGGGATCTATGGCAAACGACAATAATAAGATGGTCCATTTTCTTATAATATGTATTTTTCAAATGGAAAAGCTATTCTTCCTCAAACAGGTGTTGGGGGGGGGGTTTGCTTGTCTTATAAGCATACATAACACTCCTGATAATACTCACTTGAAAATGGAAGAGCAACTTACTACTGCTAAAAAGTGAATCATAGATTGATACATATGAAGGCCAGAAAAGGGACATTATGACTTTCATATGAACTTTTGACTTTTCAAGCCCAAGTAAACCACATTGGCAGGGGTGGCACTTGAGTCGCAATGACTCAACTTGTGAAAATGCTAGTTTTTCGGGACTCATTAACTCAACTCATGAACATCACTGACTCAGACTCGACTCGAGTCTTGGGGCCAGTGACTTGGAAAACAGTCGTGACTCAAATTTGGCTTGAGTCCTGTTGCTCTTTAATGTGTGCTTGCTTTCTCTTTTTTTCCCATCGTTTCTGCATTGCTCCAAAAGTCCTCGTGCATGATCTGGAAGTTGTCCCTCAGACCTACAGCGGCAGCAGACATGGTAGGAGAAAGTTAGGTGGTTCCGGGAAGCAGGACTGGTGGGTTTGAGGGGAGGACGAAAGCCTTATTAAAAAAATTTTGGCTCAAGGACTTCATTTGTTTTTTGAAATGACTCAGTACTTGAGTCAAAATGTTTTGAAATTTACACAAACCAAACTGCGAAACGTTCATGCTATAGCTCGTGAGTTGAGTTGCAGGGTCGACTCATGACTCGAGCTTCACGGCTTTGGCACATTCCTGCAGACTGGCCCAAATGAGCTTTGACTTGCTTGTTCCTGGGTATCAAACTGATCTGATCCCAGCTGTCCAAAGTGCTATTTAGCTTTTCCAAGCCCCTACCATCTTGGCCCTAATTCTTGTGCATGCATTAGTATTTGTACTAGACCCAGAGTGCTTTCTTAATTGAGCATTTCAGTTATCCTTTCCTGTAATAATACTTCAAGTCAATTCATAGTGAATCAAAATAATATTGTATTGAGGATAAGATGGGTAAGGGAAAATGGAACAAAGCACATTTAGACCATTCTTGTCTAGTGTCTTTTATGTCTTTAACTAGCACAATATGTCTCCTATCATATTAATCCTTAAGAGGTCAGGCTCTTCATTAGCTGTCAGAGTCTTGCGGACTCTGATACCAGTGACCCCTAACTCTCGGTTTTATCAAACCGAGTTTCTTGGCTTTTCAAATTGGATTCCAGATTTACACTTACTTGGGACTAAGTCCCATTGCAATCAGTGAGACTTGCAGCCCAATCCTATAGGGGCGGGCTGCCTTCAGAACTAGTGTCCCAAATGCACTTTCCTTTTTCACAAAAGGTGCTCTGGTAACACACAGAGCTGTGTGCTTCTGGGTCACCCCTGGAGAGGCTGCAGCAGTCCAGTAGTGAAGTGCTTGTGCACAATTGTGAGTTGGTGGCAGGGCAGGGCAGGGTGGGAGGAGTGCAGAATGGGGGAGATTGGGAAGTGTTTCAGGAGGTGGGAGGGGTGGCACCTAGCATTGACAATTCATGTTAGATGCTAACCCGTTCCTAGCCTCTCAACAAGTCACCTTTCTCTATTCGGGTTTGTGCCGGCTAAAGAGCTGCAAATTGGCAAGCAGTTGGCTTATGGGAAGGTCAGAGAAAATATTCTTCTTTACCTCTCCCAAGCCTCCCGATCTGTCCCCCCTTGCAGGATGCAGCAAAAGCCTTTTTGGTGCAGCTTCAGCTGTGGTGGTGGTGCAGTGAATAGGATTGGGCCATCTCTTCTGACCAGAGAAGGCAAGTAATTTACAATCCCATAAAAATGGTTCGCTCCCCCACATAAGCATGATACACTCTTCCTTCTCCACTCAATTTTATCTGCCAAAAAACGAAATTTTGAAGGTAGGGATGGCAGCAGGAGAGCTAATGATTCAATGAACATTCAGCCAGAAATTGCAATTGCTTGAAGTGCTGTTGATTCATTCAGATCGCTGCTGTTACTACATGGCAATATCAGAGAGAAACAGTGATGGCCATGTGTTTGTGATGGCAAAGTAGTCAGCCACAAAAGAACTATCCTTTCCTTTTCAGTGAGTCAACTGTAATCATAGCACAACATAGGGGGAAGTGCAGGTCTTGCCTCAGATTGGGGGTTTACGTCCTGAATTCCTTTCACTGTGAGAGGACTACAGAAACCCAGAGTTCCTCCATCCTAAACGACCCGGTCCATCGTGCTGCTCCATGGGGATGCAGTCAGTTCTGGCCTTTGTTTTTAAGTGAGAAAAACATATTTGATGACAAATGCTGAAAAAAGAACCGCTGCCAATTTCAAACAGATGGGGGAAGATGTCTAAATATAACTAGAAGGTTAGAAAATTTGGCAGTGTACGCGTGGATTAAAAAACAACCACCATCAATTCTCCTTCCAGATTTTCATTTGCACGTTTCATTGGAGCAACACTCCCCACCCCGACTTGCCTGGATGCTGATGTCCTTGTTGCCAATGTTGTTTAAAATATGAGACTTAACACCCTTAATCTTAATGCTGCTGAGATTGCACAAAAGGGTGGGATCCACTGGCATAGCCAGAGGGGGCAACAAGAGAGGTGTATGGCAAGAAGGACACATTGCTTACCTCCAACTGAAGTTCAATCTGCTGTGGAGTCTCACAAATGGGCGGAGATTTCTGTATGTAAAGCCTGTGCTCAGCCATTGAACTATGGCTTGAAAAGTTTCATCACCAGAAGAACGCCCATTAATTTGACTCCACATTTGACCACAAACAAGAGTGTCGTCTCCTTAATGTGTGTTACCTCCAGTGGTGTCATCCAAATGATTTAGGAACAGGTACTCATGGTCCGCCCACCGGAAGTGATGTCATAAGCCGGAAGTGATGTCATGGCAGGAAGTGAGGTCATAGCCGGAAGTGATGTCATGACAGGAAGTGAGGTCGTAGTCAGAAGTGAGGTCATGATTGTTGCCATGGATGTGATCATGTTTGTAATAACTTCAGCTTGTGGTTAGTGTTGATTTAACTTCTATTGCTTTGCTTTCTAGAGATGTGTATAGACATATTTTGCTTCAACTTTTCCCTGGCAGTTGAATAGCAGGCTAGACTGTACTGGATTGTGAGCCCTTTTGGGACAGGGAGCCATTTAACTTTAATGTTAAATGCAAGGAGCCGGCAAGGAGCAGGAGGGGGAACGGGCGACCAAAAAAAGACCGCGTGGGGGCTGGGGCTGGGGGGAGGCTGCAGGAGGAACCGGGACGCTGGATCTGCATGGCTGGAGGGAGTGGGAGCCCCAGGCAGCCTACCTTCTCATGCTTGCTGCCTTATTCCCGGGTCTCCCTCGCTGCTGCTGCTGCTGCTGCTGCTGCTGCTGCTGCTGCCGCCGCCTCCAGTCCTCTCGCTCCGCTGCTGCCGCTGCTGCCGCTGCTGCCGCTGCTGCCGCCACCACCACACTACCTGCCTGCCTGCCTCCTCACAGAAAGTGCAGGCAACGGCTGCGGGCGTGCAGTATGCATGCGCAGCTGCTGAGCCAACCAGCCGATGGGGCCAGCTTCAAGTGGGCGGGGCCAGCTCAACTTCTAGGAACTGATACTCACGTAGTGGTGCGTAGTGGGTGCATGACATCACTGGTTACCTCCATATGAAACTTGCAACCTTCAGTTTTGTCTTAGCCCAGTTGAACAAGTTTCTGAGCTCTACCTAGTCTCTCACTGCAAGTTGCCTTTAAAGAAGTCCTCTTCTCTGCTGATAAACGCAATCCAAAGCCTCCATTGAGATGACACATGTCCACTGCATCAGCCCAGCGCTGTTGCAAACAAGCCATAAGCAGGAGCAGATCCAAGGGGCCCCATTGGCCCAGATGGGGCTTGCCCTGGGGCAAGGGGAAACAATCCCCTTGCCTTGAGGTAAGCTCCAGCACAGTCCTAAATGTGCGTTAGGCCTGCTGGCCTACCCGCTCCTACCAGCCTACCTGCTCCTGCTCAAGTTAGGATTGTGGCCACACTCTCTTAAATTTCACTTGTACATACAGTATCCTTCATACGCAGTGAAACCACTTTCAGGGTCCAGTCCTATCCCCGGCCTACTCACAGTGGTACAGCAGCATCAAAATGCTGGCTGCAGCATCCTGCAGGCCTGGCGAAGCATTTGGAGATCTCCTCAGGGCAAGGAAACTTTGGTTCCTTTATCCTGTGTAGAGCCTGGCAGCCTCAATGGGTTTACCTGGATCTGCACCAGGTGTTTAGCTGATGCATTAACCAAGGAGTCCCATGTCAGGCTCCAAGACACAGGAGGGAGAATAGGATCCAGCAGTAGCCTCTGCCACTGTTCCTGCCTCTCCCCCAGGCCCTGGGCCAACCTCCCCCCGCCACTCGGTTTCTGCCTCTTCCTGCCCCACTCTCCCCCACCCAGCCTGCCCACTGAGTAGCAGGGTACTCACTGCTTTTGGGTGCCTGGCATCCTCCCACCAGTGCAGAGGCCCAGCACTGACTGGCACTGGCCTCCCCATTGGTGCCTCTCCCATCCCGTTTGCAACAGCCGTTGCCTGGGCAGCAAGCACATAAGCAGTGCTGCCCAGGCAGAAGATTGGATTGCCTGTCACTGCTTTTAAGGCTACATTGGACGCTGCCTCCTAGCTCAAAGCATCTAGCTCAGTATTGTTGCCACCTCTCCAACATTTCAGGCCGGCATTTCCCAGTGTTACCTAGAGATTAGGTAGATTAGGTTAGAACCTGTGACTTTTTGCCTGTAAAGCAGGCCTTTTCCCCTTGGGACACTAGGGCAATACAGTCCCAAGCTAACCACTATCATCTCCCACCTCCAATGTGGGGAAATAAAAAACATCTTAGGTATTGCACACATCATTTTTTAGAATGTGAACCATGTATGTGGAACAGATCCCTACCATTTTTAAGCTCTTTTTAATTAAAAAAAAAACTTTTCAAGAAATTGATACAGGGCTGCCCCGGTATCTGCTGGGGTTTTGTTCTGGATCCTCCCATGGATATCTGAAACTGTGGGTACTGGGGACACCTTTTTAAAGATAGAGGAACATCAGTGGTTTTGCTGTAACAAGGTAAAAACAAGATTTATTTAACACTCGAAATGGCCCGTTACTGTTTATGGCTTGGACAAAGAAAGACTTTTTAATGATTACATCCCAAGCCCTGAAATAAGACATGGCCTTTGAACATCCTGCTTTATGTTATAGCACCATCTCTCCCTCAATGACCCAGGCAACATGAGTGGTGTCAGAGAAACTGTCTGAGGGTGGGGTGGGGTGGGGTGGGGGGCGGGAGTGAATTGTTCCTATGCAGGCCTTTTGTTATGTCAGTAATTGTTGCTCACTGTACTTGCCTGGTCTGATTCCTTCTCTGATGTGCAGGCATGTGGGCTCTTCATTACTTTCCAAAAGAAAGCTTAAGCAATCGAGAAAAACAACATCATTTTATATATATACTAGCTTTTTGTTACCCAGCGTTGCCTGGGTAACAAATTATCCCAAGCTTCTATTAGATAGGAAAAGAACTCAAACGGCCTCGGGAGCGTCACCATTCGTCTCGGCAACCCCGGAAACTATGGATTCAACACCGATATCGGCTGTTTTCGATCATTTTCACGTGGTGTTTAGCTGATGCATTAACCAAGGAGACCCATGTCAGGCTCCAAGACACAGGAGGGAGAATAGGATCCAGCAGTAGCCTCTGCCACTGTTCCTGCCTCTCCCCCAGGCCCTGGGCCAACCTCCCCCTGCCACTCGGTTTCTGCCTCTTCCTGCCTCATTCTCCCCCATCCAGCCTGCCCACTGAGTGCCAGGGGGGTCGTACCCCTGCAGTGTTTGTCACCAGGTTGTAAGGCATACGCGTACCAAGTTTGGTGTCAATTGCTCCAGGCTTTCCTGCAGGTCATGGTGGATTTTTTGTTTCGCACCCCTTCTTGCCCCCCATGCCGACGGGGGCTGAACCCGGACTCAAACGGCATCAGGAGCATCGCCACTTGTCTCAGCAACCTCGGAAACTATGGATTCAACGCCGATCTCAGTCGTTTTCACATGGGGGCCCCTGCGCACCCCCACCCCCAGGGCGCTGGGGGCCCTGACCCACACAGTGTTTGTCGCCAGGCCATGAGGCATGCACGTGCTGAGTCTGGTGCCAATCGCTCCAGGCGTTCCAGCAGGGCATGGCAGATGTTTTGTTTGGCACCCCTTCTCGCCCCCCACGCTGAGGGGGGGGGGCAGAACCCAGACTCCAACGGCGTCGGGAGCATCGCCGCTCATCTCGGTGACCCCGGAAAGTATGGATTCAATGCCGATTTTGGCCATTTTCTACCATTTTCACGTGGGGCCCCCTGCGCACCCCCACCCTCAGGGGCGCTAGGGGGGCCTGACCCCCGCAGTGTATGTCGCCAGGCCACAAGGCATGTGCGTGCCAAGTCTGGTGTCCATCGCTCCAGGCATTCCAGCAGGGCATGGCAGACGTTTTGTTTTGCACCCCTTCTCGCACCCCATGCCGAGGGGGGGCCGAACCTGGACTCCAACGGCGTCGGGAGTGTCGCCACTCATCTTGGCGACCCCGGAAACTACGGATTTGACGCTGATCTCGGCCTTTTTCGGCCGTTTTCATGTGAGGCCCCTGTGCACCCCCACCCCCGGGGCGCTAGGGGGGCCTGACCCCCGCAGTGTTTGTCGCCAGGCCGCAAGGCATGCACGTGCCAAGTTTGGTGCGCGTCGCTCCAGGCGTTGCGAAGCCTATGCGGAACATATACACATACACACATCCCATTATATATATATAGATTCTGTATTTCATAACAAAAGCTAATTTCACAGGAGACCAAATGCTGTTTTCAGCTCCCAATTCTTTATTTTACAAAAACCACATTATGCCTGTGTTCATTCCAGAAGGTAATAAAAAGCACTAACTGGTCCAAAATGTTTGGATTCTACTGTTTTCAGGGTCTTCTGGCCACGCTTTACCCAGTCAGAAATGCTTTCTTGCCTGTTCAATAGCACCTCGGTTTGTGCCTACATCTATGCTGTGTGGGTCAACAGAGATCGAGGCTTGATGGTATAGATGTTCATGCTGAAATTCCCCAGCCTGGCTCTGGAATGACTCCTGTTTCCTTGTGCAAGGACCTAGAGTAGTGGTTCTCAAACCTTTTGCACTGGGACCCACATTTTAGAATGGCAGTCGTGTTGGGACCCACCAGAAATGATGTCATGCCTAGAAGTGCCATCATCAAACAAGAAGTGCCATCATTGTGATGTAATCAAGTGACACTGCTGGAATGCAAACTGGCATTTTTGGACTGCAGCAATTGCACAACCACGAAACATCCCTGACAGAAAGCAAGATTAGGTCAAGATATTGCGTACAAGCACTGAATTAAAAAAAAAAAACAAACCCTCACTTGAAAAATTCAAACACACACAAGGAATCTAGCAATAATAAGGTTCTGCAGCTTACAAAGATGGCTGGTCCCCACTTTCTGCAACCCACCTGACATCAGGTTGTGACCCACCAAGTGGGTTCCAACCCACAGTTTGAGAAACACTGACTTAGAGTTACGTTTGCATGGTGTTGAGTCGCTGTTATTTTATATGGTGTGACAATTTTTCACACTAGCTCATCTGCTCATTAACTTACATGGCAGATCATCAGAGAATCAGAAAATGTGTGAATCGTCATCATGATAACCCCATCATACCTTTAAAGTTAACTTTTCAAAGATGTTCTTCATGTGCTTTAAGATTAATTGAAAATAAAATTCAACCCTCACAAGTATTTTTATCCCCCCAAGGAGGATTATTTTCAAATAAGTTCCAAATCACAATGCCTGCAGCCCTGGTAATAATCTCTCACAGCATTTCCAGGTGGCAAGTAATATAGGTCTGATAATATCAGATTCTCGTATATTAAAAGCAATGACATTTTTAGTGCATGCTCCAGTAGTACAAAGAGCTCCCATTATATAATGAGCACCTCTGGTTTTATTGTAAGTTTGGGAGCCATTTCTCCCATTGTAACATAATAAATAGAACTTTTATTATTATTATGCCAAATAAATGAAGTGAGGCAACAAAGAAGTATTCTCAATGAAGCGTATGAGAGGGATAAAGCACAGAGAAGATTAAATGAGAAAGGCAAATCTGAATCCAGACAGCTTGGCACTTTTGTGTGAAGTCAGTGCATTCTGAAGGAAGGGGAAAAAAAACTAAAAAGGCTTTTCAAGCGTCTGCATTACAAAGAAGATCTTTCCCCATCTATTTTATACAATATACCCTCCCCAATAAGTAAATGAAGAGACCAACCCGTAACCCAGTTCGACTCCGATATCAGTAGCTGAAGGGATTTAATCCCATTTGCTTCAATAGAACTGAATAGGTTTAAATCCATGCCAAACCGTGCCCTACTGGGGAGAGGGAGTGGGCTGTTCATTTAATGTCAGCATGTGGGACCACCACCATATTAAGGGAACGTGAATCTAGCCATGCGGGCACAATTGTTAAAGTAGCACAATACACATGATGTTAAATATGTCGTCATTAAATGTTAAATGCTCTGTCTTTTTGAAAATAATACAAATGACAACAACAACAACAACAACAACAGTAAAATAAGTGGTGGGTGTAGGGCACTGATGCAGACTGGAACTATAGCACACACAAAAAAGAGTCACAAATAGTTTGTGACCTAAGCCTAGATACCCTAATTCAGTGGTCCCCAAACTGTGAGTCGGGACCCACCAGTGGGTCATGAGCCAATTTCAGGTGGGTCATGAAGCACCTAGAGCAGCCATATTGGAAATTTGGGAAGATGGGGTGCTTGTGTCAGAGTTGCAAATAGGCTGTTTCTTTCTTATTCATTCAGAATTTATTGGAAAATGACTGAGGGCTCAATTCTAACCTGGAGTTAGACCAGCACAATTAGGCCAGCCAAGTTTGACCGGCACAAGAGTCACCATAAAGCGCATTTGGACCACTCTCGGATGGCGCACATCTGAGTGCTGGCCTCTCTGACTCCAAGAGTGGTCCAAACGCACTTGACGGTGGCCCTCGTGCTGGCCAAACTTTGCTGGCCTAACTGTGCCGGCCTAACTCTAGGTTAGGATTGTGCTCTGAGAAATAACCCAACTTATTGCTGAATTCTCAGGAAAACAGTAGGCTCTGGCATCATAATGACAGCACTTCCAGCCATAATATCACTTCCAGTGGGTTCCAGACAGATTATTGTTCTAAAACGTGGGTCCTGGTGCCAAAAAGTTTCAGAACCACTGTCCTAGTTAGTTAATCCTAGATACTTGAACAGGGTGATTTGATGGTTCTTTCCAGTTCATGGATAAATGACAATCTGATCTCTGCCTTAAAAGTGTATTTAAAATACATGAAATTACTACATGTTTCTGTCTTTTGAGAAATGTGCATTTTACTCTGAGATTACTCTGAGATTACTCTGTGAATCTGAGGAGATTCTACTATTAGCAACTAAATGGTGCTACTAATCAACTGAAGTTCAGAATTGTGGAAACCTTAGAATTTCAACTTACTTTCTCCAGTTTGACCTGAATGTGAGGGACTTACTGTTCAGCGAAATCATCAAGCAACTCTTTGTGGCTGAATGTTTTCTGTAATTCCAGGAAAGCAAATGCTGACCAGAACCCACATTTCACCAGCCCTTGATACTTTCATAGCCTATGAACCAACTTTTCTATAGCTTCCTAGATCTCAAGTGGACAGGGTCAAGAAGAACTATATTAACTGGTTCAGTGATATCAGTAGCCTATGTGAATCAGCATGAGAACACAACCAACCCTTCCTCAATACTCTTCGCTAGGCATGAAAAGGCTAGCCGCAGTTTCCAGCCTCCATCATAGCAACAGCTAGAATGTTACTGTTAGCCCAGTCACAAGAAGCATTCCTGAAATAAGAAATGAGCATATTTTCTCATACGTATTAGGGACAGACTTAGCAGAAGTAATCAAGTCATTGTTAATCAAGCAATTCTTTTAAGATTCCAAAGACCAAAACTACAGCCAGGTCAGTCATGGAAGTCTGTACGAAAGTCTGGGGACCCGCAGCCAATCAGAGTTGATAACGTAGACTAATTGACCAATGGCAAACCTCTAAATAAGGCGGCTTCATATATGTTCCTCACTGTCAAGATGAGATTGAGCAAAGCCAGGTTGCAGTGGGATAATATTCCCAAATTGAAAACTATATTATTGTGGGTGCAAACCTAACCTGGAGTTAGGCTGGCACAAGTCCCTTGTGCTGAGCCAGGAGTGTAGCAAAAGCACTGTAAAGTGCATTTGCACCACTCTCGGAGTCAGGGTGTGCCATACTTCCTGAGAGTGGTCCAAACACACTTTACAGTGCGTTTGTGACACTCCTGGACCAGTACAAGGCACTAACCTAACTTAGTTAAGGAGTGACAGAAAAATAAACAACTTTGCTGACATATTGCTATGTGTAGATTGCCCTAAATATAAAGTGTTAACTAATGTACAGATTAAAAACCATATAACATGTTGGTTAAGAAGCTTTAATTGAAAGCTGCATCAGTGGCAATGATACATAGGCTGCAATCCTAGCCTCATGTATCTGGGAGTAAGGCCCATTGATTCTAATGAGACTTACTTCTGGGTAGACATGCATAGGATTGGGCTCACAAAATTGCATGCATTGTAGTTATCACAGTCTTCTCCAACACAATAAAAATGGGACAGGACTGGGTGCCAGCTCCCGTGCTTCAGCATACTAAAGTCCTACCATATCACAGGTACAGTGGTTTAAATTTTGTGGGAACATGGATTTCTCTGTGATGACTGGCATTCTGTTGGCATGGAACGCACCTGAACCTCTCTACGCAACCCACATTACCATCTCCTTGCTGCATAACAACCTGATTTGACATCACATCTGCTGATGGTCGCTGATCCCAGGCTAGTGATGCTAACCCAGACGGCCGTAGAGTGTGGCATCCTGCTAGATCAGCTCACAGCTCCGTTATGGAGCAATAGGTTGTGACATGGCACTGCTGCAGCAGTGAACTCAGCTCTCCCTTTCATGCAGAACGGGTCATACAATCAGGCTACACGGCAGCAGTCTGGCTGACCTACTTACTCTAGAGATGCCACTTACTTCAGAAGGACTTCCCTGGGGAAACCGAGTGGTGAGCGGAGGGTTAACCCTGCAATCCTTTGATAATTTCTTCTAGAGTTAAAAACATTTTGGATCAAAAATTGTCCTTTTGATCCTTTTTATGTGATGATTTTTTTCTAAATGCCTCCTGCATATATGCATATTATCTTTTCTCCCCTTCAAATAAACTTGGTGAATAGTTGAAATTGAGCATCGCCATTTGACGTCCAAAGATTTTTCAGGAGTTGTTGCCATTTGACAGCAACAACTGCCAATAGGGCATGGGCAGAACTTGACAATAGTGGGCAGCTGAAATGCAACTGATAGAATCAGGCGTAACAAACCATCAGTACTTGACAACATTTTATAGCTTATGTGCTGTGATATGAGCATCTGAAAATATCAGGCATGCAGCAATCAATTTGACTGTATTGGACAGGAGAGATGCAGTGGCAATCAGTATTTGAGAATGTTAAACTGCTGACTTGCACTAAAATTTCATAAGTGTCATAACTTCATAGAACACAGGAAGCTGCATTATAGTAAGTCAGGCCACTGGTCTATCCAGTTCAGTATAATCTATGCTGATTGGCATTGATGTTCCTTTGTTACAAACAGGCTGCCTTTCCAGCCTTCCTGAAAACTTAAGAGATGGATCCTGGCTTTCTACATGCAAAGCAGATGTTCTGGTAGAGTTTGGCATTTAACTCATTGAAATAGTTGAACATTGATGACAAATATGGGTCCCTAAATATGATTTTCAAATTTCAAGGTAAAATTTCTGCAGAACAACCTTTCACATTCTAAAAATGGCACAATTCTGGATTAGTTAACATTAGACTTGTGAATTGGAAATACATAATTATATAGGATTATTCTTACTAGTATTTTTTTAAAAAAATCCAGAATGTATTAGGTATACAAAGGGCACTAATTAGACAATGTATTTCTGATCTTGGCGACACTGATGGGATGGTGTACAACAATTTCCTCTTTGTGCAGCAGGTGTACTATAATTATTAATAATTCTATTAAATTATTACCATAATTCCATTCTAATTCTGTTGTATGTTCTACAGTCCACACGCTCACCTTAAAGGTTGAGATATACGAATCATTTCCAGGCACATGAGATAACACATGATGTGCAAATTAAGCATATTGGCCCATAAATACATTTTAAAAAGAAAACGGGTAAATGGGGGCATACGTGCATTTCCAGCATTCAAATCAAATGTTCTCTTATATGTGTGGAAAGACATTTGGCTGTGCAAATGTGTAACCCAACCTATAACTCTCAGGTGAAGAAAAAGCCCATTCAAGGGCCCTCCAATATCATTTTATAATTTCCCAATATCTTGGCTCTTGGCTATTTTTTTAACCCTGTCAAAAGGAAAAAAAGATAGTTAAGCAGTTCTCTAAAATCTCTGGAGTGTAGATATTTTAGTACAATCAGAAATGCAAAAAAAGAATCAAAAGACAGTTTCTTATGTGGATAGTATACTTTTACAGGCAAAACCATTACCCCAAAACCTCTAGCTTACCATTGAACAAGTTGCTTTTTACCCTAGATGGCAACTCTGAAAATAGCCTATATCTAATAAGCCATTCAGCCACTCCAGAGGAATTTTGTTTCCTGGCTAGAAACAACTAACACAGCACTTAATGCATCCTACAGCAAAATAGCTGCACTTATGTGAAAACCCAGTGCACTTATGGCCTTTCTGCAATACATTATAAGCTACATACAAGAGCTAGAGCTTGTCAGGACCACTTGTCCCTGGCCTCAATCGGCTCAAAAGAAGTTCCATATTCAACTTCTGTTGATGATTTTGTGCTTAAACGTAACATGCAGCAAGTTACATTTTTTTTAACTTGGTTGCATTACGCAGGAGTGATAATGCTCAACCATGCAGTTGTTTGTTATGAAGATGAATGAGATAACATTGTATAGTGGTGTACATACTCAAAGTACTATAAAAAGGTTAAATAAATACTCATGAGATACATGCATCTTGGTTTTTGTTTCATAACCAAATAAATTATGAGGAGAAATTATGAGGGCAGGAAGGGGATAGATCTCAGTGGCACTAGCATGTGTTAGATCCTCTCCCCAGTTTCCCATGCCACCCCCCAAGCCTTATCAGATGTATGCCAAAATACATCCTCAGATGTATGCCAAAATGGCGGACCGGTTGTCTGATTACCCCCACCCCCCACCAGCACAGTTCTGACTCTTCCAGCATGGCTGCATTAGTGCCAATGGTGGGAGATAGGATTGGGCAGTTATCCTCCTTCATGTAAACACTGAAGTAATTTAATTTATCCAACTCTTGGATTGGGTTGCAGCAGTTTTTAAACAAATGTATACAAATTGAACTATGGGATTCCAGAGTGTGCCCCGCTCTCAACCTCATCCCAAGGGAGCAACACTATTTTGGGGGGCTGAGGGAAGGACATTTCTGAAAAGATGTAGGGAGGAGGCTCCCAGTGCCCTCTATTTCATCGGGCAGAAGATTTAGCCGAGAGGGTTAATGCCTCCGTTTGCCCGAAGATAACACCTGAAGATCTCAAGGTCGTGAGCTCGGGACTGCCGGAAGTCTCTGCGAGCAGCAGACCTTGGAAACTGCGGCTGATTACAAGCTGAGTTTCAGCTGCCTCGTGGTAGGAGGAGTGTGCTGAACTCAGCTGCGTCTCTGGTGGGAGTAGGGAAGCCTCATCAGCCAGCAGACGACATAACAGACGGGTGGCTAAAGAAAGAAGGCTAAATCCAGAAAGAAAGATCTGTAGGAGTGTTGTTCTTGGAAGATAGAACATTCTGTAAAATTGTAAAAACCTTCGGGTTTGTGAGAAAGTCTGCCTATGTAAACCGCCTTGAGTTCAATCATTAGAGAAATCTAGTGATATTAAGAAAGGCGGTATGTAAATAAATGTATTATTATTATTATTATTATTATTATTATTATTATTATTATTATTA
>JAJKFI010000049.1:3937835-3968573 GCA_029204185.1 Lerista edwardsae | reverse complement strand
TATTATTATTATTATTATTATTATTATTATTATTATTATTATTATTATTATTATTATTGTAAGCCCCAGCCAAGTGGTAAACGTTGACACATACAGCTTCTTTCGCTTTGAATGAGTTCCTCAAGCCCTGCGGTTGGTTCTGGGTCCTGCTGCTTTAGGCCTCAGTCAGGTGCAGCCATTTCCTGGCACTTTGTTGCACAAACCTGTGCCAGGAAATTTCCAGTAAGAAGTCAGTTTTGATACTTCTGCAGCAGCTGTAGTCCTGCTGTTGTGTCCCTGAGCAGTCCTTTGTAGATTTACAAGCCTGGGTACAATTTACCCCCTGCAACCCCCTCTCAAACCCCCTGGGGCTTTCTAAAATGCGTTGAGGTAGTGAAACAGTACTTTGATCAGGAGTAAATCAGTCAGAAGGCTTTCAGTATCCTTATAGCATCAACAGTGGCACAATATCATCAGGGAAGTGTGGGCAAATACATTTGAAAGTGGGCTAATAAAAATCATGATCTTCGCAAGCCTGGAATAATATCTATAGATATCTCAGCTGTAGTATATAATCCTACATAATATAATATACATAATACATGTACATATAGTACATAATACATAACTACACATTAATATGTATTATGTATGCATTACATGTTAATAAATACATAATAACATAACACATAATAACTACATGTAATATACATAATAATATGTATATGTGCATCAACTAGTCCAAATGTTTTCCACTAATATATAATATATCCCTCAATTTTATAGGGTAAAAGATAATGCATTAAAAAAAAACAGAAAAACATTGGCTATTAGTGCCTTATTTGTTGTAACACACAGTTTTTCTCCTTTGGCTTTCAAAAGATGAGACCCAAACGACACGCTACTGAAACTACTTAAGTGTCGGCAGCATCTGCCTCTCTGGCAGGCTTCATTTGCAGATGCCTCTGGGTCTGTCAAAGTGTAATCTGTTGTGCCAATGGATAGGATGCTTGGCATTCATAGAGATTAGTGAGTCATTTTCCTTCCATTAAAACCACTTTTCACTTCCTAAAATACATATTTGCTCTCTCTTCTTTTCTCTGCATCCTGTCTGGTCATTGGGCAAGAAAACTGGATGCTTGGCTGTAAATTCCCCCACTGTGATTTAGGCATCGCTCCCCAGTTTCCAGAGAGCCAACTTTTCACTCCAATTCATATCACAGGGACCCTACTGAAATGTCACAGCCAATGTTCCATCCACCTCTTGCTCCACTCTTCCATAGCTCTTCACTCCACTTGCTAAGTCTTGCCTTTCCTAAAAGGTCTCTGTGCTCCATGCAGTGGCATCTCCAAAGGGAGGGCAGAACTCTAAGTTTTGCAAGGAGCCTTACCCTGTCGTGTAAATCCCTCCTCTTCCTTGCTGCTGTAGCCAGTAAGCAACGCCAAGATGTTGCTTTTCCCTGTGAGTATTGGCTAAAACGGTGCAGGAAAGGAGTGATTTCCACTGCAAGGTAAGGCTTCTTGCAAAACTTAGAGCTCTGCCCTCCCTATAGAGACGCCACTGGCTCCATGACATACATGCAATTTCTCCTTCCCAAGGGTGTACTTGCTAATCCTCACAGACACCATTACATACTCTTTCTGGTATCTTCCAAGTGGCACCAGCAACTTGATCAGGTATGATTAGTGGCAGCTATGTGGTATGTGCTATTTCCTCCAGCCCCTGCTTATTGCAACTAGTCTCTTCCATAAACTTATTGTGACTGTTTTGCACGAGTTTGGGGTTCAGGCACCATTTCCCCCTTCCTTTCTATGGTACCAATCTATCCCATGTGCACCACAAGCAACACCCCTGAGATGTGCATGTTGCAAGACCATATGATAGATTTCTACATATGCCTGTTGACCATCCATGGCTACATTAGCAGCAGCCAGTGGACATTCAAAGATCCTTTCACGGCTGTACTAGAAGTAACTGTCAGCCAGCTAGCAAAAATGTAGTGTGTCGTCATTTTATATCAGACTTACGGGCTCCTCCCTGAGCATTTTTATTTTTTATCATACTATTTTTCTTTAATATATATTTGATTTATGGGTTGTGGTGATGATGACCCACAGCGCAATCCTAAGTAAGGCCAACATAACAGGGCTGTATCCTAAAGCCCAGGGACATGGTGGCGCAGCGGGTTAATCCGCTGCTGCTGGGCTTTCCGAGCAGAAGGTTGGGAGTTCAAGACTGTGTGATGGAGTGAGCTCCTGTTGCTTGTCCCAGCTCCTGCCAACCTAGCAGTTCAAAAGCACCTAAATGCAAGTAGATAAATAGGTGCCACTTCAGTGGGAAGGTAACGGCATTCCGTGCGCTACGGCATATAGTCATGCCGGACGCATGACCGCGGAAGCTTGTCCTCGGACGAAACGCTGGCTCTACAGGCTTTGAAATGGAGATGAGCACCGCCCCCTACAGTCGGTCACGACTAGACCATTGGGTCGTGGGGAAACCTTTACCTTTTATTCTAAAGCCCACTAGGAGGCAGCAGCAGCAAAGTGAAGGACAAGGGGAGGTTTTCCCCTTGCACCTGTGTAAGCCCTGTTCGCCCCTATGGGCCTGGCTCAAATCTGCACCTGCAAAACAGCAGGCACAGAGGAATGTGGACAGGAGCGGCCTGAACTTGGGCTGCCCTGGCTGGGGATGGGCTTTAGGATACGGAACTACGGCCATCTTTTGTCACAACCCCCATCTTCACCCACTGTACCACCTAGTTCGCCCCTGACAAGCCTCTGGCATGCCCTGCGCTGACTGAGTGACGCCGATGCTTGACTGGCACAAGGCCGGTGCTGCCGATGGTTGCGGCCGTGCCTGAGCGCCAGCACTGCTGCTTGTGCCAGTCCAGCACCATAGCGCCGACACGGATACGCTTGACGGCCCATTTATGACAGCGTTCAGCCAGCGCAAGAGCTTAGCATCGGTGCAACAGGGGTATAGGATTGTGCTCCCAGAATCAGCCTTTGGGAATCCTTCTACAATCAGAAGAATACAACCAGTACCCTTTTGCAACTATACTGGAGTTGTCAAGCCCCATCCTCATCACCACTATATTTGCCCTGTTCCCCCAGCTAAAGTTGTAACTGACTGCCCTCAAGTCTGGGCCAGTGACATCAGAACATCCCTTGATGTCATGAAGTCACTTCTGGGTTCTCCCTGGAGGAGGGGGACACACACCTGGAGGAGGGCGGGCTTTCGCTGTTACGCAACAGAATGCAGCGATCGCGCTGCCGCTCACCCGGAAGACACGCCCAGCGTACCGGTAGGCTGACACTACTGAGGAGGCCTCCGTGACTACTACTCTGTTGCAGAATGCAGCACATGCCCTATTGGCACAGCTAGGTCAGTGCTGGAAAGTTGGTTAGGATTTGGGCCTGAGTTTCAAGATAATGTTGCTGTTTTAAAAAGATATCTATGCTGATTCCCAAAGTAACATAATGGAACTTTTTAAACTTTTTGTTCAAGTGTTAAGTTGAAGATCTGTTGAGTACTAAATTTAAATGTTGTTCCATCGCAAGCTGCTTTTCACAGCCTCCGTGACAACTCTTATTTAAAAACAAAATTCCTTGTCCTTATTCACAGCTCGTTTATTAGCAGGGACCAACAAAGACATGTTAAAAACTTTTTTTTAAAAAAAATCAATAACTATCTTTTCTTTATAGTGCCAAGAGCTTACAAAAGAAGTTTATCTTGTGAGTATCAGTTGGGAATTGCAGTCGTCCAGGCAATACTGACAATGCAAATTACTTCTCCACCAGATACCTCTGCAGGCAAAGTTAATTGTAAAGACAGAACCAATAACTTGCAACCAAAGGTAGCTCAATGAGATAAGACAGTGGGACTGACAGAGGTTGCCATGCAGGCTGACCGCAACTGGCACAGGATATCCAGGTGCATCCTTTCCAGGATCAGTAAAAAGTTCCACAGCCACAGGAATGCACCACTGGTTCAGCAGATCCCCATCCATGCTATGGGGATCAAAAAGTGTTTTTGCTAGATGCAATGTGGACATCTCTAGTCTGCTTGGCTCAGAGATGTCCAGGATGCATCTGCTGTGCATGGGGCCACAAAAGCTAGTATGGGCAGGGCCAGCTCTAGGAGCGGTGGGGCCCAATGCATAGGGTTACCAGATACACACTGGGACATGCCTTTAACCATTGTCTGGCAGAGGGAATTTTGGCAGGTGCAGCTTTTTAAATCCTTCCACAATGAGCTGCACCCAGAGGCAGATCTAAGAGAGGGCAAAGCTCTAAGTTTTGCAAGAAGCCTTACCTTGCAGTGGAAATCACTCCTCCCCTACACCGTTTTAGCCAATCCTCACAGGGAACAGCAACATCTTGGCGTTGCTTACTGGCTACAGCAGCAAGGGAGAGGAGGGATTTACATGACAGGGTAAGGCTTCTTGCAACACTTAGAGCTTTGCCCTCCCTGTAGATCCGCCTACACCTGCCCAAATTCTCTCTTCTATACAATGGTTAAAAGTATAGGCGCTGTGTCCCAGTTTGTATCTGGTAACGCTACCAATGCGGCCTGAGTTTCAAGATAATGTTGCTGTTTTAAAAATTGCTGTTGCTGTTGCTGCTGCTCCCCAAGTAACATAATGGAACTTTTAAAGTTTTTGTTCAAGTGTTAAGTGGGAGATCTGTTGAGTACTAAATTTAAATGTTCTTCCATCGCAAGCTCCACCGCAATGCAGGGCATTCCTGCGGTGGGTGGGGTGGGGGTGGTCCACCCTCCCCATAGGGCCCTATTCAGCAAGAAAAACCCTTGTGGTGCCACGTGCAGCATCTGGAAATAGTTGGGTGTGACATGATGACATCACCGCCAACTGCTTCCAGGAAGTCCACATTGGGCAGTTCTGAGACAGGGGAGGTGAGAGGGCCCAGTGGGTGCTCTGCTTGCCCCACTGATGTACAGCCCATAGAGATCCCAGCTGCTACAGCTGGCAATATGCGGGGGGCGGGGAAGACGGCGAAACGGACCGGAATGCAACAGGCGGGCTGCCGCTCACCCGTTCCTCCCGCCCAGTGTTCCGGCTGCATGACAATGCTGTGCGGGCCCCCACAAATTGCGGGGCCCAATGTGACAAGGTTGGTAACATTGGCTTAAGGCCGGCCCTGCATGTGGGGGTGACAAGAATCATCAGAGCTAGTAGGCAATCGTGTATCTGGGAGAGCCTTGGGAGAAAATATACTTGCCTTTTCCCAGAGACCTGCTTATAGACTCCTGCCACAAACACGAGAAGCTGCTGTCACTGGGCACTCTGTTATAGTGCATGTCTCTATTCAAGCACTCTGCAGACAATATCCCGTGGCTTTTCATACTCCAGAAAGATTATGCTGAATGTTGCATGGCCCTATCAATCATGCTGTTCTGCACAGCTTGTTCAGTCTTCTCTTGTGGCTCAGTGGTATTAATAGTGACTTACTCTTTTTGGCCTTCTTGCTCTCTTCTTGCCATATGGAGCATCAAAAGGGCAAGTCTCTTGATTAGCCAGTGTTCCGTAGTTGTCATCAGCTGGGGCCCACAGGGTAGCCACAAACTGGATGGCCAATTATTTCATCCAATTAACCTGCCATATGGATTTTTTTTGGAATTTTGAGTGTCATAACACTATTCAAATATTGGATAGACTATTCTTAGCTGGACCAATAAAACATTAATTGGTTATCTACTGCTTTAACAGTCCTTCGGTTTTGTAGCCAGAAAGGATAACATGGGAGTTGCATGTAAAGTAATATTTTATGGGCTGTCATAAAGTTTTCCTAACCTTTTCATCATCTGTTCCATCCAGATCCCCCAGAAAATTAGAACATCTCACAGGACATTGAAAATGTATTTCTGGCCATACATTTATTTCTGATGGCCATCATTGACAGTTACAAGGACATTAGGGGACATACTGTCACTCAGTGCTAGACCACATGTTACAGACACAGAAGATCCCTTGTTCAATCCCTTCCGTCTCCATGTTGAGCTGGAAAAGACTGAGGCCCAGGTGGGTTGCTGCCTTAAAAAGGTATAATGGTTCCTTTCTTTCCATGGCAGCACACAATGAAATTAAACATGCCTGTAAATCAGAACAGAAACTATTTTCTATGGGGAATTTCTTAGGGAAACCACAAGTGCTCAGTAACACTGGCCATAGGTTCTACTTTTGCCATACCCCTTCTGTATTGGGAACTATTCTTGGTGCCTCATTCTGGAGCAATCTGGGCGGGCTCCTGTTTACAGAGGCATTGAGAGCAAGCTTGTTCATAGATGATCCTAATAACAGTTTGGGGAAATCAGCTTCGACTTGCTGGATCACCTCCTAGTGAATTGCATGAATAATGTGCAGGATCTGGTCTGGGGGCCATCTCACCTGGCATGCCCGATGTAGCCAGGCTTTCCCATAGTGACGGCTGGAAGGACCAGAGGGTGAAGGAAGCCCCTCCCCCTTGCCTCTCTCTGAGGCTACTGGATCCCTCAACAGGCTGGGAGGCTTGAGGGAGCCCAGAAACACCTGTTGTCAGCTCCAGTTGCTGCCTCTCACAATGCCCTAATGTTGGCTACCATGGGGCAGGCACAAGGCCAACAAATAATATAACCCAATGCATTAGCTTCACATGCATATCTCCTAGAACATATCAATCTAGACCTGAGCTTATGGAGGCAAAAGAGTATGGCAGACCTAGTCCAAGGTGAACACCTAAAAGGGTAGAATTCAAGGATAGATAGAGTCTGAAGTAAGTACATGATGAAAAACATTGGCCTTGGCGCAAATACGCCATGTAATGTATGTACAGATATACGAGAGGGATTGGGATTGCAGCTACTAAGCCTGCCATCTCGACTGCCATCTTACAACTTTGTAGGCACATCTGCATCAGCGGCGATGCACATCGCTCCAACCTGGATGGCATAGTACATCCAGTGATGTAATTCAGGGGGAACGGACCAGAACGGGCGTTCCGGATCCTAACGGGCTCCGTGGCTGCTTCCGGGTTTTGTTTTGTTTTTCAACATTTGAATTTGAACTCAAAAGTGAGTTCAATCAATCAATCAATCAATCAATCACTAGTATTTATATACTGCTTTTCAACACAAAGTTCACAAAGCGGTTTACAGGCAAATAATAACATTAAAGTTAAATGGCTCCCTGTCCCAAAAGGGCTCACAATCTAGAAGAATGGAGAACACCACCAGCAACAGCCACGAGAAAGACACTGTGCTGGGGTGAAGAGGGACAATTGCTCTCCCCCTGCTAAATATAAGAGGACACCACTTGAAAAAGTGCCTCTTGCCCAGTTAGCAGGGGTTAGTTAGGAACCAGTTAGTTCCTGTTCCTAAATCATTTGAATGACACCACTGAGTACATCTATATGCATGTGCAAAGTAAATTATACACTGAGAGCATATCTGTCTCAAATGGAATATAAACGGTGACGACAGCAGCATCTTTGGGACAGTGCTTGCAATTTGAACACATTAACTTTTAGTTCTGCTTCCCATTACTTAGTTGGACACCTGTAAAAAAGAAAATCCTTGCAGGCCCAGAGCATCAGAGGAACATCACATTCTTAGCTTTTGCTGGATCATCCTGAATTAACCTCTATGAATAAGCAAGCCCACATCTCACAGTGAAATTATCAACCTGACTGGCATGAAATCAGCAACTGAAAGTAAGCAGAATGTTTTCCAACAGGACTGTAAATTAAGGCAAAGAGGATCTTTAGGGGATAACTGGAGGCTCATATCATTGCTGTAGACAGAAAGAGCCATAGTAGCTGCTGAAGGGATTGTTTAAATGAAGAGTGAGTCCAATGACAGATTAAAGTACTAATCCTGATGGTTTGAATGTTCCTTCAATGTTCTTATGATTGATCTTGTTATTTTTTTAAAAAAACAAAAACCTTCCAAGCAATCCTGTTAGTTTGGGAGAAGTACAAAATTGTTGCACAAGGAGAAGCACAGGGAGTAGTGCTAAGAGAGTAGGGCTCAAAGCTGATACTGTGATACTGTGCAGTAGCTACACTGAGAGCTGATCACCCCATCCTGCAAAGACTTCCTGAGTGCATTGACTTCCCCATCACCACCACCACCCATTCATTCATTCATTCATTCATTCATTCATTCATTCATAGCGCAATCTGAGTTAGGCCGGCACATTTAGGCCAGCAAAATTTGACTGGCACAAGGGCCATTGTAAAGTGAGTTTGGACCACTCTTGGAGTCAGGTAGGATGGGACACATCTGTGTGCTTGCCTCTCTGACTCTGAGAGTGGTCTAAAAATACCTTACGGTGTCCCAGCCAAACTTTGCTGGCCTAGCATATGCTGGCCTAACTCTAGGTTAGGATTGTGCTCTCTCTCTCTCTCTCTCTCTCTCTCTCTCTCTCTCTCACACACACACACACACACACACACACACACACACACACACACTTTGCTGATGCTTTTATCAGACACCAGTACACCAGAATAGATAGTAACATTTCACTTCCAAGCTGCCTTTTTAGTAGCAATTCATAGGAACATTTCACTTCCACACTGTCTTTTTTTAACTACTTCCGGTCATGTCCATTGTGCTGCAGAATCAAAAGTTATATAACTTCCAAAAGTTTTATTTCTCATCTTCTTTGGTAGCTATGATAATCCGTCAAGGATTGAAAAGGCACACAATGCTGTTATTTTTACTTTCAGTGAGAGGAACTATATCCTTTCCCCATCTTTCACTTAACTTCACAACAGTTCCCATATAGCCTTGCTACTGCACATATACTACCCATAAAAATATACAGGAGGAATAACATTCCCTGGTCTTAAGTCTTTGTGAGCCTCTTTACCACAGAAAACTGCCATTAATTTTCCTGAATGAATTTTTTTCTCAGTTTAAATTGTCTAAGGAAGTCATTTCTTCCTTAGACAGTTTGTCTAGCATTCTATAGAAACTTAAATTTTATTTTACAAAATGAATTGACTTACAGTGCATTCTAAGCACATTTGCAAGGGGTGGCACAGTGGGTTAAACCACTGCTGCTGGGCTTTCCGACCAGAAGGTTGGGAGTTCAAGACTGCGTGACGGAGTGAGCTCCCGTCGCTTGTCCCAGCTCCTGCCAACCTAGCAGTTCAAAAGCACCTAAATGCAAGTAGATAAATAGGGACCACTTCAGTGGGAAGGTAATGGCGTTCCGTGCGCTACGGCGTAGAGTCATGCCGGCCACATGACCATGGAAGCTTGTCCTCGGACAAAACTCTGGCTCTGCAGGCTTTGAAATTGAGATGAGCACTGCTCCCTACAGTCGGTCACGACTAGACCATCCGGTTGTGGGGAAACCTTTACCTTTAAGCTTCATTGAGTTCCATGGAACTTACTTTAGAGAAAACACATTGATAGCCCAATCTGAACCTGGGCTATCCCAGTTAGGAGGCAGCTGTGGAGCAACTCAGAGTAAGGGGACATATGTCCCCTTATCCCAAGTAATGCCCCATCCACCCCAATAGAGCTCCTCAGATCTGCAACAGCAAAAGCGCAGATCCGAGCATGCAGGTGTAAAGCTGGCTTGCTCGAGAGGAGGGTTAGGATACACCCTACCTGCTGGAGGTCAGTCCCATTCCTCTCCTGGGCCCAATCCAAAAACCAGCCTGCCCTCCCCCTGCCCCGATGCTCCCTTCACCCTCTCCAACCCCCTGCGAGGCTGAACTTGTCTGGTGCAAAACACCTACCTAGAATGGTGCAGAGGCTGGATTCAGGACACAATCCAACACCCTCCATTTGGCTGATGCAATGTGCTTGCGTTGGCACTACAGCTCTTAGGCTGACATTAGCAGTAGCATGTGCCCAAGGACGTTGGCGTAAGGCCATGCCGAGCCGCCCTTGCGCCAGTCGAACTCGGCGCAAGGGCAGTTCTGGGAGGAGGGAGGTGGGCGGGAGGGAGGAAGGAACTGGGCAGGGGTTGGTGGGCCGGTAGGCGTGCTGGCCTAGGGAGGGAGTCAGGATTGGGATGCAGCTGGTAGGCTGCAGCCAAGGCGCCATCCCCAGGCCTCACAGCCCTGATTCGGGCCCTGTGGCTTCCTGCTATTTAGCAGGTGCAGATCTGAGGAACCCTATGGAGAGGCTGGAGCCTCCCTGGGACAAGGGTGCAAACGTGCCCTTGTCCTGGAGAGGCTTCCCAGTGCGCCTAAGGTCTGCTGGCCTCGCCATTCCAGCGCAATTTAGGATTGCGCTCTCAGCCTCTGCATTCTGGAGCACAACCTCACGCTGGCTGAACCAACTCCCAAGTTGGTACAAATGTGCCTTACATCACCTTTGTGACAGTACTGGGATGGCACAAAGGTCTTGTGCCAGCCTAAGAGTACCTTAGGATTGCGCTCTTAGAACCCAGCCCCATTCAACTTTTCAGCACTGATATAGTCACAATACAGCCCTGGGATAAGGGAACAAATGTTCCCTTGCTTTAAGGAGGCCTCCATGACCACCTTCCCACCCAAATATAGTGCACATCCCATTGGGGTGGCTGCTTCAATGCTGGAAAATAGAATAGGATTGGGTCCTTAGGCTGCTTTGCTGTGTATATGTACCTGGGAGGAAGTTCCATTGACTTCCATGGACTTTTCTTCTGAGTAGACATACCTATGACTGCATGACATTTTCTTTAATTGCTCTGGTCCCCCACATATCCCTCTGCCGTGAAAAGGTAGCCAATTCCACGCTCAGGATCTCTAAAAAATGGACAAGGACTACAGCAGCCAATATAATTGGGCCATTGTAGGAAGGAAAGTCCACATCTGGAGTATTGTGTTCAGTTCGGGTCCCTGCATCAAGGGGTGGTCCCCCTCAAGGATATAGTAGAAGTAGAAAAGGTGTACACGTGAGTGACCAAAACAGTAGTGTAGCTAGAGGTGGGGCAAACCAGTAAATACTACAGACACTATGACACAGTGGATAAGTGGCCAGTCCCACTAGCCATCTTGATTATTGTATGCAACCCCATCTCTTGTTTCAAGCCATAATGTCTCTAGGCATTCTCTGGGCTTTAGAGTTAGCCTGTCTCTGAAGGGAGGGTAACAGGATACAGGTATCTTGTTTTGTTTGCTCCCAGAGGTATCTGGTGGGTCACTGTGAAATACAGGAAGCTGGGCTAGATGCGCCTTTGACCTGATCCAGCAGGGCTATTCTTGTGTGCTTATGTTCTCTCACTGTCAAGGGAATAAAATGTCCTCCGTTTGAGAAAAGCTTACAATTGGAGTTTTATATAATTATTCAATTAAGAATTAATAAGGCAACTTCTATCTTAATTAAACTTTAAATTGCTCCGAAAAGACTTACTCGCATTAACGGAGATACAGCAAAACGTTTTCTCTTGCTACATAATGCAAATTTGCTGTTGCCAAGGAGAAGCATTTTAAAATATAGGAACATGAACCCTATTAAATTTTGCCCTTGTGAAGATTGTTAGGTCTATTCAAAATGTTGGGAATTTTTGTAATTAACCTCAACCTAAAAAGCAATGAATGCATTTGCCACCCACATGATCAGATTAAGGGCGCAATCCTAAAATGAGTTAAACCAGCATAAGGTAAGGCAGCAAAGTTTGGCCAGCACAAAGGACACCATAAAGCAGAGGCGGATCTACAGCGAAGGAAAAGCTCTAAGTGTTGCAAGAAGCCTTACCCTGTCATGTAAGTCCCTCCTCTCCCTTGCTGCTGTAGCCAGTAAGCAACGCCAAGATGTTGCTTTTCCCTGTGAGGATTGGCTAAAACGGTGCAGGAGAGGAGTGATGTCCACTGCAAGGTAAGGCTTCTTGCAAAACTTAGAGCTTTGCCCTCCCACCACTGTCTTGGACCTAGTCTGCCCACTGGTCTGCCCTCAGTCTGCCCTCCCCCTACTTTAATCCTGCCCCCAAATGCCCCATTATGCCCTCCTGCCCACCTCGCCTATCCCCCGTGCCGGCTACCCTCAGCCAGTGCAAATGTACCTCATCTAGTTGGTGCAGGGATGGCATCTGGCAGGAGCAGGCCAGCACACATTCTTACACCAGTTGCTGCTTGCTCCCAAGTCACCACAAATGTGCTTTGCTGCACATTTGCTATACTCAGGAGCCCACTGCGCCATCATAATGTAAGTTTAGGATTGCGCATTAAAATGTTTATTGCATTTTCAGACTTTGTAAAATCAACATAAAGCTAGGATGTATTTTTCTATTTTAAAATGTCTGTCTCCTATTTTCGGTCCCATATTAACAACATTCAGGAGAAAGTCTGAAAGGTGTCTTTGGTGGGAGTTGTTTGCTGGTTTTTCAGCATGATGTGTGAAAACAACTTGTCACAACTTGTGGCATCACTGGCCATTACTCTCAGGTTTAAGATTTGCTTAGCATCAACACTCTTCAGAACATAAGAACATGAGAAGAGCCCTGCTGGATCAGGCCAACGGCCCATCTAGTCCAGCTTCCTGTATCTCACAGTGGCCCACCAGGTGCCCCAGGGAGGCACGAGACAACAAGATGTTTGCATCCTGTTGCCACCCCCCTTGCACCCGGTATTCTGAAGTAGCCTACTACTAATGTAAGGAGGTTGCACAATCCATCATGGCCTATAGCCCACGATGGACTTTTCTTCCAGAAATCTGTCCAATCCCCTCTTAAAGGTATCTAGACCAGATGCCATCACCACCTCCTGTGGCAAAGAGTTCCACAGATTAACTATCTGCTGGGTAAAAAAGTACTTCCTTTTATCTGTTTTAACTCTCCCAACCCTGTTTTGGGAGATGCCCCCTGGTTCTGGTGTTTTGAGAGAGGGAAAAGAACATCCCTCTATCCCTTCCATGCATAATTTTGTATGTCTCAATCATGTCCCCCCTCAGGCGCCTTTTTTCTATACTGAAGAGCCCCGAACGCTGCAGTCTTTCTTCATAAGGGAGGTACCCCAGCCCCATAATCATTTTTGTCGCTCTCTTCTGCACCTTTTCCGGCTCCACTATGTCCTTTTTGAGGTGCGGCAACCAGAACTGTACACAATATTCCAGGTGTGGCTTTACCATCGATTTGTACAACAGCATGATACTCTTCTATTTTTTAAAAAAAACCTAAAGTAAGATTTCATTGTGATAAAACCTTATTTCCCATCATCATTGGTGAATAGGGCATGAAATAAAAACATTTAACTGAAAACACGACAGCAACTATTGCTCTGTGGTTACATGTTTGGAATTACATTAAAGTTGGACAATATCCTACAGTCAATTCAAGAGCTGCTAACAGAAGTTGAGCTGACAGATGATGTTAAAAGTTAAAAGCATATAAAACCTCAACCTCAGCCAGCTGGGACCCCAAGTCATCTCCTATTTAAGGAATGTACATTAGTCAGCACCATCAATATTTTACATTGTAGCTAAAACAATTTATAAAAGGCGTTTTCATTATTTTTCCACCCGTACGTACGTCGAAATTTCCCTCGTGGAATGAAGTTTGCCTCCCCTTTCTCCCTTCACGGCTCAGCCCAGCCACCGAATGCAATCTTGTTGTTCTCGGAATGAATGTAGGAGTTAATATCTATTGGCAAATTTGCCCCTTAAACCTCACTGATGACGCTTAAAATTATGTCGAGGAATAAATCATTCCTCTTTTCCTTCTCACTAGAGACTCGGCTTTATACACACATTTTGTAACATAAATCTTTTATCAGGCTGACATCAATAGAGAAGCTGCAAACTGCGGCAGCCTCCGCTGAATATCTAAGTGGAAACGTTGAGCAGATAATGAAGCACCTTAATGTCTTCCAACCAGCAGCTTACTCCATCTGCACTTACAAAAGCTTACAGCATTGTCTTTACCTGATATAATCCCCAAGAAAACAAAGGCATCTCCTATCCTACTTTTTTTTAATTATTGTTATTTCACTGGATTTTTTTTAAAGTGGCACCTGTTTTATTAGTACAAGAAAACAAAATATATGAGGGAGAATACATTTTTTTTAAATTGCAGTATTTGTAAGCAGGATGCAATGATAGATTTCAAGTCCTTGTGGAATCACTTGGATTCCTTGTCCCTTAATGCCATTTTGGCACCATGGTGTAGGAAGCTGCCTTAGAAAAAGTCAGATAATTGATCCATCTAGCTTAGTGTGTGCCAGGGTTTCAGACCGGGGGGTGGGGAATCAGGAAAAAGCTTTTTTTTAAAATTATTCCAAGCTTTTAATATGTTCACCCTGTGATTGAATGTGTTGGCTCTTTTCACATATATGTAAAAGAAATGCTGTGTCTTGTTTCCTTTTATAGCTCTTTACTGTCTCCAGCATTATTTCTGATTCTCACTGGCTAAATTCTAGCAGACCAATCCCAGTTCTTGGCTTGTTTGAAGAACAGGGCATCTTATCTGATGTTTAAACCCTGCTTCCTGATGGTCTTCCTCATCTGTGGCCAGAATGGCCAGATCCATGGCCAGACCACTCTCTGCTTCTTCCTCCAGTATTTGTTCTTGTCTATCTTCTCATGGTGCCTTCATTTCTCTCCTCTTTCCTTCCCAGCTATCCTGGATAGAGTCTTTGACTATAAAGCCTGGCTTACACATTCCTCAATAGTCTACTGAAGTTGATCTTCACCCATTTCATGCTTCTCCACCACCTGGGACATCGTAGGGGTCAGAAGAGTAAAAGTGCTCAGAAGCCCTCCAAGTGTCTGCTGCTTTATCTACTGATTGAATAGACACAGGGCGCAATCCTACATAGCACCAGAATAGCGAGGCTGGCCGGCCAGCCAGCAATATATCTGACACTACGTCGGGGAGGCTGGAGACTTCTCACGGCAAGGGCACGTTTGCGCCCTTATCGGAGGGGAGGCTCTAGCCTCCCAACTGCGCTCCTCGGATCTGCACCTGCTAAACAGCAGGCGCAGATCCGAGGAGACTGCGTGGCCCGAATTGGGGCCGTGTGGCCTCCTGGACAGGATTTGGCCTTATGGACAGATTTAGAGCACAATCCTAACCTGGAGATAGACTGGCATAGTTAGGCCAGCAAAGTTTGGCCAGCACAAGGGACACCGTAAAGTATGCTTGGACCACTCTCGGAGTCAGGGAGGATGGGGCACGTCTGTGTTCTGGCCTCCCTGACTCCGAGAGTGGTCCAAACATACTTTACGGTGTCCCTTGTGCCGGGCAAACTTTGCTGGCCGAACTGTGCCGGCCTAACTCCAGGTTAGAATTGCGCTCTAAATCTGTTTGCCTAACACCAGGTTAGGATTGTGCCCTTAAACTGTAGTCCTAACAAGAAGTGACCACAATATGCAACAGCTAGCTGTTCAGCTCCAAGATTCACACTTCTTAATATTCATGTCTTTCATTGCAGTACATTTCCATGAAAAACTTTAGATTGTTTTCGGTTTTGTTTTATTTTGCTTAATAACTTTAGGCAATGTTAGGCAATTTTTTTTCTGTAATGGTTGCAATATATAATATAATAAAAAGGGGAAAGTTGGGGGAGGTTTTTTTTTGGGGGGGGGAGACTAGCAGAGGGATCACTTTCCAAGTCTCACACTGGCTCAGAAAATATCTTATCTCGTCCTAGTTTTAGGGGAAGAAATCAATCTTTTCCAAAGTTAATCCAAGCTCAGCAAGAAAGAATTTACACTTCTCTGTCGAGTGAGAGTGAGCTAGATCTTCAATTTCTGTCCCTGCAGAAGGGCAAAGGTACAAATGCTTAACTGAAGTTTTCTAAAAGTTAATTTGGTGTGTTTTAATTGTACTTTTTTTTACACATGCATGCATGCACGCGCGCACACACACACACACAGGTTGCAATTCTATACCTATTTTCTGGGGAGTAGACCCCACTGACCACAGTATGACTGACACACCTGAGTAGCTGTGCATAGAATTGCACTATCAGCATTATTATTATTACTGCTGCTGTTTTCTCAACTGTTTAAAGATCTCTTTGGCACCATGTGCAGGTGCCACTGGGGGCCTTGTTCAGCAGTTAAAGCACTATTCTTCCCTTCCGTGTGCCCATTGATTGATATCAGCAGAATCTGCAAACATCTGGAGAGAAGAATAGGCAAAACATATCACTCACGACTCTTGGGGGTCCTCGGGGGAATACATGCTAACACAAGTTGAAGCGGCTGCCACAGTCGATAGCCAGACATCTTTACAAAAGAGGATTGCAATAAGGCCTCACTGGAAGCTGGGGACCAAACTCTTCCTGCATTTGTTGCATTGTGTTCTGACCAAAAGACATGAGTCTGCTTTACTTCTGGGATAAAGAGAAGAGGTGAATGCTTGCAGTGTGCTTAAAAGGATGGGGCAACGAAGAATTGGCTATGATTCTGAGGTCAAACGCTCAAGACAAAGAAATGCCGCATACTACATGAAGTGAAATTTAAAAAATGCATCTGCAGTTCACTTATTTCACCAAACTGCATGTACATGTTCAAAGTGTTTTTTTAAAAAACTATTACGGTTCATTCCTAACAGGCGCATATGGTGTCCCAGAAGTTGCAGTGCCATCGTGCGCGTTGAGGCCACTGGCACAAATGACTAGAGGGTCTATGCACATGCCTGTGGCTCCAAAACACTGCAGTGCTGCAGGTAAGGTGGCAGCGGGGGGGGGGAGTTTGAGGCAGGGCCTCTGAGAGGAGTGTTATCGGGGGGGGGGACAGAAATGTCATGTATGTGACAACAGCAAGAATTGTGTTTGCGCAAAGATGGAAAGATAAAACTATACCAAATTTAGATCAAGTGATAAGTAAATTATATGAGACGGCTATTAATGATGTATTAACAGACAGACTGAATGGAAAAAGCAAAGTTGGGGTAAAATGGTTTTCATTTTATGAACGGACTAATAAAATCTGTTGAGAAAAGACACTTAACGGAAGATGAGTTTAGAGGGTTTTTTTTTTCTTTAATTATAATTTTAGTCTATAATAGATGTCTTACAAAAAATTATGTTACATTACAAATATATTATAAGTATAAAAAGGTAGAAATGGAATATTATTTACTCAGACTATGGGGAAAAAAAAGAGATTTTTGATTAAGATAATATTATGCTGTAACCTTTTGTTTCTTTTCCCAAGTTTCCCCGACCTATGTATTTCCTTATTACCTATCCCTATGTCTATATATCTGCAAATATTAATAAAACTTAAAAAAAATGTCGTGTATGCATTCCTGAGCACATGGCTTGAGGCAGCAACAGCAGCCGTACACCTGCGGTAACCCCCCCCCCCCAACATCCTGCATGGGCAGGGAATTCTAATGAGATAGGAACACGAAAGATCCTAGAACATCCTGGGCCTTTGACTCCAGGACTCCCTTTTTGACCCTGGGCCCAGGTACAAATTACCCCCTGTACCCCCCTCTCATGGAAGAGAAACAGGGAGAAGATTGGGGCAGGAAGTGACTCAGATGGAGTGTTTCGAGGGCAGGGGGTGGATCTCAGCTGTATTAGCATAAGCCGGATCCTCTCCCTGTTTTCCCAGCCTGACATGATAAAAAAATTGGCACAAGCTCAAGGAGACCCATTGAGACCCAGGCGGCTTAGTTACCTCTCCCAGGCCATCTGGTAACCACCACCACCCCACCTTTGGATGTAGCATGTGCTCCAACTGCACAGCGGCATTGCATAGGATTTGGAGGTTACAATCGGGACACAAGGTTGGCAATGTCTCCTGCTTAACAAGAATCAGTGGCAAAGGGGACTAATCCAGATTGGAGCCATGCAATGCAAGGATGGAGGAGAACCCTTTTCTCCCTATGCTATTTTCCCATCAAAAATCACTAAGATATTGGTTTGTAAAAGAAACCAACAGCACAAGAAATCAGGGGCTAAGAGGGGGAATTGGCCTACATCCGGGGCTTAATGGAACACATACACACCTTCTGCAACAGTTTGTAGCAGATCATGCTTGTTATTTCCTATAGTTGAAACAAAAGTTCCCCGTGTTTCCACCTGCTTAAAAAAATGGGTGAAGATTTCCTGAAGTGTGACCTTTGGCAGAGGGTGGTTCTGCAAAAGTAAAAATGCAAGTTTGAAGTTTCACTATATGGTATCCATATTCCTAAATCTAGAACGCATGAGAATGAGGTCAAATCACAGCAGATCACTTTCGAAGCCCTGACTAACAGTTCTCTCTCCATGTATCATCCCTCATGAGCATCGTTTAAGCTAGAACATAGCTTAGGCAGATGCTGAATGACACACGAAAGGACTAAAAGTACTAAAAGTATTGCGTTTCGAGGGCTATAGTTTGGAGGGCTTTTTCTTTTCTTTTTGCTTATTTGAAATTGGCAGAAGGATGAAAACTTGGCCCTTAATGACTGTGACTATAAAGTGAAAATCACAGCAAGTAGGTAACTTGCAGCCTGGGTTTGAATTACAAGGGTAAAGCAGAAATGATCTGAATGAGCTGCCTGCCTTGTCTGCTTCAAAAGCTTTCCCATCAGACTGGGAACTTCTGCTAATCCCCACGTGAGTAAAACCTACAATTCAAATTGAAACTATTTATGTTCTCACTCTGCCTACCTTTAGGAACAGCTGTGTAGGAGGTCCACTTTTTCCCACCATTCTGGCTTTATCAGTGATCTAATAACACTTTCTTCTGCTCATGATCTCCCTTGTACATCTTATACATGTAAGTCGTCCGGGTGACAGCATTAGCATTCACCAAGGGGAATTTAAATGGATTTTGCTCCAGGATTCTGATACTGATAAGAAATACGGAGCATCTGTGCCAAAGTAGGGTTTTCTCTCCAACATCCTCTTGTTAGGCATGGATGATGAGTTTGTGCTCATAAGTAAAAACACTTCTTCTTTCTTAGACTACCTTCCCACACAAGTTAACTTAAGTGATTAGAGACCTCACTGCAAAGCTTCCTCGTTGGTATGCCAGAGCTCATCAAGGTCAGTGGGGGGCCTAGTGGGAAGGTCCAGGGGCCAGAGCAGTAGTGGAGCCACTGCCACTACTTGCCCACCCGCTTGCCCAAGCTGCTGCAGGCGCAAAGGCGTTCAGCGTTTAGCTCACCCATGTTCCATACCAGCCATAGCTCCTGCCAGGGGCTGAAGGCTCTTTTGGTCATAAGAAGGAGTAAATGAAGTTCAAGGAAGATGTACACACAAAAAACAAAACTTTATTACAGAGATTAACAGACATAAGGCACAGGAGCACCTCTGAACCCCAGAGGTGTCTCCAGGCACAAGTACTTACGGTTGGGAAACCACCGCAGTCAACAAGCCTCTAGCAGAATCTGGGACAGTGTTCAAGCGACCCTCCAGACACCGCAGCCTGCTAGCGTTCACAAGGTCCGGGGGCAACGTAATGGCCCCAAGACAAGGCTTTTATTGGCCAAGGTGCCAGCTGAATGGCCATCAGCTAATTGGCCAACCACTACTACACAGACCCTTGCTTAAGCGCTAAGCTGCACCCAGCTAATGATGATTAACTGTTTGGCACAGGAAGATTTGCAACAGCTGGGGCTCTTGGTCTGTGTCCAAATTCTCCTGGTTGTTTTCCCCTGGAAAAAGCACTACAAGGACTCCCAGAGGCCAGGAGACACCCAGATGATTTTTAGGGCTGGCACCAGACATTACGGCCCATCTGCCCCTGTACTGAGAGACCGCCGAAATAGAGCACTGCGCGGTGGGGGCAGCACCAGGGTGGGGAGCTGGCGTCAAGGGTAGTGATCATCGACCCGGCTGGGGTGGCACCTTGGCTGGGACCACCACTGACAATTGTGACGATGTTATCACCAAGCTCTCCACAGCCACCCCCATGCAACCACCATAAGGACTCCATGCATGCCTGGCAAAAATTAGAGGGCATATTGATGAAGAGATGACATTACGAATACCTGAGGAGCTGTCATGTGAAAGATGGAGCAGATTTATGTTCTGTTGCTCCTGATGGTGGAACCTGGACAAATAGGTTCAAATTACAAGGGAAATTTCAAATAACTATCAGGAAGAAACTTCTGACAATAAGAACTCTTTGGAAGGCAGTAGTTGATCCATTGTTGATCCCTTTAAGCAGAGGATGGATAACCATCTTTCGGATATATTTATCCCACCCTTTTTTAAATTCAATTTTTCAATGTTTATATATTTGTTTTAAACTATTGTAACCCACTTCAAGATTTTGCAATGAAATTAGCTAGATCTTTAAATGATGTAAAAAAAGTTTCCAAGTAAGTCTACTAACAAAGCAAGAAAACACTCCAATTAAAAAAAGTGATTTTGTTCTTATATATTCTTGGAGGGGCGTGGCTATGGCAGGGGATTCCTTGATGAGCTCATGGATCACTGCAGTACTGGTCCCTATGGAATACTGAGGCACCCTGAAAATACATATTCTGGGGTCCCTGGCTCCTAAAAAGATGTTGCTCTATGGTCCGGAATACAAGGAGGATTGGAGGCCTTAAAGAGACACCTCCTGGTAACTTCTGTGCTTTCCAGAAAATTTTCAGAGGGAGAGGATGGCCAACAGGTCTCTTAGGAGTTAATGGGTGGTGACTTGGGGAGGTTTACAGGGAGTTGGAAAAACAGTTGGATGCTGTCATGCTCCTATTGTGATTGGCAGCAGCATGGGAGGGTTTCCAACTTTAAAACCCAGACTGGACCCCCCCCCCAAAAAAAAAGATTTAAAAAAGAAAAGTTCATTATAGATGAGCTCAATTATAAATTAAGCGAACTGTGGTTCCCCGTTAATACAGTGGCGTATCTAGGGTATTGCGTGGGGTGGCAAGAGCCATGGGTGCCATTTGCCAGGGGGCGCCGATTGCCCTCAGTCCCCCCCCCAGCGCCCAAGAAGATGCCTGAGACGCGGCTGAGGGAAGCCATGTGCCCCCCTGGCTTGCGGCTCCTCTCAGCCGCAGCTGGGGCAAAACAAGGGGGCAGGGGCTTGGCTGAACCATGGCGGACAGAAGCCACACCCTGCAACGTCATGAAGTCATGAGTTCTTTGGTTGAACCAGGGCCATGATTTATTGATGTACAATCCAAGCAAAGATTAGTGTAATGCAGCAAGTCCTAACTTATCTCCACCCCTGCAAGTGCAGGCACCTAACTAGGAGCAGAGAGTTGACCTGCCTGAGCCCTCCACTGGGCAAACCATCCTGGCTCCGATCCTGAAGTTGCCCAATAGGGCCCCCCACAATCTTTCTCACCAACTACTGACAGGGGGTCAAGGCAGCTGAATTGCTCGGCCACACCCTGAGCTGGGAAGCCAAGAAGGCAGGCATTTCAATTCCATTCCTGGCCTGCCCTGATTTGGGTAGCCTCAAGGGCCCAACGCTGGCCTTGCCCAGTCTGCTGCTTACCTAAGGGTAGACACTGAATCCCTATTTCTCTTCCCTATCCTGCACTTTCATGCCAGACATGGCCAACCTGGCTAAAACTCCCAGCCCCAGAAGAACACTCAGGTGTAGGTAAAAAAAAACACGTTTCCACAAGGCCAATCAGGGAAAAGCAAAAAATTCCTACCTGGCCCTAAAAGCGACCAGTTGAACCTCTGACTGTACTTAAGAATAGCAGGACGGCGGATGGGTGGACACGAGCACTGGTGAGTTTAAGAGGCTGGTGGCAGCGTGCACTCGGCTTTTGGGCAGCGCACAGAGCTCCCAGCCCACACGGGCGGCAGCCAATGCCTGCCCAACACGTCACATGGTGGAGGGAGAATCGAGCAAGATTCCCTCTCAACGGCATTTGCCGCTGGAGGGCTATTCCAGGAGACTATAGTTCTGAGCAGGCCTTACACAGGTTATATATAGAACTGGAGTCCAAAGAGCTTCCTTCTCCTTTTCGACGGCTTCTCAGCAGCCATGTACTAGCCCCAAATACATTATTCATGACATTTTAATATCTGCATGATAAAGCAAATGAAAAGCTTCCCATGAGAAAAGACTACCCTAGTAATGTGTGCTTTAAAAAAAAAATCATTCCTGTTGTAGGCAAAGACCCCATTAAGGAAAAGTAACCACATCTACATCTTTTTTGCATTAGTCTAATTCAATATAAAATGGAAAGGAGATGTCTGTTGAACAGAAAAGGATTGTGGAATTTGACAAATGTATTTTCATTCTACCTTTACAGCAGAACTAAGGGACTGGTTTGAATGATGCACTCTGACCAGCTCCTTTTTCCTACAATTAGGACAAGAGTAGGTTGTAAAATGCACATATTGCCCCCCCCACCCCAGCATGCCATGGCATCATTGTCTAATTCAGTGGTTCCCAAACCTTTTAGAGGCCCTAGAGGCTGCTGCATGATTTAGAAATGCCAAGAGGTGTGGCTAGAATAGGTACTTGGGCAACAGTGCCCCGCCCCACCCCACCCCACTACTAGCTTGTTTAACTCTTCATGCACAGAGCCTAATCATCCCTGTAAACAAAAATGGGGTCACAACCCACTGGTGAGTCCTGGAGACCACAGTTTGGGAACTGCTGGAGTAATTGCACAGGTGTTGGAATTCCTTCAAACCCTCCCCCATCCATGGTTTACATGGTAGCATTTGGATTGCACAGGGAGGGTCAGTTCACAGGGTGGTCATGGGACACTCCCATCCTGATTATGTGGAGTTAATCAGTGTGAGTTTGTTATTCATCTGAAGAAATTATATCCTGCCTTTCTCGTGCCAAAGCAAATGCTCAAGGCAGCTTATATGGTGTTTAGAAACCACCATTTTTCAATATTTTTTTAAAAAATATAGTATTCTGTGCTTCACCGAATCCTCGATCCCACATGTAGCCTTCACAGTGTGGTTCACTCTTCATTGAGCTTCAGCAGACAATTGTAAGTCTAGCCTGATAGGTCCTCCAGGTCATACTCCATTCTTTTGCTGACTGGCTTTCTCACACACTCCCACACAACTCTCACTTGCTGTGACTAATCAGCTTATCAGTGCCTCCGTCCTGCTATAACGGGTACACAGCTTGCCACCGCCTGACATTCCATCTCCTATCCAAAAACAAGACCACAGATTCTCCTGCTTAGCCTCATATCAGGCAGTACCAGCAGCTCAACCACAGTGAGTTGAACTGTTATGTTTAATATTGTTACAAGGATTCCACACGGCTGTTCTCGTTTGGCTCTGCTCTTTGGGGGGCAAGGGGGGCAGATATTGGGAGGGCTCAGTCACCCTGAAAAAATATTGGGGTGGAAGACGGCCAATGTACCACTATGAAGTTGGCGCTACTGACATAGCCAAATTAATGTGAAGTATTTGGGCTTAAGGTATTATAGGTTCATTTCTGTGCTTTCTCTGTTGTGAGGGGGATGAATCAAAGAGATTCTTGTTCAACGTCACGTTTGATATGTTCTGCTTACACTCTGGAAAGGTCATTTGCATTGCTTTAGGAATGTAGTTCATCTATCAGAGAATGGAGATTCTGAGTGCAAAAAGTCCAACATTTGAACACCTTCTGGATATCCTGCCTTTAGTGGGAAACATGTACGTGCTGTTCTTCTTGTCTGTAACAGCAGAAAATATAGGGAGGACAAGCTCAGCATGAAACTTGTCAGCCTTGATATTAGAGTGGGCAAGACTATTCCTGTTTTCAAGAGATTTTGTATATTAGTCTGACATGAATTACTACGGAGGTGTTGGAATCCTGCCCAGGGATAAGGAGCAACAGCAATGCCATTTCAGCTGTAATAATTAATTGCATATGAAGTTTAATCCTAATTGTGTGGGCTGGTCCATCTTGGAGAAATTGCTAAACATGTCTTGGTATCTTTAGTAAAGACAGAAGCTCTTGGCAAACTTTCTTTTCTCATCCTGTGGTGATATACTCGAAAATATATGGGTCATTGTGGCGGTGGAGCTTTCCAAGTGACAATGCTGTATAAAATATATTTGTCAACAACTATTTTCTGAAGACCAAAGATATATTTCATGTATATCCCACCCTTTTCCCATCATGGTAAGTGGAAAAAGTGGCTGCCCATCTAGCCCTGACTAGCTCTAGACCAGCTTAGCTTCAGCAAAATAATTGTAACATGTCTCATGAGGCCATGCCTTGAAACTGTGATAGCTATAGAGCAACATTGATTTGGCAAGGGCAATAAACCAAAGATCAATTGGCTGACAGCCAATCCGATTCAGGATTGGGTTTTCACATGGAAGGGTTTAGAACAGTGGAACACAATGATGGCACGTGTGATTGATTGAAGCATCTTGGAGCGCAATCCTATACTAAGCCGGCCTAGTAAGGCAGACATAGCAGGACTGTATCCTAAAGCCCATTAGGAGGCAGCAGCAGCAGCAACGTCCAGGACAAGGGGAGTTTTGCCCATTGCACCTGTGTAAGCCCACCCATGGGCCTGCTTGGATCTGCGCCTGCTGCTTTGCAGGCGCAGAGGAATGTGCGCAGGAGCGGCCCAAATGGGGCCTCCATGGCCGGGGACAGGCATTAGGACTTGGCACTGTGGCCGTCTTGCATCACAACCACTGTCTCCGCCTACTGCGCCACCCAGTTACACCCCCAGAACACCTCTGGAATGCCCTCGTGGCGACCCTGCGCCAACCGAGTGATGCCAACGCTTGACTGGCACATGGCCAGCGCTGCCAATGGTCACGGCAGTGCCTGAGTGCCGGCACTGCTGCTTGTGCTGGTCCAGCGCCACAGCGCCATCGCAGACTCGCTTTACAGCACGTTTACTACAGCGTTCGGCTGGCGCAAGAGCTTAGAGCCGGTGCAAGGGGGGGTATAGGATTGCGGTGTTAGTCATGTTCATGGCTCTGTGCAGAAGAGCCAGTGAATGCATTGCATTTGAGGATAGGGACAGATACTGCAGCCCACTTTTGGTCCTCTCCCCTTTTTGATCATGAGAGCAAGTGTTCTGTACTGCCCGCATCTTGTATCTGGAAAAATGCAGGCAAGATATTTAGGTTCTTATTCACTGTGCCTAGTACAGAGTTGGTACTAAAGTTGCTGTAATAATGGTCTTCACCATTGAAGTCTCGCTATGGCATCTGTGATATGAACAGCTAGTGTGTGATAAATATGTGTTAGAGAAATATCTATCTGTAGTTCCCTGGGTGGCAAAGGGGCACTACATTGGAACAGGGCAATTTGGTAAAATAAATTATACCAAACTAATAGTGATGAAACTGTAGTCCAGACCCAGTGGTTAAATGCAAGCACCATTTGGTCTGGACTACAGTTTCATCACTCTTTCTTTCTGCATGGCTCTGGTGCTGTCAAGCAGGGCATGAAGGTGATGACCTCCCTTGTTACCATCTTGTATTCACATGCAGTCGCCTCTGTACATAGACCATTCATTTTGTGGCATCAGCCTTGTTAACCTCCAGAGCATTTCTTGACAACTTCCCCTAATGGTAAATAATTTAGTATAATTATTACTAATTTAGTATTAGTTAACTTTGTGTTCGGTGCATCCCAATAGTCTGTGAAAAGATAATAACCAGCAGGTGCACTTTAATAAATGGTAAAGAATGCATTTAAAAGAGTGGTAGAGAAAGCAAGAGGCAGCTGGAGGAACTGCACTGAAGCACTGAGAGGCTTGTTATGATACAGAAGCACTGTGAAAACAAGGACGTGAAGATCCCAAGGCAAATCCTGTAAACCAGTGTTTAGCCCTGATTGTGGGTGACAACCTGATAGCTGACAAGGAAAACGTATTGAGCCCTATGGAAAGGTGCATGTGTACTTATGAGTTCGCAACCATGCCTTGTCTTCTATCAGTCCACTTCTTCAAAGCTCAAAGTAAAGGAGAAGCACAAGGACACCAGAATGGTCCTGGTCAGATACATGTGGAGCTCAGCAAATGCTTCTGAAGGTGCCCCCTCACCATAGTAAAAAAAAAAAAGGATAAAATCAGGGGTTGAGCAGCTGAAAACAATTTTTAAAAATCTCATACAGTAGATCTAGGTGGGTCTCAATCAAGTATCTTTTTTAAAAAGTGGATCCTCGTGCTAAAATGTTTGGGAACCACTGTGTAAACTTGGTGCATTTAAAGGGGTGACTGCAGAAGAATTCTCTTCTGTTAAGTTGCTTATTACAGAGCGTTCAAAACAGGTTCTGTGACTAAGGGTGCAATCCTAACATGGAATTAGGCTGGCACAGTTAAGCCAGCAAAGTTTGGCTGGTACAAGGGCCATCATAAAGCATGTCTGGATTGGTCTCAGAGTCAGGGAGGATGGTGCACATCTGTGTCCTGGCCACTCTGACTCCGAGAGTGGTCCAAACATACTTTGTGGTGCCCCTGGTGCCAGCCAAACTTTGCTGGCCTAACTGTGACAGCCTAACTCCAGGTTAGGATTGTGTTCTGAATTCTGGACTAGGTTAAACCTGGTTTTTCGAAGCTTGTTATGCCTCCAGCCTGTAAAATTAATTAGCTCTTAGAAAACTATCTTAAAGAAAAACCATAGCTCAAACAGTTCCAGGTTCAATCCTTGGCGGCTCTAGATGAAAAGACCTCCTGCCAATGACCTCTGCCTGAGAGACCTTGGAGAGCTGCTGCCTGTCAAGAGGAGAGAGCTAAGATAGAAAACACTGTACATTTCATCATTGCTCTATTTGCAAAGCAGGGTTTTATGTTTTGAAAACCAGTGCTTAGGATGGAAGGAGGTATGGAGCAACTGAACAAGGCAACTGTGGCTGCAATCCTATCCACACTTACCTGGGAGTAAGCCCCATTGACGATAATGGGACTTACTTCTGAGCAGACATGCATAGGATTGGGCTCTGAAAGACTGATCAAATAGAACGGAACGGAACTAATCGACAAGTTGCAAAATACGGAAATAGGGAAGCCTGCATTTGCTATATTTTATCACTAGAGGGAGATCATTCTTAGTGCTCTTAAACCGATGGACACACACGTACGCCTCTTTCTTTGGCTACATTCATAGATTTATTTTCTGCTTCTTTGTTTCTCACTGTTATTTGCACAGCTCCTATTAATTTGAGAACTATATGCAGTAGCAGCACACGGAATGGGCATTCTATAGACAGAGAGGAAACCTGCAGACAATGAGCAATGTTTGTTTAAAAAACATTTATTCCCTCCCTGTTTGTTCCCAAAGAGACCATCAAGGCAGCTTTCAACAGAATTATTAATGCTAACATAAAAGCGACAATACACAAAAGCAGTAATACCAGCATCAAAAAGAGATCAAACCAACTAAAAATAACAAGAAGGTCAATAAAACATCAGCGAGTCTGTCGTGCAAAACTAGCAATGACTAGGCTAGGTGTGTTTCTGTGGGGAGCAGTCCCACACCACAGGTGCTGCCACCAGGGCAGTCCTGCTCCATGTCCCCAGTCAACCATGTTTCTCCAGCCAGCGGGATATGGAGCAGGACTTTCAATCCTTCTGTGTGATCCAATAGTGCCAACGTTGGAAATACTTGTTACAGTTGGCCCTTAATAGGGATTTTGGCAAACCAGAGCAATTGTACATCATTGGACTGGTGGCAGGCTCTGGGATGTGAAGGCACTGTGAAGGCCTGTGATCTGCCACCCCCTCAAAAACAGCAACAACATGACCATTATGCAGTAGCTGAATAGGAGAATCTGAGGTCTCGTTTATGGATGGGAGACAGAATGCTAGGCTGTGACATGCTGCAGTACCCTTTGTGGCAGAATGGAGTCACTGTGGAGCTGATTAGCCAGTGTGGGAATGTGTGAGAAGGCCAGCCAGCAAAAGAATGGAGTACAACCTCGAGGACCTATCCGGGCTTGGTTTCCAATTTCCAGATGAAGCTTGATGGCATGCTGCCAGAGGAGAGAACCACACTGTGAAGGCTACATCTGGGACTGAGGATTTGGTGAATCACAGAATATTGTCTATTTGTAAACCAAAACAATTGAACAAATGGTGGTTTAGACTAGCCTGCCCGTGTAAGCTGCCTTGGGCATCTGTTTCGGCATGGGAAAAGCGGGATACAAATTCTTCAAATAAAATAAAGAAATAAATGCATCCTACTGTTGAGAATGGCCAAGGTGTCTGGATCTGTTTCTCCCTCACACTTTTCCTCCTCAATTTTCCACACCTCCGAATATATTGTATCTGTGCTAGATTCACCCAACCTATGGAACTGCCTGCCCAGACTGGAGAGGCTGGAAAGTTCTGGGCAGGGCAGGGTGTGGGTCGTCAGCCCACTGAGTATAGTGCGCCAATGCACTGGATAAGGCCCTGAGGTGGAGGTGGGTGCTGTAACCCCCACTACCCCCGCTTCTTCTCTAAGGTATGTGGGAAGTTGAGGAAGATAGCTGTGAAGGTCCAAGCCATGTGGGCATGGCCAAGGAGCCTTAAATAATAATAATACTTGGATTTATATACCGCCTTTCTTAGGTCACCAGATTTCTCTAATGACTATAACTCAAGGCGGTTTACATAGGCAGACTTTATTCAGAAACCCGAAGGTTTTTACAATTTATACAGAAATGTTCTATCTTTCAAGAACTACACACATACAGATGGATCTTTCTGGATTTAGTCCTTCATTCTGGCCACCTGTTTGTCTTCTTGCTGGCTGATAAACGGCTTCCCTGCTCCCACCAGAGAAGCGGCTGAACTTCGGCACAACTCCCCCGCACACAAGGCAGCCAAAGCTCAGCTGTTAATCAGTCGCAATTAACGAGGTCTGCCGCTCACAGAGACTTCTGGCTGTCCCGAACTGGCGACCTTCAGATCTTCAGCTCTTATCTTCAGGCAAATGGAGGCATTAACCCTCTCAGCTAAATCTTCTGCCCTTACATAGGCTGCTGCCCTATACGGGTGGGGATTCAGGTGATGGGCAGGAGCCAAAACCACCACCCCTTCTTGGCACCCTGTGATGTGTGAAGGAACAAATAAAGTGCACTATAGTCTCATGTGGATGTCAAGATTCTGACACTTTTCCATCAGCAACATTCATTATAGGGAGAAAATAAAAAGAATCACAGCAAGTTATTAAAGAACAGTGATTAATTATGAGGGAAGCATGAAAATGTCCCCCCGGAATGCGGCACTGCTGCTTTTAAAAAATGAATAGTCTGAATACCTTCTGCATATTTTAAACATCTTTCATAAACCTTCTGTATTGGGCCAACAGCTCCGGAAAAGAAACTCCTCTTTTGAGTCAGAGATGCCAAGTCACAAAAGACAGCCCACAGTTGATCCATTTTGGCTTGGCCGTGAAGTGAATGTGTTCCCTTTGGGTAAGAAACAATCCATCTGTTTCCACACTCACTTCAGTAGTGTCAGATAGAATCAAATATGGCAGCGGATTCTGCGGCAATCAGCTAAGCCAAGCAAATAAGCCAGTGATAATTCAGTGATCGCACATAAACAAATGCTCCATTCAAACATTACAGTGACAATTTTGCTTGAAAGGGAGCCAAGCAAATGGCAAAAAGTGAGCTCTCTGCCTTAGAGATGCTGTAAGCAGCACTCCCAGGAACTATCCCTTCTAGGAAACATCCTTAGTAGGAAACAGATTATCACCCCCCCTTTCTAATATATGCACAGCTTCTTCTGACTCCATCTTGGTGTGTGAGCTGCCAGTCCTGATAGGCAGTCAGGACTTCACCCAGGAGGGGTGAGGCATGTTTCTTTTTTATCAAGAACATGCAAATAAAGGGCCACTAGCTGGAATGGAAAACTGTTCCATTGAGGGAGCATCTGTGTGGGTGCAATTCTAATTTGGAGTTAGGTTGGCACAGTTAGGCCAGCAAAGTTTGGCTGGCACAAGGGCCACTGTAAAGTGCCTTTGGACCACTCTCAGAGTCATGGAGGCCAGCACATCATCCTCCCAGTCTCCGAGGGTGGTCCAAACATACTTTATGGTAGCCCTTGTGCTGGCCAAACATTGCTGGCCTAACTGTGCCAGCCTAACTCCAGGTTAGGATTGCGCTCTGTGTCACCTTCGTCCTGCAAATTCAGGCTCCCTTCCCCTGTTGTATCCCCCCTCTCCACTACACAAAAACACCCACCCACACACGTATTCAAATCTTGATGAGATTCCAACATCAAAACATTTACATTCAGGGTATATGTCAATAAAATTGTAATACCTAAAACACTTATTGTGGCAGAAACAATTTACTCTGGTATAGTGATATGCTGTATTCCATTTAATGTGGTTTGAGCAGATTGCTCCTCTAAATATTTTGACTGCCCTTTTTCGACTGAGAAATAAAACAATATTTGATATCTAGTAATGCACCCTTTGAAACCTTTCAATGTGCTTGAATGGAGATAAACAGCCAGCCAGCAGGTTAATTGCTTTTCTTTTCACCATTAAGTACCCTGAAATGCTTACATTGAATGGAGTATTCCTGCAACACTCTCCATAATGCTGTGAAGCAATGCAAGGCACTCGCTTACCTCCCTTTCTCTATTTTGGTTTTTCTGGCCTGCCCTGGCACCCCAAATAGCCTCCGTAGTCAGGGCACACTGTTCCACATGCCAAACTAAACTAGCCACTACAACCAAGTGTGGAGAGTTGCCATGTGGGATCATCTTTCATATGAATAAGATCGTGTGATCAGCAGTTCTTAATACAGGGTCAGCATCCAAGGGCAGATACAGGCTTCAGTCACCAACTGGCCCCACTGTTGCCTGACCCATTTTGAATGGCTTGCCTCGCATGTTTTGTATACACATGTTCATGGTGCTGGGTGCATAACAGGAAAGCATAACCAAGCCTTTTTTTTTTTTGCTAGTTGGCTTAAGAGAAGTTTTATTTATTTATTTATTTATTTATTTATTTATTTATTTATTTATTTATTTATTT
>JAJKFI010000049.1:3902540-3937825 GCA_029204185.1 Lerista edwardsae | reverse complement strand
TTTATTTATTTATTTATTTATTTATTTATTTATTTATTTATTTATTTGAAGAATTTATACCCCGCCTTTCCCATGCCGAAGCAAATGCCCAAGGCGGCTTACATGAGCAGGCTAGTCTAAACCACCATTTTTTCAATGGGGTTTTTACAATTATATACAGTATTCTTGTGATCCGCCAATCCTCAGTCCCAGATGTAGCCTTCAGTGTGGTTCTCTCCTTTGGCTGCCTGCCATCAAGCCTCGGCAGGCAATCGCAGGTCAAGCCTGGACAGGTCCTCAAGGCTGTATTCCATTCTTTTGCTGGCTGGTCTTCTCGCACACTCCACCGCAGCTCTCGCTTACCATTGGGAGAAAATCCATGCTCAGCTGCAAGTTGCTTGGTCAGCAGATTTAAACCCATAAATGAAGCATCCTGGGAGTAATAACATCCTGGGAGTTCGGTAGTAAACAAAGTCACTAATGAGCACAGTTTCTTTGGTGTTGGCTTCCGTCACCAATTTTCTTGTAAATTTGTACCTTAAGAGCATGCCTAGAGTCACCATGCCTATAGCATGCCTAGCGCTCACAGCACATGCATGTTCTTTCCTTCTGCCTCTCATTTTCCTGTTCCATGATCAATATTTTATTTATTCAAGACATGCACGAGACCCCATCCAAGCATGTATATTTAATGTTTGGTGCCTGCCTTCAGAGCAAAAGGCCAGACTGGAAACCTACCTATTTTACAAGACTGATGGCAAGAGGTCACACATCCAAAGGCCAACAAGGCCACACATTGCATTGAACCATGTAATCAGCCCACTCCTTAATTAACCCATGGTGTTTGCCACTCCACATTTGAATAGAGCCCTTTGATTCCTTAAATGTAAATAGAATTTTCATGCCTCCAAAGTGCACATGAAATTTTCCCACTCCAAATCCAGCTAGAACTGCTTGTTTGATGTCCTGAGACTAGCCACCAGAATTGGAATGAATTACTGATCTCCTGGATCTCCCATCAAGTCACGGGTTTCCCACCCTACGCATGGTGGGACAACTCAACTCATGCACAAGTCCTAATGTGCACCCTGGCAGCTTGGCTCGCAAAAGTTCATAAGTCACTTTGACTTGAATCAGGTTTTTTTTTACATTACTTCTGGGGGTTGGGTGCTATCAGGACAAATGTCTCAGCTTTGGCACAACTGTCCACTGAACCTGGGACAAGGCGCGCTGAAGCCCCGCCCTCAGGAAGAACGTCACAGCATTCTCCCAGAGGGTGGGATGGGAAAATGTGCTGGAATGAAGAAGGAGGGTCTGCTCATTGCTTTTTCAATAGCTCTAGGAACCACCTCTCCCCCATCTTTCCAGCCTCCTTCTTTTTCCCCTCCTCATTCTCTCCCCTCCTTCATTCAGAGCCAAAAATCGACCACCCCTTTTCTGTCCCTTTGGAAACAGACAAAAAAGCCACTCCTGCCTGCCTCTCCCTTGAGCTGGCCCCATGCCTCGTGTTCCTCCTTCCCATACCTTGTGCTCAATGCAGCCAGCCACCCAAAGCAAAAACAGACACAGTTTCCAATTTCTTAATCCTTCCTCCTCCTCTTGCTCCCCGGTCCCAGCTGTGTTGCATTCTGGCTGAAAAAGGAGCCTACCATTGCTTGCAACAACTATTTAGCGCCTTCCAAATCACTGCACAAGGGCTATCGTGTGACATGGAAGCAGTACGACAAAGTAATGAAGTGTGCCCAGACTCGCTAATTTGAGTTCCCAAGTTGCTGACTCATTTCTGATTCAGTGGCCCAAGTCTCGAGAGAATGCACGAGTCATTGGCATGGGTGACTCGAGTGAACACAAGTCAGCAAAAATAGTGCATTTTTGCCACTCAGACTCGAATCATCTGATTCAAGTTCCCTTGCTAGCCCTCTGCTAGCCCTCTCCCTGGACTCTTGAGTTTGGGAAAAACATTTGTAAAACATACGAGAAGCTTTATACCTCCAATGGTCCACCTCAGCCCCATGCTTAAGCTCAATGTAGATGCCATTCAGGGGCCCTTCAGACTAGTGATTCAACTGGGTAGGAAAACAAAGTTAGAACCTAGCAGCAGCACATGCCTGTTCTTTTCTTGGACTTGCACCAATTTAATGTGCTGCCGGTCTGAGAAGACCCACTGGCAATTGGGAAGCTTATGGAGGGGTAATTTCCTTCTCCCCTCTCTAGCCTCCCAATCTGTCCCCTATAGCATACAGGGGAAAGGGTAGGATTGGACTCCACCCCAGTCATGGCCCATGGTCCACAACCCAGAGCCAATAAAAAGCACACAGGACAGTCCTCCAAGAATTTTAAGGTGGAGATTCAAGGGTTTAAATGTTTCCCTCCATAAGGAATTGTAAAGCTGATGTAAAGCTGTACATGTGAAGCTGATACTTCAGAAATAAGATCATGAGATTATAGCCTTCTACCTGCATATATTTTTTTAACCTACAGTAGTTACATATTCAGTCATATAATTTGAAATGATGTATTTTCATAAGAACGGTGCCTTTCTGAATGTGGAATCAATTCCCTGAAAGCCCTATGGAAGAGTTTTCAGCACCAGAGGTGTCGATGTAAACAATTGTGAGTACTCTGCGTCCCGGGCAATGAATTTAAGATTATGTATCTTATTAATAATGTATTTGCTAGAGCTGCTAATTAATCAGTTGGAAGGTAGACTCAAAGGTGCATAACTGCATCATGAACTTCGTATTGTTCAGAGCTCCATAAGGCTCACGTCAAGGGTCAATATCTCCCAGAGTCGCCATGGGCACGCGCTACGACTCCTACACCATTCAAGTCACAGGGCAGAGACTCATCTCGCTTTTGGAGACTCATTCTCAACTCTGGTATTTTTTTTTTCTATTTGCTCAAGAAAATGCACTCAAGGCATAATCCTACAGAGAGCTTATGGTAGTAGATCACCCAGTCTGTTGCTGTAAATCTTCTTACAGCACCATAAATGTCGCACCAGCATCATGCATATCAGCACATGCATATCATGCATATCAGCATATCGGCACAAGTGGTTGAAGGTTCCACATGCCTGCCAGAGATGGACCCTGCTTGTGACAGAACAAGGAAGGCTCTGCCAAGGAACTGCAAAATATTTTTGAGGGCCCTCACCGCCCCCCGTGAGGCCCCTTATTCACCAAAATGAGAAGCAGTGGCAGGAACTGGGCGAGGTGGTGAGCAGGGGAGTGGGCGTGGCTGCCCAGGGAGGGGGAAGGGTTGGGATGCGACCATTAGGCCGCTTCCAAGGCCCCGTCAGGATGTCACGCAGCCCCAATTCGGGCCACATGGCTTCCTTGGTTCTGCGCCTGCTTGGTTCTAAATAGCAGGCGCAGATCCAAGGAACCACATGGGGCGGCTGGAGCCTCCCCCGGGGCAAGGGGACAAATGTGCCCTTCCCCCGGGAAGGCTCCCCAGCACACCTTTGGAGCAGGCCCACTGGCCTCGCCAATCCAGTGCAATTTAGGATTGCCCTCTTATTATAGACTTTATATCTCTAAGGTAGAATGGAAAGCAATCCAAATGTGTGCTTAAAAAGTGCATGTGAGTTAATGGACCAAATGGATCTAAGCATATTTTAATATAAAATTGCATACATGTAAGCCTACAAGTCAACAAACAAAATGCGTAGATAACCTTTGAAAAGTAAATAGCTATGAAAACACTTGTTTCACTGAACGTGAAATGATTATGGGCGTAACCCTAACCAACTTTCCAGGGCCAATGTAGCTATGCCAGCAGAATGCATTCACAAAACATTCAAGGTAAGGGAATGTTTGTTCCCTTTCCTTGCGGCTGTATTGTTGCTGCACTGGTATTGGAAAGCTGGCTAGGCTTGGGCTGTTAAGCCCAACCCTATCCAACTTCCTATTGCAGATGCAGCCCCGAAGTAAATGAACAAATGTTCCTTTACCTTGAGGAGGCCTCCATGACTGCCTCCCCACCACCTCAGAATGCAGCAGGTGCCTCATCAGGCTGGCTAGACCAGGGCTGGAAAACTGGATAGGATTTGGCTTTCAGTTAAACTACTAATTTCATTTGGTATAAAATTGTTTATATTGTGTAGCCCAATTGGATGTAATTGGTCCAATTAACTTAGAGCGCAATCCTAAACTGGAATTAGGACAGCACAAGCAAAACCAGCAAAGTTTGCCCAGCACAAGGGCCACCATAAAGCGTGTTTGGACTACTCAGAGTCAGGAAGGATGGCTCACGTCTGTGTGCTGGCCTCTCTGACCCCAAGAGTGGTCCAAACGTGCTTTTCAGTGTCCTTTGTGCTGGCCAAACTTTGCTGGCTTAGTTTAAGGTAAAGGTTTCCCCACGACTGAATGGTCGAGTCATGACTGACTGTAGGGGGCAGTGCTCATCTCCGTTTCTAAGCCTGTACTGTAGAGCCAGCGTTTGTCCAAGGACCAGCTTCCGTGGTCATGTGGCCAGCAAGACTATACGCCGTAGCACACGGAACGCCGTTCCCTTCCCACCGAAGTGGTACCTATTTATCTACTTGCATTTTTACGTGCTTTCAAACCGCTAGCTTGGCAGGAGCTGGGACAAGCAACAGGAGCTCACTCCGTTGCGCAGTCTCAAACTCCCAGCCTTCCTGTCAGAAAGCCCAGCAGCAGCGGTTTAACCCGCAGCACCACCACGTCCCACGTTGGCTTAGTTTATGTCAGCCTAACTCATTTTAGGATTGAGCCCTTAAAGCTGACCCTGCTTTTTGAGATGTGGTGATCAGAACTGGACACAGTATACAGTTGTGGCCTTACTGCGTTCATATTGTATTTCGTATTGTATTTGTATTGTTATTTTATCAATTTAATTTTGATGGTTAGTTACCTGAAGTTACTATTACCAAAGAGTTGAATAAACACATTTTAAAATATATAAATAAAAAAATCAATATGCTGAGGAAAGCAAATTGTGGAAACAAATTTGGTTCACTTCATCTTTCTGGACCTTCAATTTTTCAAATGCTTTTGCTATTATAATTCACTGTGTTCCCTAACTTGCCATGGTAGCCACCTGTAAGGAACATTGTGTTTACCTGAACTTTAATTTTCCAAATGTTTTTGTTATCTCCAATGCAACTGAGGGCGAGGTCCTAACCTGGAGTTAGGCCGGCACAGTTAGGCCTGCAAAGTTTGACTGGTACAAGGGACACCGTAAAGCATGTTTGGGCCACTCTTGGTGTCAGACAGGTCAGCACACAGATGTGCACCATCCTCCCTGTCTCCAAGAGTGGTACAAACATGCTTTACGGTGACCCTTGTGCCAGCCAAACTTTGCTGGCCTAACTGTGCCGGCCTAACTCCAGGTTAGGATTGAGCTGTCAGACAGATCAGCAATAATATGAACAGGGATGTTCATCTGTTCAACGCCTAAGGTATTCCTTCCCAACAGCTGAAACACTGAATTATTCACGCAATTGAATGTTGGGTGCATCAAACTAATAACATAAATTACTGTAGGTAGGTGTAAGTGAAAATACTTAGTGGCAGCTGATACACTAATCCTAGCACAGCAGTTGTCACAAAAAGTCCTGATTTTGGGTGTGGTGAGGTGGAAGAGCTTTGTGAAAAGACTTTGCTGAAGATTTCTTCTGCATAACACCCAAACTTGCGAAGCCTTTTGGCAGCACCGACTGCCAAAATGGAAGTGTGTTACCATTCTTGATTTGTACTGTTCAAGCTGGAGACAAATGACAATAGTTTTCTTAAGCCATGGCCTATGGCTTGTACATCAATAAACAAACTGAACTGCAAGCAGTTATTTTAGCAAAGCAATAGAACGTCTCTATTAAAGCAAGGATACCAGCTGAAAATGAAGGCCTAAAGGGGGAAGACAAGTCCAAGGTTAAACACAGTGACAACCAGCTGGAGAGGGGATGACAAAGGGTAGATTCCAGCCTACCAGGAATCTTTTCAGCATATTTATCTACAGAGCAATGTCCGAAAAAACACTCACTTCTTGCTTGGAGGAAATCTGGTGGGTCTGCCTAATGCCATATCCTATTCTCCCACAATTAAGGATGGATGGAAACTTGAGTCTCGGGACTCCAGTCAGAGTTGCAAAAACACATCTTTTTGCTGACTCATGTCATATCAAGGACTCAAGTGTGACTTGAGAATGAAGCTGAAAAAATTGAGTCTGAAAACCTGTGTGTCTTGGTGTGCTTGCTTACTTTTTTGAAAGATGGTGAAAGACCTCGTGGGGCCATCCAGAAGCCAGCAGTTCCAGCCAGGAGGCAGGGTAAGGTTAATGTTTTGCATCGAGCAGGAGGTAGAGGGGAGGGCGAGGAAGTAGGCTCTCTTGTCCATCTCTGAAGGAACAAATGATCATTGGACGAAGGATGGGTGGTCTGATTTTTTTCTTTGCACAAGGGAGGGCAGAAGGAGGAGCCCAAGGGTTTCTTGCCTTCGGATTGGCTGGAGAAGCCCAGGGAGGGGGAAAAGGAGTAGACGGGGGAAACCAAGAGCTGACTCCTAGCAATCACTCAGGCTCCACTGTGATGTGGTAAGAAGATGCCTCATTCAATGAGCAGCCGTAATTGTACTACTTGTGAGTAGAGCTGCAAAGGATTTGGTCATACTGGTAACATAAGGCTCCCAGCTGCTGTGCCTGTCCCTGCACCCACACAGTCTGTTCCACCCCTTCCCACTTTGCCCAGTCCCTTTTGGTCCGTGCCCTGGCGTAACTGACCCATGCCACCCACTTTACAAAAGACTTGTGGCTCAAATCAAAATGACTTGGGAATGGGGGGGTGAGTCACCAGGGGCATATGCTAGGACTCATGCATGAGTAGAGTTGTAGGGGCAGAGATTCTGACTCAGCTCAAGTCTCACCCCAGCGCCAAATTCCCATCCCAGCTATGAAGCTTCAAACAAATCAACCTGAACTCAATGGTTTTGTCTGTCTGTTTCATCTCCAACTAGTGTTGAAATTAAGAGGAAATTGCTAATGACCAATAAGAAGCCAATTTTCATAACAATAACCAGAAACAGTTTATTCTCTCTATTGTAAACGGAATCCTGCCATTTTGGCTCTTTGCAGTCTAAACTGTTGCCTTTGGCAAACTGTTCCCGTGTTCCAGAGTGTTCTTTGCGTGAGGAAGGGCCCTGAATTGCCCTCCCTTTTTTGAAAGGACTTAAGGCTGGTTTGCATAATGTCTTTAAAAGCTGTCCCCTGTAGACACTTTGTATCTACTGATAAGGGAACATGTACCTCATGCATTGATAAGGGTACATGTACCAGGGAGATGCATTTGGCTGCTCAAGGAAAACACAAATTTCTCAGTGTTTGATGTGTGAAATCCACATCTGGCCTGATCCTGTCGTGGGTCGAGACCAGTTTTCTGTGTGCTGCCCAAAAGATGGCTGTCTCAAACATATCATGGCAGCCAGAAGGATGGGGGCACCATGGGGGGGGGAGGCTAGCGTGTATGGGAGTCACTTGGGTGTAGTGAATGGTGGAGAGAAGGCACTGTGGGGGCAAAACTGGGTGGGGGAGGGTGGGGAGGAAGGGGCAGGAATAGCGAAGGAGGCTGCCACTGAATCCTATCCCCCTCCCATGCCTGAAAGCCCTACATGTGTCTACTGTACTCAGTTTCATGCCAGCTATTGAGATGGTCCAGATCTAAATAGACCCAATGAGGCTGCTGGGACTTGAAACTGTTCCCTTACGTCAAGGAGACCACCGGCTGCCTCCCTGGCTGGCCCCATGGTTACAGCAGTTGCCGTTTTGTCACCACTATACAACGGCACAGGAAGTCAGGATAAGATTGGGCTGCGCATCTCTTATGGATGTTGCAGTGCGAAGCTTTACTCTATGGATCAAGTGATCAACGATGAGGCACCTGAAAGTGCCTGGAATATGGGGTGCCCTAAGTTTTCAGCCCTGGTTCTTTTAATCAACATTATATTATTGTTCAAGCTTTGCTTCCATCAAACCACAATCTCTTCAATGACAACAGAATTAACAATTCATCAAGGAAATGAAAATGAGTTCTATATCAAACCTGTAGTATACTAAAAAGAAATTTAGAGGACTGTAATCTTATGCATGCTTACCTAGGTATAAGAACCACTGAACACAATGGAATAAACATGGATCAGGTGAAGCACCCTGTTTCTCTTCCAGTTTTCACCTAGTAAATGATGTGCAGATTTAAGGCTGATGGAATTTAAAATAAGAGTACATTTTAAAATACAAATCCAGGTAATGAGCCCACTGCAGGGAGGCAGTTGTTATCAGGACTGAATGGCCGATCAAGCAATAAACTGCACAAACAGTGCCACATGAATATTAACACAGTTCACAACTCCCAACAGTATCATTGGAATGCGAGACCTTCAGATCACAGTGGCACAAGGGAAAGTTCCTCACCCTTCACCTCTCTCCATCAGCGGCTAAAAGCGATGGGATCTTGGGAAGCAAGTGCCAAGATTTTGAGCCCAATTCATATGAGTCAGCACCTACGTGACAGCCCATATGCACTCTTCAATCATTAAAGAGGTCATTTTCCCTCTCCATATGAAGCAGTCTCTGTCAGTTTGACAAGTGACTTTGTACGGGGTCAGTAAGCATCGCTGCTACCTGAGGGCCTCTTCTATTTCCTTCTCATCTTCTTGCCAGGATTTGATGGAAAAAAGAATTTAAAATACACACAGGCACACACACCCTTTGGTCTTTCTTAAACGTCTTTCAAAATACATTTCATCTTCCCCCAATGACCACGTTTAGGGCTGCATGAAACCATGTGATTGTTTTAGTGTGTGCTGTTGATTCGCAATACAAGAGTTGCGTGCTCTTCCCAGGATGACAATAGTCTCTTAGAGCGCAATCCTAACCCGGCATTGCACCAGTGCAGCATTCTTGCCCTGGATGTTTGCGCTGTAGGAGGCAAGCAGCAGCGCTGACACATGGGCGGCACCACGCCTGTCAGCTGCGTTGGTCAAGCTCCTGCTTCGCTCTGCCAGTGCAGGACTGCGCTGAAGGTGTTTCAGAAATGGGCAGCACTGTGGGCGGGAATGGGACACAGCCATTGGGCCATATCCTAGCCCTTGTTCCAGGCTGGGCGGCCCCAATTCAGCCCGCTCCTGGACCCCTGGACCTGCTCTTGCTATTTTGCAGGGGCAGATCCGAGCAGCCCCATAGGGCTGGCTGGGGCTTACCTCGGGGCAAGGAGAAAACATCCCCTTGCCCTGCGCTGAGCTGCTGCCGCCTCCCAACATGCTTAGGATGCAGCCCAGCTGCGCCAGCCTGGCTATTCCAGCACAGGTTAGGATAGGGCTGCCCCAGTACTAAAAATATTCAAAATCATTGCATGGTTTTACACATATGTAATATTCATATTCACATTCACGTGGTGGCGCAACGGGTTAATTTGCTGTTGCTGGGCTTTCCAACTGGAAGGTTGGGAGTTCAAGACTGCGCGATGGAGTGAGCTCCCGTTGCTTGTCCCAGCTCCTGCCAACCTAGCAGTTCGAAAGCACCTAAAAAATGCAAGTAGATAAATAGGGACCACTTCGGTGGGAAGGGAACGGCGTTCCATGCGCTACGGCGTAGAGTCATGCCGGCCACATGACCACGGAAGCTTGTCCTCGGACAAAACGCTGGCTCTACAGGCTTTGAAACGGAGATGAGCACCACCCCCTACAGTCAGTCACGACTAGACCATTCGGTCGTGGGGAAACCTTTACCTTAATATTCATGGCAGAAGAGGGCTTGAATCTAATGCTAAGAACCGGAAGACTGATATTTTGTGTCCTCTGTCAAATTATATTTTATTGATCATTTAATGCAGCACCTATACGATAGAACACTCGTTATAGAAGGAGAAAGACTATGATGGGGTCTCAGGCATAAGCAACCTGTAAGGGAACGCTGTGACCTACAGATTCCTAAAAGCAGTAATGCTCAGAGATCTCCTCTACCCTGCTCTACTCAAGAGACGGGTGGAGAAAAAACTTATTCTGCACACATGAAGCATAGGAAGCAAAACATAGTGTGTGGCCCCAGGCAGTAGCACAGCCAGAAAGGGGGCAGGATGGTACGCACTGCAGGTGCTGCAATGCGCTATATATGTGGCTCCTCCCATTCGCCTTCGAGTCCTTCCAGGCAGCAATGGCAACATGCCAGCTTTTGAGAGCTAGAGCCTTCTTTTCTGATGCGTGAGGCATATCCACAGTTAGGAGCAATAAGTGCACAGAGAAGTAACGTTTGCAAACATAGATTCAACAGGACGTGTAATGGAAAGGTTCTGATGCATTTCTACGCAGAGCCAAATACACAGAAGAGAAGATAGCAATAGCTGGTGACAGTGGTCTCTTTATAGCTATTATAATGTACACTTAGAGATGAATAATTACTTATTGATCCCAAGTTAGGAAAAAAAACCCATTTGAGCAAAATCCCTTCTGAAGTTTTGACTGTTCTTTCCTCATAATACCAACTTAACAAGATCACGTAGCTTGCACTGCATATCAAACTGGAAGAGAATAAAAAGCTATGCTGAACCATACTTAGTATTAGGACATTTGAAATACTGCCATGCTCAATGCTATCCAAATTTCCAGCATTGATGCAGCCAGGCCAATGGGGAATGCCTTGTATTACCTGAGCAGCACCTTTACAACTCTCTGTTTTATACAAACCTATTAAACCTTTATAAATGATATTCTAAAAAAGATTTTGGTTTGTTGTCCTAAACATTCACATGAATATGTCCTGTGTATAATAGAAGTAGATCTTTTCCCCATTTATCATGGGTTTTGATCTTGCATTTTGTTTTTTCTTCACATATTTGCTTCACAAATACATAGCCCTGAGCTACATTTAGCTCATGACTGGGAGCAAAATCCTAAACTGGAGTTAGGCTGGCATAAGCTAAGCCAGCAAAGTTTGGCCAGCACAAGGGCCACCATAAAGCGTGTTTGGACTACCCTTGGAGTCAGGGAGGATGGCTCACGTCTGTGTGCAGGCCTCTGACTCCAAGAGTGGTCCAAAAATACTTTACGGTGTCCCTTGTGCTGTCCAAACTTTGCTGGCTTAGTTTAACAGCCTAAACAGCCTAACTCAGTTTAGGACTGTGCCCTTGGTATGATACACTGTTGGGCATAAATGGTAGAGACAAATTATAGAACACATTATACTTCAGAGCAGTAACATTCTATGCCCCTGGAAGCCCCTCCACAATGTTGCCATCTCTAAGCACATCTGTATGTCCCCCCCACCAATAGATGGAGGGGGAGGCAGGTGAGCAAGTGAATGGACAAGCAGCGGAAGACAGGTAGATGGGCAGGGGGCAAGCAAGCACCTCCTTATGGACATGGAGGTGGCCCTATTCCCCTTGGCCTTTACTTACCAAGGGTGAAATTCTAACCTGGAGTTAGGCCAGCAAAGTTTGGCTGGCACAAGGGACACCATAAAGTACGTTTGGACCACTCAGGCTGCAATCCTATCCACACTTACCTGGGAGTAAGCCCCATTGACTATAATGGGATTGACTTATCCCATTATAGACATGCATAGGATTGGAGTCTCAGAGTCATAGGCTAGCACACAGATGCGCACCATCCTCCCTGACTCCGAGAGTGGTCCAAACATGCTCTTGTGCCAGCCAAACTTTGCTGGCCTAATTGTGCCAACCTCACTTCAGGTTAGGATTGTGCTCCAAATCTCATCATGCAGCCTATCTTCTGTTTTGAATGAACAACAGCACATGCTGCTTTCCCAGCACACTCTGCTTCTCTTCCTTTTAATGGTTTGTTTCTGTTCTGTTTCCAATGAACAGAAAAAAACGTAAGTTGGAGGCTCGGCACATGCTGTTCAATCAAAAGATATATGGCACAGAGTTGTGCACCAAGCTCCAGTAAGTAGATGAATGGGCACTGCCCATGGGTGGGATAGGGAAGAGAAAAAGTGCCCTGTCCCCTTCCTTGTACTAAACTGAGTTCAGTGTGCATCCTTCCTTCTCTGCATCACTTTTTGGTGCAAAGAGGAAGAATTCCCAGAGTTCCCAGCATGCATTGCTCCTGCTCGTAGGAAAGAAAAGCGGTGTCAGTGAGGGATGCTACACTCAGTGCTCCTTGTAAGTGCGGAAAGGGGAGGGGAAGAGGTGGGTGGTTTGGCCGGCAGGCTCCAAATCGCCTCTCCCTGTCCACTTGATGCTTCGTAAGCACCAGGTGGGCAGGGAGATGTCATCTGGAAACATAGCCATTTTCCTTTCCTGTTCCCTCCAGGAGTGCTGATTGGAGAAGGGGGCGGCCACAATTCTGACTTGCACTTGGTGAGCCAAAGGAAGATTGCCAACTGGAATGGCAGATTAGAGAGCGTGCCGGAAGGGCAGGATGAAATGTCAGTTTGCACCCCTCCAAGGGTGCCACCACATGCAATCATCTCAATTCATGGTAAGGCCAGCCCTGATACAAAGCAAAGACCAGTGAATCCAGATCAAAGATGCAATTCTTTCCCCATCCTGCTCCTGACTCTGCTTGTATTGCCAGTGGTAGTCCCATGCCTCACGCTCAATGTTTAGCAATCTGTTTTACTCCATGCATTTTCATCATGCTCTGAATACTATGTTCAAAATCATGAAGTCCTCTGCATGTCAGGAGCCTGGAGAATAATGGGCTGTTGGATACAAGACCCCGGAGGACTTGGAGTAAAAATGAGCGGTTGGGTATGTTGTCGTGCAGGCTCATGTCCAAGCCTGCTGGAAAAACCATAGCTTTGACTAAGGTTCACATAGTCAAAGCGATGGTTTTCCCAGTAGCAATGTATGGCTGTGAGAGCTGGACCATAAGAAAGGCAGAGCACCGAAGAATAGATGCTTTCGAATTATGGTGTTGGAGAAGACTCCTGCGAGTCCCCTGGACTGCAAGGAGATCCAATTGGTCAATCCTACAGGAAGTCAAGCCTGATTGCTCCCTGGAAGGACCAATACTGAGGCTGAAGCTCAAATACTTTGGCCACCTCATGAGAAGAGAGGACTCTTTAGAAAAGACCCTCATGCTGGGAAAGATTGAAGGCAAAAGGAGAAAGGGGCGGCAGAGGATGAGATAGTTAGTGTCACCGAAGCGATGAACATGAAATTGGGTGAACTCAGGAAGCTAGTGGAGGATAGGGAGGCCTGGAGTGCTGTGGTCCATGGGGTCGCGAAGAGTCGGACACGACTTAGCGACAACAACAACAACAACAGGCTCATGTTACCATTACTGGTCCAAGACCTCCCAGTGCCTGGAGCAGCATATCAGAGGCCTCCCTTTGAGCAGCTTCCGGTTTGGGGAAGTGATACCCCATTACCCAACAATGTACCAGCCTCTGCTGGTTTTCCTCCTCTTGTCTCCTGAATTCAAAAAGGAGGAGGAGAACAATGTAACAAGAACGTTTGGAGGAGAGGAATAAGGTGGACTAGAGAACATCAGAGAAGCTTCAGAAGATGGAAGGAGAATGGGAGTGAAGCTCCTTTAGAGCGTTGCCCCCCCTTTACCCAACACTGTGCAGCAACAGGCAGAAGCGGGAAATTGGAGGCAGCCTATTGGCTGCCGCATGGTGGGGGCAGGGCAGGCTGTCATCCGAGGGCTGTGTGCCCTCGCCTGTCAGTCCGCAGAGGTGAGCTGCGGGTAATCCCTGCTAATTTACTGCTTGGGTTTAGGTTATTTGAGGGACCGCCTTCTTCCCATGCTCTCAGGTCATCTGAGGGGGCCCTGCTGACGGTGCTGCCACCAGTTGAGGTGAGGGAGATGGCGGCCAGAAATAGGGCCTTCTTGGTGGTGGCTCCATGGTTGTGGAATTCCCTCCCCTTGAAATTAAGAACAGCTCCCTCGCTAGCAATCTTTTGGCAGGGTCTTAAGACTCTTCTAGGTGTTTTATTAAGTTGCTGACATGTTGGGCTGGCATTTTAATTTTAATCTGTAATCTGTAATTTTTCATCTTTAATTTTAATAATTGCAAGATCCATTGGGGTCTGCTGTTTTTAATTGTTTGTCATTGTTTTATTTTTTATCCTGCATTCTTTTTACCTTGCTGTAAGCCGCCTTGGGTGCCCTAATACTGGGCAGAAAGGCGGGGTACAAACCCAGTAAACAAATAAATAATTTCCTTCCTGAGGCGGCAGCCTCAGTCAGCCTTGGGTATGGGGCCAGCACTGCTGGTTCCAGTGACAATGCACACTAGTTGGGAGCACACTGCCTGGGAGAGGCAGAAGGCAATGGTGGCTTCATGAATTTCAACCTCACAGATAGACTCCTGAAATGAGAAGCCTCAAGGCATACACCAGAAATTAGAGCATGTGTGACTTTGTACACTGATATGCATCAATTCAGCCATCGCCACAGACTGATCGGCTCTTCAATAAATAGTGGAACCAAAACTTTCTGTTTGTTCCCAAGCCTCAGAACAGATGCAAATATTTGGACTTCAATATTGCGGGTATCATGCTCTTATTTGCTTTCCGGCACGGCGCCTTTCTTCTCTGTGCAGTTGTTGCCATAGCACTGCTATTTAAGAACTATTGTACGCCACATCTCTTGGAGGAGGCCAAAGCAAATGTTAAAGATGCCTTTGGGCAAGTATAATGCACACATGAAAAAAGCTACTTTATCACCCTTCCTTGTTGTCAACAAGCAGCATGCTTAAATTGCTGAGCTGCAAAAAAAAGAAACGAAAAAAACCCCTGGGGAAAAAAACATCTTTTTGTGTTTTATGTCTTTGATTTGGAAATTTCCTTCCCACAATGCAATGGGATCTCAGGAGCACATTATCCATCTTAACATGCCAATGTCTATTAGGAATAAGTGTCATAGTCTATCCATCGTTCTCTAGCCACGCCCTCAGCTGATTACTACTAAGGTCTGCTAGCTGATTCCACCTGAACCTTTATGTGGATTTTAATAACACTGCCTCAAACTGTAACTCCCCTTAGCTCTGCAGTAGAAATCACTAGTTAATTAAAATGGCTTTGAACTCCAGCCGCTGTTAACATGCAAACCATTTTGGGTGTGTGAAATTTCAAATAAATTAGTCTTACTTCTGAAGCTCCAAAACCTGATTTTTTTTTTTTTGCAATGTTTGGCAAGTTCTTATCGTTATTCTAAACAGAGTGACTTCCTAGGTTTCAAAATCCTAAACTAATTACTTGATTTTTTTTTGTACAGCCAGAACCTAAGAACAGATGCTGCGTTCATTTAGATCTTTCCCATTGTGCCTGTAAGAAAGAGTAGTTATGAAGATGCAGAACATGGTTTTCATTTTCCAGATGATTAAGCCTGCCAGAGGCCACTAGACAAAACATTTTATGACATCCTGTATTCCTGCATATATATGAGTTCGTTGGAAATAGGGGAAACCAAAAGCATTTGAATTGTAACATTACGTTTTTGCAGCGGAATTGGTACTCGGCTGCTGCAGCTACCTCTTTTCCTTCTTCCCTCTTTTTTTTATTTGGGACAGGCTGCTAGATTTGTCTGCTTCCACTCTGTGGATAGAATGCTCACCTATCACGATACCCGGGAGCCTGGCCCTTCCAGACTGCCCCCAGGGGTCGTAGGATGATGTCCCCTCCCGGCCACCAGCAACCTCCAGTGGCCCAGGAGGCATTACCTTAGGCCAACCAGTAGTGTAGCACAGCGTCAAGACTGGATTCAGCTAACCCCTGGTCCCAGCCCATGAGACAGACCATGGAGTAAAATGTAATGGTTTATTAAAACTACAGGTCACAGCATAGAGGCTTAATAAGGCCTTTCAAAGCAGGCCAAAGCATGGCATAACTACATAATGCTTAATGCAAAATAAGAAAACATCTATCTCCTAGTCTAAGTACATTCTACCTATCACTCACCCAGCAAAGGACAGAACCAGGTGTGATGAGGGCAAAATGGTCTCTCCTCTCAAGCTTCAAAAAGTCTTTGTTCTTACTTTCTCCCCCCGCCCCCCGTGCCTTCCCAGCCCCCTTTGTCAGCCAGAGGCAAAACAGCTCCTGGTACTGAGATGATGTCCTTGGGAGGTTTTCCTGCTGGAGGCCCCTCTATCCCACTCCAGCCGTTGAGCAAGACACAACAGCCTCCAGCGGAAAACTTTCTCACCGCCAGGGTCCCAGAGGGGCGTGGGGAGAGACAGGCACGGGCCTCAAAATGGAGCCGAGCTGGCCTGATCCCCTGCTCTTCTTGACATCACCCCTTATCTAGCTTGTGCCAAATGGTGTGCAGCCTAGCTGCCATTTCCTTAGGCGGTGTTCAGTCCAAATCTAGGATCCGTTACTTGGCAGTAATTCTGCTATGTTCCGAGCTAGGGCTGCAGTCTTATTTCCAAAGCTTTAGGCTCCACTGTTCCAAACCATTTCCTATGTTCTCCGAGGGGCACAATCCTAGCTAACTTTCCAGCACTGATATAGCTGTGCCATTGGGGCACATGTGGCATCCTGCAGTGGAGTAGTAGTCACAGAGCTCTCCTTAAGGTAAGGGAATGCTCATTCCGTTTCTGTCATAGCTGCATTGCCCTTACTCTGGTGCTGGAAAGTTGGTTAGGTTTGTGCTCTAGGGAAATCAACCACACGCAGAATCCCTTTGGCATGACAGGGTCAGCCTTGCAGGGATGACTTGCTAATGAGGCCAGATGAAGCAGCCAGCCTTAAGTGGTGGACTGGCAGGGGTGGAAGGGAGCACGCTGTATGCATGTCACACCCACCCACAACAGCCTCTCTCAGAGCGCAAACCGATGGGCCTGCGCCATATTCAGCGCAGTATAAGGGAGGCTGGAGCCTCCCCACAGCAAGGGCATGTTCGTGCCCTTACCGTAGGGGAGTCACCAGCCTCCCCTATGCACTCCTCGGATCTGCACCTGCGAATCAGCAAGCGCAGAGCTGAGGAGACCACGTGGCCCGAACGGCAACTGCACGGCCTCTTCGGACGGGCTTAGGATTCGGCCTAATTGGGATTGGCTGAATCCCAAGCCCACCCACAGCCTAGGCCAGCATGCCTGCCGACCCGCCCACAGCCCACCCACGGCCCACCCAGAACTGCCCTCCCCCGCCCACTCCCTCCATTATCCCAACATGGCACCTCCCCTGCACCAGCCAGCTTTGGCTGGCGCAGGGGAGGTGCAGCATGGGCACAATGGGACCCGCACTGCCTGCAGCACGGGTCCCATTGCCTTAGCACCGATGTGGGGGTGCCGCTCAGCTCCCTGCGTTGGCACAAAATGCTCAGTGCCAACGCAACCACGTTGCATCAATGCTGTGCGCTTCGTAGGATTGCGCTGCCAGTGGCCTCACCAGGTCTGCCTCCTGTCTGCCCACTCCTTCCCCCTTACTGCCCATTGTCTACTCTTCACACTACTGAACTCCTTTTAAAACAAAAGTAGGGAGAAGGAAAACCGAAGAAAAAGTGTGGGGAGAGCAAGTGGTGGACTAGCGCAACTCCTCATAGTACACATGGAACTGCCCTTGCTGGGTGTTTGAATAGTTTGTCTGTTTGTATAGGCGGTCCCCTGACCTCACCTGAAAAGCCTTCCCCCTGATGCTTTGGTGTTAGTATGAGAGCGGAGGGGTTATACAGCACTCATAGTTTCCCTGGGCCACTATCTCTCTGGGGCTGCAGAGCAGAGCTCTCATGCTTGTACTCTGCCCCTCCAGCTATCAGTAGTGGTTGAAGCTTTTCAGCTGGAGCCTGCCTTATCCGCCCCCTTCCCAAATCAGAATGTCCAGTGCTCTTGTTACTAGAGCAGGGGTCTCCAAACCCTGCCCCCCAGGGCCAAATTGGCCATCCAGAAGATTTTTATCCGGCCCTTGGCAGGTGGTGGGGCCACCCCACAGCAACCTACTGTGGGGGGATAAATACAGTGTAATCTTGGTATCCGCTAGGGTTCTGTTCCAGAGTCGTCCCCCCCACAGATACCAGGATCACCATTTAAATGCCCTTATATATGATGCACCCATCATGCCCAAAGGTTTGAAGATCCCTTCGCTAGAGCAAGAAGAGTGCCTGAGGGCCCAGTCTGATTCAACATACTGCACAGTGCTGCAATGCCACAATGTTCCCTTACCTTGAGGAGGCCTCCATGACATCCCCTCCACTGCAAAATGCAGCACACACATGCCCTGGAAAGTTGAATTGGATTGGGCACTACGTTAGGATCTTCACAAGGTTCTAAGCCTCAGCAGAACTGCTCTGTGGTTTGCTCAGTGGCTGTGGTCCCAGAGGCTGTGGGGCTGAGAGTGGTTTTGTCGACAAGGTGGCCATGGTGGTGGGTGCAGCACAGGGCTGGCCTTTAACCAATTTGGCCAATGTCATCACATTGGGCCCCGCACTTTGGGGGGACCCCGGACCAGCACAGCAAGCAGATCACCTGCTGCTGCAGCTGGGACCTCTATGGGCTGTAGGTCAGTGAGGCAAGCACAGCAGCTTTTCCATGGGCCCTCCCACCTGACCCTGCCTCCAAACGGCCCAAAATAGGCCTCCTGGAAGCAGTTGGCGGTGACATCATCAGGTCAGCACCAACTATTTCCAGGTGCTGCCCGCAGCATCACAAGTGCTTTTCTTGGTGAGTGGGGGCTCCGCGGGAAGGATGGGAATGCCCTGCATTGGGCCCTGCCACTCCTAGTGCCGACCCTGGTGGAGCAGCTATGAATGTGGGTGAGACAGACTCCAAGGGGCTCTTGGCAAGTGCAGTGGAGGAAGCGCTGCTCCAGGGCGGTGTGTTTCCTGCACAAAATGTGACCATCTGGAAAGAACCTATACAATGGGGTTCAGATTCAGGTACACATTGTTTTTAGATGCATTGCGTTTAAAGCAGCCTAAATGCATATCCTTGTCCCCCAAACTTGGAAAAACTGCTACTTTGTAGCCAAAATGGCAATAAGGCAGGTTTCAAGGCTTTGTGTGGTGTGCATGAGAGGACCAGAGCTGCTGGACCCAAATATCACTGGGATCAGTGGTGTTATGCTGCCAGAACGCTGGGCGGGACATCCGGGTGGTCGACAGCCCGCCCGTTGCATTCTGGAGCGTTACGCCATTTGCGTACCATACGCAAGTGGCATAATTGGTTACACAAACGGTGTAACGCTCCAGAACGTGACAGGCGGGCTGTCGATCACTCGGATGTCCCGCCCAGTGTTCCGGCAGCATAACACCGCTGACTGGGATTGGAACAAAATCAAACAAGGCTCATTACCTGTGAGAACCACTTATTATATGGAGATCTGATCCCTTTGAGTGAAGAATCTGCCAGCATTTATAAAAAGTGTTTCCCACCCTAAAACAGTTATAAGTGCACTTTAGAAAATTAAAGGAGGGGAAAAAAATACTGGCTTCAGGCTCACAATAGGGTGGGGGCTGCATTCCTGGTTCTACTTAGCAGAAGGTTCAGAAAGGACGGCAAGAATAATAGTCATCACGCAGGATTAGAGGAATTGATACAGATGTTTTCAGAATGTTGGTGGTGGTATGAGGGAGGCACTTATACCCTTAGCACTTCTGTTAAGTAGGTAGTCCAGGTTTTTGTATGGTTCCAAAAACTAGCAATATCTGATTGGAAATGGGGAGTGGGACAAAAGAGATGTGTGTCCCATCAGAAATGATCTTCTATCATATCGCTTCTGGATCTCTTAAAACTTTGCTTGACTCCAGCTTTAAAATATAATCTCCGCCATAAGTTAGATGAAATGGGAAGATCAGTGAAAGGAACTATGGCATTGGGGGTCAGTTTAAAAAAAATCTATTTGAGGGGAGGGTACCAGAGTAATAGAATGCGGTACCTAAAAATATAATACAAGACAGACCACTGCATTTGATGCTGCTCATGTACCTGACAGGTAGCAAGTGAAAGTCAAATCAAATCAAAAATACCTTTATTGGCATATGAATCACACAACAATTAACAACAATAAAACTGCATAAGATAATGGTAAAAGGGGCAAACACTTAACAAGATTCTTCACTAGTGGGGGAATTCCTGAGAACTCGTGCAGAATTAGACTTATATTAACAATACTAGCACTAAACATGGCTAACTGATTAATAAAATGAGGATCTTCTGAAGCAAAAAGGGCTTTTAGAATCTCAGGATCAGACCCATGGTGACATCTCTGGAGAAGAGGGTTAAGGAATTTCTCTCTAGCCTCTTTGGGAGGGGGCAATGTAAAAGAAGATGATAAATTGATTCAACGACAGCCTTATCACACGGACAGAGTCTGTCTTGGTAAGGAATCCCGGTAAATCTACCCCAAAGCACTGCAGATGGAATGACATTACAGCGGGCTAATGAGAGAGCCCTTCTAGTGTTAGGACAAGTGAAAGTCTATTACGGAGCTGGAATTATATAGAAATGGGACTAGGCCAGTGATGGCGAACCTTTTGGGCTCGGTGTGTCAAAAATTCGGCAAATTCATAACTCAACTCTGCTGGTGTGTCACCTTCCCCAACTCAAACGAAAGAGGAAAAATATATTGGAACATTGCTTTTTATTTGATTAATTAAAGTGTTGCTAAGACTTTCATGGCTGGGATACATAAAATTAGAAATAAACCAGATTAGGTATATGTGAGAAGTGTAAAATCCTAGGATGGGATTTTTTTTTGGGGGGGGGGGAATTAGGGAGGATTGATCCCTCACTTTAATTTGGTTTTTGTTTTTAAAGAGGAACAGCAAAGCACTTGTTTGTGACATTTATACATGGCAAGGATGTAAAATTTACTTGGAGACAAACTGCCTCCTCAACAAAGAAAAAAACGTGGAGCTTTGTGCAAGAGGCGGCAGAGGCGAACCCAGCCTCTTGCTGCTGCCTGCCCTTGATTTGCTGTGTGTCTCCTCAACCCCACCCTCCACCCCCGCAGCCAGCCAGCCAGCCAGCCTCAGCGGACCTTAAAGAGGGGTGGTGAGCTCCTTCTCCCTGCTTCCCAGATTCCCACTGAGGCACATGCTGGCTGCCTTCCTCCTCCTGCCCCTCGGATGTTGAGCCGGTCTCTGTGGGTGTTGCATTCCAAGGCAGGCACCAACCCGACAACTCCCTACTCCACCCCCAGCTCCCCTCTGTCTCCTCTCCCCGAGTGTGATTGGGGGTACCTGGGACTGGGGGGGGTACCTGGGACTGGAGATGCGCGTCGTTCATGGGCGCTGCAGCAGTTTGAATGCCATGCTGCAGGTCTCTGGAGGGAGAGGGGGAGGCTAGCCAGGAGTCCCCCAGCCGGAGGCTTCCCTCGGCCAGCATCCTTTCAGTAGCTGCTATCCATTCGCTTCTGCTCCCCCTCCCTGCCACTCTGTGCTGGGAAAGCGGGGTTCAAAACTGGCGCCAGCGGAGCCTGCTGGCTTCCTTAGTCACAAGGTCCTGCCAGAGACTGCTAAGCACCCAGAGCAAGGGGAGGCCAGGGGCTGTGTTCACCGCTGCCTCTACAAAACAAAACTCTTTACCAAGGGTGAACACCATCTCCTGCTGCTAGCCGCCCACTCACGCTGCTGCCTCCCACGAGCCCTGTCCGGCTTGTCCCTCAGGTTCTCGGTTTGCCCCCGGCCCCCAAGCAGGGGAGTGTTGGTCCCCCACTCTTGTAGCTCGAAGTAATTGCACTCCCTGCACTTCTTTAGCTCCAGGGGTTGTTTCTGGCGCTTGCAAGTAGCTGTGCGCGCACGCAAGCCTTGAGCCCAACCCCGCCCCACAGGAGAAAAACCACCGCGAGCAAAGCTACTCGGTGCTGCAGCTCATAAGAACATCAGAAGAGCCCTGCTGGATCAGGCCAAAGGCCCATCTAGTCCAGTTTCCTGTATCTCACAGCAGCCCACCAGGTGCCCCAGGGAGGCACGAGACAACAAGATGCTTGCATCCTGTTGCCACTCCCTTGCACCCGGTACTCTGAAGTAGCCTACTATTAATATAAGAAGGTTGCCCTACCCATCATGGCCTATAGCCCACAATGGACTTTTCCTCCAGAAATCTGTCCAATCCCTTCTTAAAGGCATCCAGACCAGATGCCATCACCACCTCTTGTGGCAAGAGTTCCACAGATTAACTACCCACTGGGTAAAAAGGTATTTCCTTTTATCTGCTTTAACTCTCCCAAACCTCAGGTTTAGCAGATGTTCCCTGGTTCTGGTGTTTTGAGAGAGGGAAAAGAACATCCCTCTATCGACTCTATCCCTTCCGTGCATAATTTTGTATGTCTCAATCATGTCCCCCCTCAGGCGCCTTTTTTCTAGGCTGAAGAGCCCCAAATGCTGCAGTCTTTCTTCATAAGGGAGGTGCCCCAGCCCCATAATCATTTTTGTCGCTCTCTTCTGCATCTTTTCCAGCTCCACTATGTCCTTTTTGAGGTACGGCAACCAGAACTGTAAGCAATATTCCAGGTGCGGCCTTGCCATCGATTTGTACAATGGCATGATAATATTGGCTGTTTTATTCTCAACCGTTTTTCTAATTACCCCAAGCATAGAATTGGCCTTCTTAATTGCTGCCGCACACTGGGTTGATACCTTCATCGAGTTGTCCACCAGCACCCCAAGATCTCTCTCTTGAGCTGTCACAGACAGCTCAGAACCCATAAGCCTATAGGTGAAGTTTTGGTTTGCATCATTTTACACTTGATTACGTAGAAATGCATCTGCCGTTTGGCTGCCCATTCCCCCAACTTGGAGAGATCCTTCTGGAGCTCTTCACAATCCCTTCTGGTTTTCACCATCCAGAAAAGTTTTGTGTCATCTGCAAACTTGGCCACCTCTCTGCTTATCCCTGTCTCCAGGTCATTTATGACCTGGGGCACTCTGCCTTTCACCACTCTCCATTGTGAAAATTGCCCATTGACCCCCACTCTCTGTTTCCTGGCCCTCAACCAATTCTGAATCCATAAGAGGACCTGCCCTCTTATTCCCTGACTGTGAAGTTTCTTCAGCAGCCTTTGGTGGGGGACTGTGTCTGAAAATCCAGGTATATGATATCCACAGGTTCACCCACATCCACATGCCTGTTGACCTTTTCAAAGAATTCCAAAAGGTTGGTGAGGCAAGACCTACCCTTACAGAAGCCATGCTGACTTTCCTTCAGCAACACTTGTTCCTCTACGTGTTTTAGGATTTTATCTTTGATGAGGCTTTCCACCACCTTACCTGGAACAGACGTTAGGCTGACTGGCCTGTAGTTTCCAGGGTCCCCCCTTCTCCCTTTTTAAAGATTGCCATGACATTGGCTATCCTCCAATCCTCTGGCACTGTGGCTGTTTGAAAGGACAAGTTGCATACTCTAGTTATCTGATTTAATTCCTTAGTTAGGAAGGGCTATTCGGGCTGCGGTATCTGCCCAAGTTCTTCTGCTGTGAAGACGGATGCAAAGAATTCATTTAATTTCTCTGCCATCTCCAAGTCCCCTTTTATCTCCTCTTTCCCTCCCTCACCATCCAGCGGGCCAACCACGTCTCTGGCAGGTTTCCTGCTTCTAATGTATTTGAAGAAGCTTTTATTATTCCCTTTTATGTTGCTAGCCATAAACTCTTTCTTAGCCTCCTGTATCACCTTCTTACTTGTCTTTTGCCAGAGTTTATGTTGTTTTTTATTCTCCTCACTGGGGCAAGACTTCCATTTACGGAAAGAAGCTTTCTTGCTCTTTACAGCTTCTCTAACTTTGTTAGCCATGTAGGCACCTTCCTGGACCTTGTCGACCCTTTCTTTCTTTGCAGTATACACTTCCGCGAGTAGTAGGGCCTCTATTACTGTTATTTTAAACAGCCTCCGCGCAGCCTGGAGAGACTGGACCAGTGATGTCATGCACCCACTATGCACCACTATGCGAGTACCGGTTCCTAGAAGTTGAGCTGGCCCCGCCCACTCGAAGCTGGCCCCATCAGCTGGTTGGCTCAGCAGCTGCGCATGTCTACTGCACGCCCGCAGCCGTTGCCTGCACTTTCTGTGAGGAGGCAGGCAGGCAGGCAGCGTGGTGGTGGTGGTGGCAGCAGCAGCAGCAGCAGCAGAGCGAGAGGACCGGAGGTGGCGGCAGCAGTAGCAGCAGCGAGGGAGACCTGGGAATAAGGCAGCAAGCGTGAGAAGGTAGGCTGCCTGGGGCTCCCGCTCCCTCCAGCCACACAGATCCAGCATCCCGGTTCCTCCTGCAGCCTCCCCCCAGCCCCAGCCCTGACGCAGTCTTTTTTTGGTCGCCCGTTCCCCCTCCTGCTCCTTGCTGGCCAGCCCGGCGCTCGGTCGGGCGCCCACATGGTCACGCGGCCCAGTAGGCGCCCGTTCGCCCTCCTGCTCCTTGCTGGCTCCTTGCATTTAACATTAAAGTTAAATGGCTCCCTGTCCCAAAAGGGCTCACAATCTAGTACAGTCTAGCCTGCTATTTAACCAGGGAACAGTTGAAGCAAAATATGTCTATACACATCTCTAGAAAGCAAAGCAATAGAAGTTAAATCAACACTAACCACAAGCTGAAGTTATTACAAACATGATCACATCCATGGCAACAATCATGACCTCACTTCCAGCTATGGCCTCACTTCCTGCCACGACATCACTTCCGGCTATGACCTAACTTCCTGCCACGACATCACTTCCGGCTTATGATGTCACTTCCGGTGGGCGGACCCCGACAAGTGCCAATCAAAAGTGAGTACCTGTTCCTAAATCATTTGGATGACACCACTGGACTGGACTCTTTTTACCTTCCCTTTCAATTTCTTTCTAATTAGCCTCCTCATCTGAGGGAAATCTGCCCTTCGAAAGTCGAGGGTTCTTGTGTCAGATTTGCTCTGCACTCTTTCCTGGACATGCATGGCAAAACCAATCGCAGCATGGTCACTGTTCCCCAATGGCTCAGTAACATTTGCATCCCTGACTAGGTCCCGAGCACCACACAATATTAAATCCAGAGTCACCTGTCCTCTGGTGGGCTCCACCAGTTCATGCTGGTGCTTCCAGCAAGTCCTGTAAGTGCCTCAGCATGTCACCCAAAATGCCTTAGCATGTCACCTGTGATACGCGTGTCAGGGGTTCGCCATCACTGGACTAGGCACTTGGATGGGACTAGTAAATAGAATGAGGAATGATTGGCACCACCTGATGCCATCCCAAAGCATTTTGATAGTGGAATACTTCAATTCTAGTCTTCATTCAAATTCTGGCATGGAATCTGGAATGGATTTCACAGTCCTCTAGATGTGCTCTAAGAAGCCTAACATGTGTCTTTGTTCATAGTCTGAGGTATCCATTGGAGAGAAGGGTGATTTTTTTTTTTTTTTACTGATAGCAAAATTGGAGGTGGGAGAGTATTAGTTTAGAACAAAGATTTTTTTTTTTTTTTTTAAAAAAATCCAAACTTCTTATTACAGGGAGTCAAATATAATCTCCTGCTGTATTTTTAAGAAATCCTTTTTACCCGTATGCATCCCAATAAAAATCTCATTTGGGGATTATTATTTTTACAGTGGGAAAAGTGTGAAAGCACATGCTTGAAAAACTGCTGTCAATCTACTGAGATAATTTTTTTTTAGCAGAACAGAATCCAGGAATCAACACACATAAAAAGGGGCAGAATTGGGGTAATTCATTCATCTGAGCCTTCATTGCTACCTGCCAATGGTTACAAGATAAAGCAAGAATTCCCTTCTTCCCTAACTGTCCTACAGCAGCCACTGATTCTGACCAGTTAAGCCGTTTGCCAGTTGCCACAGTCAAATAATGATTTGAGCAGGTTCACACAGGGCCAGGTACACTGGGCCAAGATCATTCAAACTTTAAAGGTCAAACTGGAAAACCACCACTTTGAATTGTGACTGGAAACATTTTGAAAACAATGAAATTGCCTACGCTCAGAAGTTATACTGTATTCTCATTATGGTAGGTATTAGTCAATAACGTTGCTGATGCGCTCCTGACGTTCTGAACTAATAGTAATTTCTGAACAATCTTCAAGAGGAATCCACCTTGAGGAAACACACATGCTCCAGTATCCAGATTCAATATCCACAGTTTCAGTTATCCAGAGATACCATGGATACTGGGACTCCTATTAAAAACATAAGAGAACATTTTTTAAAAAATCTGTTTTTTATCTTGTAGCAGTGAAACCACTGACGTTTCCCCTATCTTTAAAAGGGTATCCCAGTATCAGTGGTGGAATCTAAAACGGGAGGATCCGGAACGCTGGGCGGGACTAACCTGTGAGTGGAACGCTACTCCAGCCTAGCTCCGCCCACGCGCCGCCATTCGCCCGGCTCTGTGGTGGCCGCAGCGCTGCAAAGCGCTCATGGCCTCGGAGGGGGCGCCTGCTCACTGGGGGGGATGGGGGCGCCGGGTGCCATGGGTGAGCGGCAGTGGGGTGCGTCCACGGAGGGCAGCCAGCGCGGTGGGCGAGAAGGCGGCGGACCCAAACAGACGGGCTGCCACTCAAGGTTAGTCCCACCCAGTGTTCTGGATCCTCCCGTTTTAGATTTCACCACTGCCCAGTATCCACGGTTTCAGGTATCCACGGTGGTGTCCGGAATGGAACCCCAGTGGATACCGGGGCAAGCCTGTACTGGCAATCTAATGTGTAGAAGAATGAAGAATGTATGGCAGTAGCAAGGTCAACATTTGGATCACCTTGCCTTAGAATTTCATTTAAAACAAAATACCATAGTACATATGATGCTAGTTATAATTGCTTATAATTGTGACCAGGGAAGAAAAATCTCTGATCACAGAAATGAACTGCTGAATATTAATATAACTACAGTATAGTACTAACAAACAAAGAATCCCAGCACAGAGGAAACATGCAACAGGGACACTAAGTAGCAATCCTATAAACACATACCTGGGAGTAAGTCCCATTGAACTTACTGTGACTTACTTCTGAGTAGACATGCCTAGGTTTGTGCTGTTAACTATGCAAGTATAAAGACTGATGGCCCAATCCTATCCCCCCCTCCCTGCCACTGGAACTAGCATTCCAGCGGTGGGGTTTGCTTTACAGCTGTCATAAACACCCAGGAAGCATGCAGAGCCACATACTTCTGTCCCACCACCAGAGAGGCGACAGAGGCGTCACACAAGGTGGCAGGACCTGGAGTGGTCACTGCTAGTAAGAAGTGGGTGGTGGGGTGGGCAAGGAGGGGAGGAAATGGACAGCAAAGTAGGAGGACCGGGGCAGTGAGGTAGTCAGAGGGGTGGATTCAGCAGCTATCACACATGCCATATCCTATCCCTCCTTTTCAAGGCTGTTGGTCCCTTTATTCTCTTCAGATTTGCACCAGCTAATAAACTGGTGCAGGTCCAAGAAGACTAATTGGCGGTTGAGGTGCTTCCAGACAATTAAGGGAAATAATTCTCTTTTCTCCCAAGCCTTTCCATTTGCTGGGTCCAATGTGCACCTTTTTGGCATGGCTGCATGGGGGGGGGGAGGATAGGATTGGGCTCTGAGGCTGCTATGCACACATACAGGAAAGGAAGTCCCACTACCTTGAATGAGATTTATAGACATGTGTAGACATGCATAGGATTGGGCCGACAGTTATTCAATTGGGGTATGGTACCCATGTCGTATCTCAAAGCATTAACCAAACACAAAAGGTCAGAATCTACCTTATATTAATTGTCCCAGATGGAAAAACATATTCTAAAAGGAAAATATCTCAACCAGCTTTTGTTTTATTGCTGATTTACTCAAAACAACCCAAACAAGGAGACCACACTATCATGCTGTTAAATTTCTTCATGGTAGAATGGAGTAACCAGCAAGCTGAACTGTGAAAAACTGGATTGCTAATGCATAAGACATGAATCTTGGGAATTGACACCGTACAGGAAGTGTTTATGACTTCATTTTAATAGCGTGCTCATCTGTAAATATTTCTAGGCAATGTGAAGGATTAGGGAGAGATTACAGAATCAAGCGACATTTTCAAAATGGTTTCTAGTGGAAGAGATTAAAAAGAGGTTCGGGGAAGTTAAATGAGCTCCAAGAAATATTAATCAAATGTGGCTTTACCCAGTGGCCGGGCTTTCACTCAATTTCTCCACTGTTTTCTTTCTTACCCAAACATACAGAACAAACTATCAGCACTCAGAAGCTCAAATGGCATTTTGAAGAAGAAAAAAGTATTACTAATATTCATTTTTGCTTCCCAGGTGAAGAATTCTGGAAAAGTCATCAAGCACATTTCTTCCACTTTTTTTTCCCTTGGAAACTCTTTGGACAAAAGCAAAGGATGCCAAGTGTCACATGACATTCTCAGGCTTTGAATTGCAGGTGATGGACAGGTGGCTTTCCATTCTTGCCTTGGATTTGAATATTCTTTGTTAGTGAGCTGCCACTGTCATTATAGCTTTGTTACATTTGTGATGTTGTGTAGAGAAAATATGAAATGTTTTCCATTTCCTTTTCCTAGCACGAGACCCTTTTCTGTCTCTTCATGTTAAGGGAATAACTGTCCAGTTCTATTCTGCTACACAGCCCATACTCATTTACTATAAGATATGGTTAGTACCCATATCCCATTGGTGGGATGTGGTGGCGCTGCGGATTAAACCGCTGTTGCTGGGCTTTATGACCGGAAAGTTGGGAGTTTGAGACCATGTGACGGAGTGAGCTCCTATCGCTTGTCCCAGCTCCTGCCAACCTAGCAGTTCGAAAGCACATAAAATGCAAATCGATAAATGGGCACCACTTCGGTGGAAAGGTAATGGTGTTCCGTGCGCTACGCCGTAGAGTCGTGCCGGCCAAATGACCATGGAAGCTTGTCCTCGGACAAACACCAGCTCTACAGGCTTTGAAACAGAGATGAGCACCGTCCCCTACAGTTGGTCACGACTAGACCATTCGGTCACGGGGAAACCTTTATCTTTTTATGATTATTACACCCATTATTTTGCTGGCCATTATTGCTCCTTTGGTCTTCAAGTGACAATCAAAATGGCATTCAAAATGAGTCAAGATGCTGAAAAGCAGGGGCATAGCTAATGAAAATGTAGCCAACTGCATAGGGCAAAATGTTGCCCCGGAAGTGACATCACAACAAGAATGACATCATAATCGTATTTTCGTTGTCTCTGGTTTTTTGGCCATAATGTTTGATTGAATGAAGATATTACACCAATTTTTTTCACTGCACTCTGAATGAAATTCCACATTGAATGTTGTATAAAATGACAATATTATTCTTAATAAACATGATTTTAACAAATTGTAATTTTTATATTATCTTTTTCAGTGTTTTTTTTTGGCCATATGTTTTGATATCAAACAGGTTTGTTTCATTGAATTTTGCATTAAATTACCTTTCTAATGATATATAACGTGATGGTATTATTCATACATACCAAGGTATTCACAATTTTGGCCACTAGTGTCAAGCTTAGCTTGTTGCCCCCTAAAGCTTGTTACCCAGTGCAATTGCTGCTGAAAAGGACCCCGTCCCAGCCTTACTCTGATAACTCTCTATAATGGCTCATGTATCTCACAAATGTTCTGAACCACAACCAATACAACAGTGGCAATAGGTGCTGCTCTCCATCGCCAATAACAGAGTGCTTGCTGAGGCTTAGGGCACAATCCTAAACTGAGTTAGACCGGCATAAGCTAAGCCAGCAAAATTTGGCTAGCACATAGGACACCATAAAGTATTTTTGGACCACTCTTGGAGTCAGAGAGACCAGTACACAGACATGCGCCATCCTCCCTGACTCTGAGAGTAGTCAAAACATGCTTTATGGTGGCCCTTGTGCTGGCCAAACTTTGCTGGCTTAGTTTATGCCGGCCTAACTCCAGTTTAGGATTGCGCTCTTAATGTGTTGGGACTTTACCATCTATGGACCTAATCCTGTAACCCGCCAGCCCATAGCATTCAGAGCTGACAGAGTGTACACTGCATACTCTGAGTAGTGGAGTAGCCAGGCAGCTGAGAAGAGGTAAAAATCTGTGTTTCCTCCCTCACCTCCAATGGCCTCCAATGGGGTCTCTTTGGACCTACACCTGTTACTTAGCTGGCATAAATCCAAGGAGACTCAGGGTGTAGTTCAGGACAGGGAAAGAAGGATAGTATCTCAGTATATGTGGCTGCCACCAAGATCTGTCCCTGAACCACCCCCTGCCTGGCCTTCTCGCCATCCTGAACCACCTGCAATCCTTTCCCAAACCACCCCACTACTAACCTAGTAGCTCTGACAGGTGGGCTGTGAACCACTGTTGAGAATGTGGAGCATCTAGCCTTGTGAACATGCTGGTGTTCCTTGTGAACATGATAGCAGTGCAGGCTTTACACTGTTGGTCTGGGACTTGCGTGAAATCTGCCACTGAAAGCCTTGGATAAAACTTGGGCTGTAATTCTTTAAGGTTCTTTAAGGTTCTTTAAGGTTCTGTATGCTAACCCTTTGGGACATGGTGGCGCTGCAGGTTAAACCTCTGTTGCTGAGCTTGCTGACCGGAAAGTTGGCAGTTCGAGACTGAATGATGGAGGGCACAATGCTAAACTGAGTTAGGCCAGCCTAAGCTAAGCCAGCAAAGTTTGGCCAGCACAAGGGCTACCATAAAGCATGTTTGGACTACTTTCAGAGTCAGGGAGGATGGCGCACATCTGTGTGCTGGCCTCTGACTCCCAGAATGGTCCAAGCATACTTTACGGTGACCCTTGTGCTGGCCAAACATTTCTAGCTTAGTTTTGGCTGGCCTAACTCAGTTTAGGATTGTGCCCGGAGTGAGCTCCCATCGCCTGTCCCAGCTCCTGCCAACCTAGCAGTTCAACCTAGCAGTACAAAGTTCAACCTTCTTTGGTGGGAAGGTAACGGTGTTCTGTGCACCTTGGCGTATAGTCATGCCGGCCACATGATCACAGAAACTTGTCCTAGGACAAACGCTGGTTCTTTGGCTTAGAAACAAAGATAAGCACTGCCCCGTACAGTCGGTCACGACTAGACCATTCGGTCATGGGGAAACCTTTACCTTTACCTTTTATGCTGTACCTATTGAGAATTCACATGAATAGATCATGCAAATATCTTTATTTTCTGCTGAAACCAGGCACTACAAATACTGAATGAGCAGCTCATGAGAATTTTGTACTGAAAATTCCTCTCTTTTTATTTGTTCTTTTTGGTATGGAACATGTTTACAAAATAAATCTCATTGAATTCAGAAATGAACAGCTTTGAAAATAAATGGAACACATTGGACTAATATAATTTATAATCCAGTGCCTTCCATTTCTGTTACAGAGCTGTTACATTCTGATAGGAAAGTGAGAATCATTTTCCTCTAGTATCAAGGAGAGGCTATACAATCATATGTACAAAGGAATTTCTCCACAGTGTGACTCACAGTCTGTGAATCTTCTATAGCTTTTTATTTTATATGAATACACTTTTAATTTTTATTTTATATGAATACACTCTTTTAACATAGTGTTGAAATCCTGTGATCTCCCCATTAAAATGAAAAGTGCATTTGTTATCATTAGAAAGTTCCTGGACTCAGTGAAGCACATCGTCATGTAGGAGCTCATTGATGCAAACAGGAAACAATAGAAAAATTAAAACAACAAAAATTGTCATCAGGTTGAGAGACTGCCCTGTAGAAAAACACCTTACCCCAGGAACTGCAATGGGCAACATGGACTTTTAGCTCAATTGCTGGCACAAGTTTGTGTTGTCCCATGCAGGCAGATAAGTTAGGGGAAGGGGCTCCTGATTTGGTGTGTGCCATAACCAATCCCGCCCCCTTCCGTGCCTGATCTCCCTTTATCCCTACACCCGCTACTGCCCATCCCAGCTACCTGTCCCCCATTCCGTCCGCCCCATCACATTCAACCTCTCCCTGTCTCCCTCCAACCCCTTGCGTGGGCTTCCCTGCTCCAGCAGGGGTCCATGGATTTGCCACTGTAAATGGAGAGGCCACTGTAGCCTCCACACCAACAGGCCCACTCTACTTGTCAGTGGATGCTGCTTTATGACAGCCATAAAGCAGCTTCCAGCAACACAACACTAGTTATGCCAGTGGGGTAGGGGGTTCAGATTGGAGCACAAACCAATCATTTATTATTTACAGTCAATCCTCTTTGTATGTGACCTCGCTATCTGTGACCTCACTATCTGCGAGGGGCAAAATTGCAACTTTCCTTGTTATCTGAGCCTCTGTCCTCGTTATCCACTATGCAGAGACGCAGGGACCTTGAGAATGGCACCTGCCACCAGCACTGATCCCTTTAAAATGGCTGGCAGAAGGAACCGTTGGCCATGTTTACGGGGTCCATGCTGGTTGCAGGTGCCATTCTCAAGGCTCCTGCAGCCTCTGGAAGTTCTCTGCACCATTCAGGGATCTTTTGGCACTTCCTGCTGCATTCTGCTGGCTTCCTGAGGGTCTCTGCTGGATTCTTCTGATGGCAAATAAAGTACTTCTTGCACCAAACCCCATTGATCCCATAGAACCAATGATTCATTATCTGCGAATTCACTATCCGGGAGGATTTCCAGGAACCTAACCCTAGCGGATAATGAGGACTGACTGTATGACATAAAGCCTGTGATGTGCAGACCTCCATCATCCAGATTAGATGTAATCCAGCCTATGATGTGAGTGCTGAGGGTTGCTGAATTCATAATCCATTGTGCCTCCAAAATTCCTTCTTCATTGAAGAACATCAGATCCAGTGGTGCAATTCAAATGAATTAACAACCGGTTCTATGGCATCATAGCCAGAGCAAAAAAAAATCCAAAGCCAGCCGAGGTAAGCGAGTGGGCGGGGCCCAGCCATTTAACAACCTGTTCTGTAGAACCTGGGCAAACCCCCTGAATCCCACCACTGCTCAGATCTGTTTGCTCCCACACATTCTGATGCATATATAGAGCTCTGCATTGTAGCATTGGGGCCATTCTTTTAAACAATCCATGAACAGCTAACAGCCTTTCACAGATTATTGCCCTTGTCCATTATTATAAAGCAAACACAGACACAATGCCAGAGCTTGTACTAAGTCATTACTAGATAATCATGAATAAGAGCTTTCCTTTGTGTAAGTTTGCCAGAGGCTTCTAGAGCTATTTTGCTACCTAAACAGCACTTAATCTTTAACAACCTATGGCATTTGCTGAGCTTTTTGTTGTGAATGCTCAGGGTCAGCTGCTAGGATGATATCTAAAACGGGAAAGGGCACAGTAACAAAGACAACTTTTAGATTTTTTTTTAAAAATCACATTTACAAGCAAATCATCCTGTATCAGTCCCAGAAGGTCATAATAATAGTCTGTGGCTCAAAACATCAAGGCTTCTGGGCAGCATAACAAAATGTTTGTATGCGGTAGCTATGGTTAATGGTATTGATCACTAAGTAGAAAATAACAACCATTTGATATCCATTCCACAGATCATACTAGGTTTTATTTTTTTAAAAAAAATCCGCTCCTAAAAAGAAAAAAAAATGTATCAATTAAAAAATGTCATTCGGTTATATTCAAAATATAAGTGAGATTCAAACACAGGCTATGCAGACATTTGGGGTAATTAAAGAGCCAAAATAAAGCAGGCCTTTTCAAAAGCATTGCTTGCTTGATTAAGCAGATAACCCACTGAAATGCATGGATGTGGTTCATTTAGTTCAGCTTTTAAAGGAAAACGTAACAGATTATACACCAATGAATAGATCCCTGGGCCAGTAAATAAGCACAATGCTATGAGGAATTGGCCATACTGGGCATTGTCTGAGAACACATGACCATCAGAGGTCCCACTTGACTCAGCTAACCATCTGGTGGCAGAAGCAATGCCCAATCAGGGAATGAATGAGGGACTGCAATGGAGGGAGTGCAACATGTGCCCGCACAAGAAATAGGCAATTATTATTACCACTACTCACTAATTACTCACTACTACTACTACTACTACTACTACTACTACTACTGTTTAAGAGGCAGGCTCTTAAAATTTCCCAGCACACCAAGCAGTTGTAGTCAGTGATGGGATCTGGGAATAAGGAAGCAGAACGCTGGGCGGGATTTACGCGTGATTGGCAGCCCGTCTGTTCTGTTCCGTGGCTGCCCTGGCCTCGGGGGGGCTGCCCCCGGTTGGCCCGCCCCACCGCTGCTTGCCCAGGCACCCAGCGCGCCCCCACCCATCCCCCCCGGCAAGCAGCCCCCCCCGAGGCCAAGGCAGCCACGGAATGGAACGGACGGGCAGCCAATCATGCGTAAGTCCCGCCCAGCATTCCGCTTCCTTATTCCCAGATCCCATCACTGGTTGTAGTGAAACTGTACATAGTATTCCAAATGGGACCACACCAGAGATTTATACAGAGGCAATATAATAGTAGGAAATATTCTTTTCTAATGATCCTTAGTATGGAATTTGCCATTTTCTCTGCTTTCTTTGATCAATCCATTACAACCACAAGATCTTGGTTTGTCAGCTACAGGTCAGACCCCTCTCAAAAGTCCACTATAGCTGTTTTAGTTCATAATCTCTGTCTCTATTGTCAGGAATGATCAGCTAGTTATATCTCAAATTCAGCCCATATTTTTTTCAAAAAGGTTAACTCTTAAATGATTGCTCTTCTAAAGGAAAACAGTGTTGGAGCAAAACGTGTCAAACTACAAGTGCAATCCTAACCTGGAGTGAGGCTGACATAGTTAGGCCAGCTAAATTTGGCCGGCACAAGGGCCGTGGTAAAAACATGTTTGGACCTCTCTCGAAGTGGGGGGATGGCGCACGTCTGTGTGCTGGCCTCTCTGACTCAGAGAGTGGTCCAAATGTACTTTACAGTGGCCCTTGTACTGGCCAAACCTTGTTGGTCTAAATGTGCCGGCCTAACTCCAGGTTAGAATTGCACTTTACCTTAAAACTAATCTGTGTTATAATCTAATCTGTGTTATAAGATTTAGTCGAGAGGGTTAATGCCTCCATTTGGCCGAAGAACAGCTGAAGATCTCAAGGTTGTGAGCTTGGGACTGCCGGAAGTCTCCGTGAGCGGCAGACCTTGCAAACTGCGGCTGATTAAAGCTGAGTTTCAGCTGCCTCGTGGGAGGAGGAGTGTGCTGAAGACAGCTGCGTCTCTGGTGGCAGCAGGGAAGCCTCATCAGCCAGCAGAAGACAGACGGGTGGCTAAGAAAGAAGGCTAAATCCAGAAAGAAAGATCTGTGTGAGTGTTGTTCTTGAAAGATAGAACATGTCTGTAAATTGTAAAAACCTTCGGGTTTATGAATAAAAGTCTGCCCATGTAAACCGCCTTGAGTTTCAGTCACTAGAGAAATCTAGTGATCTTAAGAAAGGCGGTATATAAATACATGTATTATTATTATTATTATTATTATTATTATTATTATTATTATTATTATTA